>OY776276.1:75242864-75487864 GCA_963675445.1 Linnaemya vulpina | reverse complement strand
TTGAATTGTTGTTGCTTCGCTATCCGTGGGAGAATTTGTTTAACAGCTGATGGGATACTGTTGTATACTGTCATGAACAATACTAGAAAGAAAGATTTTTATTTTCGGTCTGTAAAAGGAGAACGTGATTATTGAATTTTTGTTATAAATCTCTCAATTGCTCATCTTATTAATATGAGAACAAGATTGTTTTGATTATAAATATTTGCGAAGTGAAGAAGAAAATATCACATTGTAAGATAATATTAATAACAGTTATTTACATTCATTAAGTTAGAATGAAATATTCGGATTTGCCGAATTATAAATACCTTACATTCGATGCACAACAAAAAAATAAAGAAATACAAAACAACTAAAAGTAAAGATTTTTTAAACATTATTTTTATTTGTACCCAATTTTTTATTTTAATTTTATTCATTAAATAATTCAATTGCATTAAATAATAGAATAATAACTACTGGACCGATTTGTCTAATTTTTCCGAAGATAATTCAAAAAAGTTTTTATCGGTTTGTGCCAAGTCCAGGTCCATATTTTTTGTTCAGAATCATATCTCCTTTCGGTTTATATCTGCAAAGCTAAATGACCGATTTCTGATAGGAAATTCGGCAAATATACAAAAAGACGAATATGTCTAAATGTACTCCACTATCTATGTATAAGATACAAACGAAAAATTTGTATACCTGTAACATTTCATTCACAAAGGTGAAGGGTGTAAAGAATATATTAAAGTATTTATTCTTCATCGTGTTTCAATTACGCTCAAATTATAGTGAACTTATTGAGTTGTTGCACATTTCATTAAAAACATTAAAAATAATAATATTTATTTTGATTTTTAAATAAAAACCTTTAAGTTTAAGTTCTTTAAAAAAAAAACAAAAAAAAACCAAATCAGCTTAAATTTTTCATAACTTCGAAAGCTGCCCTAAATTCTCTTTATTCTTCAAATGATTCGTGTTACAGAATTCAAGTCCGTTCGATGGAATGAATTTCGTGTTTTGCTTCCTCAGAAGACGTACAACGAATAAATTTTTTTTAAATGAAACTACTTTCTGTTTTTAAGGGAGAGTTGAACTAATTACTGAGTTGGTTTTAAACATAAATTTTCTATAAAACGTCACTAATTTTCCGAATAGGTATGAAGAAGTTTATGATAGAAGGCAACGGACGGACGGGAGCGGGATTGCCAGTAGATCAAAAATAGTTTTCATACTCAGAAATTCAAATAAAATGTTTGACGCATCACAAATAATTGAATCTGGCAACTCTGTGATGAGCGGAGAAGTAGAATATTGCTCTACTTTTTTTCTTTACCGCATGAGAAAATGTTGCTAAACATATTCATACATGTTTACAACAATTTGATTAAATAAACAGAAAAATTTTAAATTATTTGAATTTTGGAAGCGAAAACACTTATTTATGACCATTTTATATTTTATTAAAATTAACAAATCAAATTCGTTTATTTTTACAATCGCCGCTTTAAAACATACCTCGTAGATTGGCCTAGCAAAACATTTACATGCAAAAAGCTTAGCAACATATTGCCGTCCGCCGCCGCTTGCATTGGCCTTCTACTATTAAGCAGGAGTTATATACCACGCGATATATTAAGCGTGCGATCAAGCGCTGCGCATGAAAAATATTTCAAGTTACTGTTGGCTGATAAAGCCGAAAGTCCATGCCACGCTTTTTCGCTTTTGAGCGTCTGTGAAAAAAGTAGAATCAATATAATTTTATGTTTTAAGTTTCATGCTCAAAAATAGATTTACTTTCTTCTTTTTTGTGCGGTAGAAGCGTGAACAGCTGATTTTTGAAAGTTTTGTTTTCTTTCAGTTTCGCATTTGTTTACTATATACAAAATGACAGTTGAAAAAACATAATTTTACTGAGCTTGCTCCAAAAGAATATTGCAGCGTAAACGCTTGACATGTAACTTGAAATATTAAAAGTGCGAAACGCTGAAAAGCGAAAAAGTTTGGCATGGATTTCTACCTTAACTTTTTTATACGAAGTTCTCTGTGATTCTTGTTGTCAACTTCCTATGAAAAAATGTTTTTTCAACTGTCAAACCCGACCCAAACGCGTTCGACGTTGCGCGCGTTTGAGCATGTAACTTGAAAAACACAAACACATTGATGCTACTTTTTTGTAACTCCAGCTTTCTTATGAATGATCTGAATGCAAGTACGAAACATGAACCATTCCAATTGGAACATGTGGCATATATTTGATACGTGTGTATATAGGCATATCACACATTCCGATCGGAATGATCCGACATTCCTTCTTATTTGATTTTTCTGATTCCGAAAAATTATAATGGTTTTATTCGAAAAGCTTTTTCAGTTTATATTTCTGGAAGAAGCAAGCAACGGAAATAATTCCTATTTCGATCTGTTGTGAATTCTGCGACATGACCGATATTATCCACTTCATACGTTTAATTGCAGTTAAAAATAATTTTCTATTCTTGATGGATTTGTTTAAATAAATTTCTGATGCCAATTTGTGATCACATCTAATCTAAATACAGAGGGTTAAGATCAAAATTTTCTCAATCTCTTTAAAATTTTGAGGATTTCAATCAAGGACCGTTTATAAATATTGGAGTATTTGTCCATTCATATTGAAGCGTTAAGATTGGTGTTTTATATATCGTCGGTATCCTGTTAAGAAGTACTAAGTCACGTAAACACGTTGCTGAGTTATTGAGGCCTTATGGTTAATATTTTGGATCTTTCGTATGGAGAATCAGTTCTTTCTGATACCATAACTACAAAACTATTTTAAGTAGGATCGAAATTTTTTGGAGGTGATAGATAATGGCTCTTACAACACTTCTGCATCATTAGGTCCTTTTCGCAAAAACATTGACATAGCGTTCTTTTGCAGGATACCGACGATATGTGGTCAGCAAATAATCTTTTTAGTTCGTACACTATAACAGTGTGTTTACACGAGCCGCCGAATCACTTAATTCGGTTGATCGCAAAACATATTATCGGTCTTTCATGAGCATTTTTGAAGCTTTTTATTTGTAGGCCTTTCGGTAATAGTTATTAAATGATTTTTGGAAAGGTACGCAAGACTCTTTAAAAGTGTAAGATCCCATTATTTCGAAAAAAAAAATTGTCTTTCTTGATGTCAAGTAAAACTGTCTAAAAGTTCATAATATTTGTGCCCTTGATTAAAATTCTTTGCTATTTTCTTTGTAATCCACTGTAAACAGAATTAATCGTTTGAGGTTTGGTTCTAAATTTAAACTTTAAAACTGCTTCAATAATTTTCTTTACAGTTATTTTTAAAATATTTTGCAATGATGGATTATTTGGATGGTGTGTGTCACAGAGTTTTTCCGATTGCTGGGGATGGAAATTGTTTATTTGCATCCCTTACTCATATAGTCTACGGAGTAGCTTCAAGGGAAATGGAAGTCCGCCAAATCATTGTAAATTATGTGGTCGAAAATTGGATCCGTTTCAAATTTTTTTGTAGCACAGCAGAGGGTTACAGTTATAATGATGCTAGAGAATATGCTATTGATATGAAAAGAAGAGAAACATACGGTACATCATGAGAACTTCAGGCTGCCGCTGAAACTTTTCCATATTTATTTGACAATATCCAGTTAAACGACTTCGATTTTCAGGGGATCTTTTAAATGGTCATTTTGATGTTTATGAACATGTTTTATTGTCCACTCAACAACTTTCAGATATACCAATATTTTTTTCTGAACCAAAAATTATATTGCCTAAAAGAAAAAAATCTTATCGTGCGAAGCTTCAAAAAGATAGGGAGAAAAAAAAAGTTTATTTTAATACTGAGGAAAAACTAAGCGATAAAATTGAACGGTTAAATAAGGATAAAAAAAGAAAATCCTTAGCTTATAGTCAACAGGATACAAACACCAAGATGAAGCGTTCAAAGGAGAAAATATAAAATACTATATCACGTAGGTTGAAAGAGTCCGAGAAAGATAAAAGCAATAGATTGAGAAAAGATGCAGCCCGAAAGATGGCGAACAGATTGTTTGAAGTAGATGAACAGAGAGTGAAGAGGTTAGAAAAAAACAACATACGAAATGCATCTCAAAGACTTACCGAATGTAAAGTGCGTAGAAGTAAGCGATTAGAAGAGATGAGAGAAAGAAATGCAGCCAAAAGACTGAATGAATCCGATGTCCGGAGAAGCAAAAGAATAGAGGATAATAGAATAAGAAAGGCCGAGCAAAAACTAAATGAAACTGATAAGCAAAAAAGGAAAAAATTAAGGGAAGATACGAACTGAAAAGGAGCCCAAAGAAAAAAGGAATCAGTTTCTGAGAAAAGAAAGAGGTTAGAAGAAAACAGGAGAAGAATAGCGAATAAAAAATTGATAGAGGATGAAAGCGTTGTTTTATTGTCTGCCGAAAGATTAACCCAAAATGTGCCAATTTTGGAGATTTGTATGATTGACAGACAACAAGAAAATTGAAATCTAGAAGAAGATTTAGTTGAAGAGCATTACCATGGGGGCATGACATACGAATGTTCGTTTTGTACCGCTAAACATTTTTGTAAGGAAAAAGCACCAGATGGAAAATTTTCAATTTGTTGTCAGAAAGGAAAAGTGGACCCCACCTCTCTATCACCTCACCCATATCCTGCCATTCTGAAAGATTTAATAACTGGAAAGCATGGACAATCAAAAAATTTCATGAAGAACATTCGATCCTTTAACAGTGCATTTTCGTTTGCGTCAATGGGTGCTCAAATCAAAGCACCGCCAGGTTACGGTCCATACTGTTTCCGCATCCATGGTCAGATTTATCATAGGGCATTGACTCTTCATCCTGAACGCGGTTGTAAAAGAAAATACGCCCAATTGTATATTCTTGACCCAGATCAGCGAATGAAAAATTCTGGAAACACTAGATGCAGCAGATCTGTTATGAAAATACTAGGAAAATCTCTTCAACCAACACAATGCTCTGGCAAAGGCAGATAAGATGTTGTACAAGGTAGAGATGGATGCAGAATCTGAGGCCAGACAAAGGGGCATCCGTATACCGTTAGTTACCATGGCAATAAAACACGACAGATCTCTTGATAACAGAAGGTATAATGCACAAAGAGTAAATGAAGTAGCTGCTATATTTCAAAGCACGGACGGAGAACCTCCATTTGAAAGTGATCTTCTCATACACTTGAGGCCAAAAGCTACCAGTACCAAACGTATCAGCATACTTTATCCAAGCTTGGAACCCATGACATATCCCATATTATTTCCATTTGGAGAGTCTGGGTGGCATCCAGATATACCGTTGAAACAAAATTTATCATCTGCCAAAAGTACTCGAGTTTCTCAAATGGGTTACTACGGTTATCGGATTGCCGTGCGAGAAGGCTTTAATCAATTTTTAAGTGTAGGAAAACTAACACAACATTATTTTGTAGATTCTTACGTAAAAATGGAATCTAATCGTCTTCATTGGATAAAAGAACACCAAAGAGAATTTCGCGCGTAAAGCTATCAAGGCCTTATGGATTTTTTGCACTCAAGGGCTGCGGAAGATGGTTCTGTTGCCGGTAAGCCTATTATTTTACCATCGTCTTTCATAGGGAGTCCAAGAAATATGCAACAGAACTATCAAGATGCAATGACAATAGTACGCAAGTTTGGTAAACCCGATATTTTCTTAACCATGACGTGTAATCCAAAGTGGAGAGAAATAACGGAAAACATGGAATCATACCAAACAGATAGACCTGACCTAATAGCACGTGTTTTCCATTTAAAACTTTCTGAGCTTCTAACGGACATTTGTAACAGACACATATTCGGTAAAGTCGTTGCTAAAATTCATGTCATTGAATTCCAAAAAAGAGGCCTTCCTCATGCTCAAGATGTTGCTTGAAGACAAAAAAACCTCGCGGGACTTGCGGAGCCAATAATATGAACTCTCCTTGCATGGAAGACGGAAAGTGTTCGAAAGGTTTCCCGAAAGAATTTCAAGAGGAAACTATATGTAACCTCGATGGATATCCTAGGTACAGGCGTAGAAATACTGGTGTCATTTTCAAAACTGCTTCAGGATTGGGATTGTGCCATATAACCCATTTTTAAGTTTAAAATATAATTGCCATATCAATGTTGAAGTATGTGCCTCTATAAATATCTTTTTAAGTATAAGTATAAGGGTTATGACTGCGTTCTTTAATTCATGATGAGATAAGGACATTTACAGATACGAGATATGTAAGCGCACCAGAGGCTTTCTGGAGAATCTTGGCAAAACCAATGAACGACCAGTCACACGCATTCATCCGGCTTGCAATACATCTATCAAATCACCAAATTGTATACTTTAGACCAAACAGCATTAATGAAGCAGTCAATAGCATTTTCCTTTCAAACTCAACCCTCATTGCATGGTTTCGTCTCAACGAAAAGGATATCAATGCTCGAAAATTTTACTATTTAATAAGAAAACTGGCTGGAAATAAAAAACGAGAGGCGGTAATAGTATTATTGGACGCATGTATACTATTAGTGTAGCTGAAGGTGAAAGATATTACCTCAGATTGATGTTGCTTCATATTCCCAGTGCACAGGGCTACAGTGATTTAAAAATGGTTAATGGAATAACATACTCCAGTTTCAAAGAGGCAGCACTAACATTTGGCCTCTTAGAAGACGATTCTGTTTGGGAGTTAACTCTCGAAGAGGCGCTAGCAATGAGCATTCCAAATTCATTAAGGCAACTTTTCGCTTATATATGTGTATTTGGAAGTCCTGTACACACACGAAAACTTTGGAATAAATATCTTCAAAACTTTGTTGAAGATTTTGTACGTGTTCACAAATGCCATCCACGAAGCTGCGAGACTTGCGAGCATTTAGCCCTAAAGGAGGTGCAAAATATATTGATTTTGCATGGAAAGACATGCACAGAATTCGGTTTAAAGAAGCCTCCAGAAAGTCTTCCTAGCGACATGCAAGAGGTTTTTGATACATCACAGGAAAAGGAAGAAGGATCCAGGCTCGAATCTTTTCTAAATATTGAGCAAAGAAATGCATTCAAAACCATAATTGACGTAATATACAACAATCAGCATAGCTCAAATTTATTCTTTCTTGATGGACCGGGTGGAAGTAGGAAAACGTATTTGTATAAAACCTTACTAAGTGTCGTTAGAGAAAAGGGTGGTATAGCATTGCCAGTTGCATCGACAGGAATTGCAGCAAACCTTTTAAAAGGAGGTCGTACCTATCATTCTCAGTTCAAACTACCAGTACCACTAACCGAAACATCAACCTCAGGAAAATTCAATAGATGCAAAACAGATAAAAAAGGCGAAGTTAATCATTTGGGATGAGGCAACAGTGGCCCAGTTTTTGACTTCGTATTTAAGTTCTATTTAAACTTAAAGTCTATTTAAATACAAATTTCATTTTTACAGATCATATTGAAATACAACTTAAATAAAATAAAGTAAGAAAATCAATCAAATAATATTTATTGTACACATAGACTCTTAATACGATTGAAAAACTTGAAATAATTTCATGCACAACATTTGATATACTTTGAATCATAAGCAACACACATGTTTTCTGAACAATGGCGATTTTTGTGTACATATTTCATGGTGCTACCACATTTTTCGCATAAGCTAATTGCAGTATTTAAATATGACTGAAAAACTTAAAGCGTATTTAAACACAACTTAAGTTTATGGAAAAATTAACTAATTTTGTTCTTAAATACGAAGTGAAAAACTGAGCATTAATATAGCAAACAGTGTTGCTATATCTTTTTTGAAAAAAAACTTACAACTGGAGAAAAATACTGATTTTTAGAAGAAAAAACTTTAAACCCAAAAAAATTAATCCGAAAATTTATAAAACATATACATATGTATGTGATCAGTTGTATTTAATTTTGATGTGTAAACATCTATACGCTAGGAGGTAAAAATCTTTTTCACTTTACAATCACAAATTTTGAATAAGATGTGCGATGTAATCGTTAACCAATCCTAAAGCGTTATCAAATTGGTGTGAGCTATGTATGAGTGTATTAGTGTAATAATACGGACAACAAGAAGTACAAAGAAACTTAACAGCAGCATATAAACACCATCTAGTGTGCATTAGTAGCTACTAATTTCACTAACATATATGTGTTAGAGCTGTACAGTTCGAAAATCATTGCTGTAAAATATCTAAATGATTTATTATATGATTTGCATTGAACTTTCTGTAATGCCCGTACTCATTATGAAATAATTATACCAAGTGCCTAAATTTTTTTCAACATAAAGAAACCCGTAAGAAGATTTGTATTTGGAGACGAATCAAGGATGATACGAGACCAAATAGTAATTGGAACCCGCGATAAGGCGTTGGAAAAAAAGTTATTAGATACACCAAACTTAATAATGGAATTGGCAATTAATATGGCTCGATCGGCAGAGGCAACAAAGAAGCAAATTGAGTGTATGAGAAGCAATTACGTTCAAATTGATGAGGTGCGGAAAATCTGGAAAAACCAACATTAGGACACAGCAAGTACAAAGGTAATGGAAGGCACAAAAGTCACGAAAACCTAATTACCTAAAATGGCACAGAAATTAAACATTTGGGTGTTGTGGTCTTACGATGTGAGATAAAAAACAAAATTGAAGAGATCAGATTTTTCATAGTTAAGAATCCAAACTCAATTCTAATTTTAGGTCTTGACTCTTTTGAACGGTTTGCATTAATTAAAAGATTAAATTCAGCCAGAATTACTTCCAAAGATGACTTAAGAAGGTAATTTCAAAATCTTTTTAACCTATAATCTTTTACCTTGCACGAGGCCAGCAAATAGGATTCCTCTTGCACTAAGAAAACCATTAGAAAAGTAATTGGAAAAGTGTGCTAAGGATATTATTAAAAAATGTGAAAATACTAGCGAATAGATTTCAAATATCGTGATAGCTGAAAAGCCAAATAAGAGGTTAAGAATTTGTGTAAATCCTAGAGAGTTAAATATGGCATTAAAGATAATTTTTATAAAACTCCTACTTTTGAACAAATAAAAGCTAAATTATTTAACAAAAAATTTTTTATGGTGCTTGATTTAAAGGATGGATTTTGGCAAATCGCCCTTAACGAGGGATCAAAATATATATGCACTTTTTGTACACCCTTCGGATTTTATCGTTTCAAACGTTTACCCTTTGGTATAGAAATAGCACCTGAAGCATTTCAGAAATGTAATGAAGAAATTTTCGGAAATTTTCCAAATGTTATAGTGTACATTGGCGATGTACTAATAGCTGCATAAAGTGAGCAAGAACATGACAAAACTGTCGAGTTAGTGATGAATAGGGTTATGGAAAGTAATGTAAAATTTAATTGGGATAAGGTTCAATGGAAACAAAATGAAGTTAAATTCTTAGGTCATAGAATATCTGGAGAAGGAATTGGTTGCGATAAAGACAGCCTAAAAAGAATTAAAGATTTAGGAGCGCCAAAGTGTAAAAAAGATGTGCAAAAGTTGATGGAATTTATTAACTATTTCAGAGAATTTATGCCAAATCTTTCTGATTTCAGCAAACCAATAAGACATTTAATGAAAAACACTACAGAGTTTCAGTGGCTAGGAGCACATGATAAGTGTTTGCAAGGTATAAAGAATATAATTTTTAATGCTCCAAATTTGATACCGTTTAATAGTTCGGAGAAGATTGTGTTACAAACTGATGCTTCTAAAGTTGGTTTGGGATGTGCACTAATGCAAAATAAAAGTCCAGTTTGTTTTGCATCTAGAAGCCTAACAGATGCTGAACCAAGATATGCCCAACTAGAAAAAGAAATGTTGGCAGTAGTTTTCGCTTGTAAGAAATTTTATATCTATATTTACGGGCACACTGTAGAGATTGTAACTGATCATAAGCCACTATTAGGAATTATGAAAAAAAGATTACAATAAAATACCTTCAGCAAAACTAAGAAGAATGAAGTTAAATTAGAAACACATATATTGAATTTTACATATCTACAAGGAAAATATTTATATTTAGCAGAGTGGCTATCTAAAAGTTAAAAACAATGAGCCAGTAATTCAGGGTTTAGAAGAGATGGTGCATACAATAAATGTTAGTGAAGATAAGAAGAAGTTGTTCGTAGAAGAAACTGCGAAGGATCAAATTTTAATACAAGCACTTGAATATTGTCAAAATGATTGGCCGGTAGATAAAACTAAATTAAATGAAATTGTTAAATTTTTAAGGAAACATAGAATGAATTTGTATAGTGAAAATGGATTAGTGTTTCTTGAAGACCGAATTTTTGTTCCAAAAACACTTCAGGAAATTCTTAGGGCCTGAAGAATAATTACAATAAAAATTATTTATCCTAGTTATTGAGAACGATATTAGTAATATATATATATATATATATATATACATATATATATATATATATATATATATATATATATATATATATATATTTTGCTGGTATGCTAAATATTCAAAAGCCATGAATAGATAAACACAACACAGCTGACTTCAACCGATAGCGATTATCGTTAAAAATTTTCTAGAATAGTAAAATCGTAATATTTATATACGATAATCGTTATAAAAGTTACCGAATTACACTACAGGAGACGTACAAAAAAAACATCACTCAGTAAGAATGTGTTAGTGTCGTTTAATTGATAGGGTTTCGCAGATCAGCATTTGTGTTTTGACTTCATAGCCTGCAAAATAGATTTTTTTCTCTTCACGCAACAAGTAAAACAAAGCAAATATTAATATTTATATAGGCTAATTGTTCTAACTTAGTTAAAATCTCAGAAAGACATGATGATAAATATTCCTAGGCACAAAGGAAGTCAACATCAGTTTTATTCAACTTACACAGCAGAGCAGAACAGCTGTTTTCGAAAGCCGCTATACTTTCATCTTCAGTGCTCATGTGTATATTGTGTTTATCACTACTGTTTAGGTGGCTTAGTTGAATGTGATAACAGTTTTCTATTTACACAAATTTTATTGTGAAGAACAATCCGAGAACTGTATCGACCTGATGTTAACACTTGTGTGTTATGATACCTGTGTTACCATTTGATTAGTTTCTTCATGTCCCATTTTTCTGAATTTTTTTTTCCATTATACATTAAGTCAAACTTTTATGGTTTGAATTTTATACTTAAGTATATGTGAACGTTTTTTCCAATTTTCATTGGTAGCTCAAGCCAAAGCTTAAATTGTATGTGATTTTATTTTTATTGAAAATTTTTATTTTGCTATATTAATATTTATATAGGCTAATTTTTCTAACTTAGTTAAAATCTCAGAAAGACATGATGATAAATATTCCTAGGCACAAAGGAAGTCAACATCAGTCTTATTCAACTTACACAGCAGAGCAGAACAGCTGTTTTCGAAAGCCGCTACACTTTCATCTTCAGTGCTCATGTGTATATTGTGTTTATCACCACTGTTTAGGTGGCTTAGTTGAATGTGATAACAGTTTTCTATTTACACAAATTTTATTGTGAAAAACAATCCGAGAACTGTATCAACCTGATGTTAACACTTGTGTGTTATGATACCTGTGTTACCATTTGATTAGTTTCTTCATGTCCCATTTTTCTGAATTTTTTGTTCCATTATACATTAAGTCAAACTTTTATGGTTTGAATTTTATACTTAAGTATATGTGAACGTTTTTTCCAATTTTCATTGGTAGCTCAAGCCAAAGCTTAAATTGTATGTGATTTTATATTTATTGAAAATTTTTATTTTACTATATTAATATTTATATAGGCTAATTGTTCTAACTTAATTAAAACCTCAGAAAGACATGATGATAAATATTCCTAGGCACAAAGGAAGTTAACATCAGTTTTATTCAACTTACACAGCAGAGCAGAACAGCTGTTTTCGAAAGCCGCTACACTTTCATCTTCAGTGCTCATGTGTATATTGTGTTTATCACCACTGTTTAGGTGGCTTAGTTGAATGTGATAACAGTTTTCTATTTACACAAATTTTATTGTGAAAAACAATCCGAGAACTGTATCAACCTGATGTTAACACTTGTGTGTTATGATACCTGTGTTACAATTTGATTAGTTTCTTCATGTCCCATTTTTCTGAATTTTTTGTTCCATTATACATTAAGTCAAACTTTTATGGTTTGAATTTAATACTTAAGTATATGTGAACGTTTCTTCCAATTTTCATTGGTAGCTCAAGCCAAAGCTTAAATTGTATGTGATTTTATTTTTATTGAAAATTTTTATTTTGTTATTTTACTTTAGTTAATATATTATTATTATTATTTTGATAATTCTTCCATATAAACACTTATTGCACATCATTTCAATGTAAGAAACTGACTAAAATATATTGAAGTATTGTTAACAAACAAATTTTTTGACATATTGTCATTGTACTATTATAATATGAAATTTATTTGTTTTTTTCTCGATTAATATCTGAATATTTCCAAAACGATAAGAGATAAAGAAAAACTGTACATGACATCTTTTGGTGTTTCACTTTTTAAAATCGGATGACTCGTTCCCGAGTTAGGGTGAAATATGTCTACGTACGCCCACGCCCATAAAAAAATCTGGACCTGATGGAAAAAAACCGACAATTGATTCGAGTTTAGTGCATCAAAATCCATATAGTCCACATAGTTTAATTTAAAGGCGGATTTGGCTGCTGAGCAGTGTAATTAGTATTTTAATACAATTTATATAACACATTTTATAATAATTTTAAATTATAAATTAAGTTTGTCATCGAACGAATATTCTTTATTTTCTGGAGATTCGTTCGATATATTATTATAAAATTTATTTTTAACAATAGTATTTACAAATATTATTAAACTTAAAGTCTCTTTATTTTAAGAAAATTATAATTAAACTATTAATCATATATTTTATTATTGTTCATATATTTTAAATGTATTTAAATTTTGTTGGAATCTTCTTGTATTTTCTTTAATTTTAATTATGTGCTAGTTTTGTAGACAAATAATTTTGATATTTTTGTTTCATAAAGAAAAGTTTTTTCAAATCTAATAAACTATTTAATTTCCTGAAGAAGTCACACAAAGGAGAGACGATATATTGAAAAACACATATTATAATTTAAAATAAGCTTAAAAATATTAGTGAATTTTGTTAATCAAAAAGAGGTAAAAAAAACCAGAAGAATTACATATTCTTATCACAGTTTTTAATGAGATCATTCTTTATTTTAAAATTTTCGCACTATGTATGTATTTTTTTCTAACCAAACCTAATAAACTAACGAGTTAATACTGTTTAACATGATCTTATTTTTAATTTTCGTTTTCATGAGATTCATGCTACTAAAAACCCTTTCAACATACGCATTTATAAATGGTAAATGCAGGAACTTAATTGCAAAAGTAGCTAATTCACTAAAGGGATTTTCAATTAGTGCATTTTTATATTCGTTTACATTTACCAAAAAGTCAACTGTTGAATTCTTATTTAACCATTTATATGAATTAAGTTCAGCCACTGATGTTTCAAAGCTGTAATATATTCTACAAGTTATTCAATTTCTTCTGCAAATTTTGAAATTAAGATTACTATTTTGAATAAATTAATATTTTTAATAATATAAAGAATGCTAAACATATGAATGAAAAATGCTAACTGGAATGGAAAATTTACAGCTAAATTAAAAAAAAAGCTAATCTAGACGCAAAAATGGCCACACTATTTAATATACGAGTACATACGTTGCATAGAAACAAAAAACAATGCTGCAAAAAATGTAATCGATTGTATTAAAACTGTAGTAACTATTGATGGTTTGGATTCCAAACTTTCGAAACAAAAAAGGAACTGAAATTGAAATTTAAGAAACTCAAGTTATGAATGCATAAAAAACTACAAAAATCTGACATAATTGTAAAAAAATTATTTTTTTTGTAAAAAAAATATAAAACTTTTCCTCACTTCAAAAAACTGCTAAAATCAGTTAATATTGAAAATTTGGTAACACTTTAAACAAATATCTATGGGATTGCACAACATTGGGTGTATCTGTTCTGAAATTCATTCTTTGATCTATTGGTACGTATATAATTTGTAACGTTTCTAGCATATAATAAAATACCGTATTTAAAATTTAAATATTGCCAAAATCAAGATAATGATCTGAATCAAAGCAATGTGAACATAAAGCTGTCTTGTTTGAACTAATATTTCTATATCTTTGATCTGTCTTATGTCCGGTTTTTATAGTATTCAATCGTACCTACATATAAACCGTCGTAACTCTCATTGTCCTTTCCTTTACATTAGATTTATCTAACTTCTGAATCTTATCTTTTGTATTAGTAACAACATATCCTAAAATACTTCACATTCTATATGCCGTCTTGTTCTTTGTTCTGTCATACATATCAGATGATAAGGAAAACTGTTATCTCTCAATATATTTATTATCTTCTTCTTATTCTTCTTATGGAATTCAACATAACTTATTGTCAAAATTTGCTCTATAAGATTTTTGGCCGTATATATTATCATCCTCTTTGGATGTTTTGAATAATAATTAATAATTCTGCCAGATTTTTTCGTACCGAATATTCGTCGTTGGAAATTTAACACATTTATGCAAATTAAAATACACACAATAAGTACGTTAACCGAAATACGTCGTGCACAACGAACGATAGATATATTTAAATTTGTAGAATGAAACATTAGAAAATAAAAAAGGAAAAGCGATCAGTGAGTTCTTGCTGTGACTTTGATATTTGTTTTAAAGCTTCTCACTTAGTAAAGTGGAAGTTTGAAATAAATGTCTTAAGTTATTCTAGGAAATGTTGGGTGGAGGTTTCCTGATGATCTGCATTAGCCCCAGTGAAATGCGCATAGGAATTAGCTAAAACCCCTCAATTGATCACTTTAAATTTTTTAGTAAGATTTTGGGAAATATGATCTAGCACACAATTAAAATTAAAAACTTAAATCAAATATTCAACACTTTACACTTTTGTGTAATAGCTACAGATATTAGAAAAAAAGCTGTAAATCATAAAAATCGGTTAAAAAATTTAGATTTTATTTTCAATTTACCGCAGGTACCCATTATTATAATGCAACCAACCTTACATATGTATGACGATAGCATTTCGTTAGGTGAGCAGGTAATGGAATTAAAGTACAACGGTATGTTGCATGGTTCTTGGATTTAAAAATTATAATTTAGTATTTTTCATTAACCTGTAATTCTAAATCGAGAACATTCGGGTAGATTCTAATATTTATTGCAGCAGTATAGATGGAAATTTATGAACACTAAGTCAGTCAGTTTCAATTTGATATCGTGCGGTTTTTTAACCGATTTTTATGGTTTACACCTAATTTATAAAGTGCAAAGTTTTGACTATTTGCTTTAAGTTTTCTTAAATTTAATTTTTAAGCTGTAAAATATTACGAATTTTGCAGGGAAAAAAATTTTTACTGGATTAATTTCTGAATAGTTCCAAAACGATAAAAGACAAAGAAAAATTGTATTTGGCTAAAATAAATACAATTTCGTTACACATCTTCTGGTGTGTTCTCGAGTTAGGGTAAAATATGTCTAAGTACCTGGCTAATTTAGGGGCAAAAATTGCCACGACCATAAAAAATATCTCGACCTGCTGAAAAAAAACCGAAAACGGATTCAAGTTTAGCGTATCAAAATCCATATAGTCCACATAGGATTTGGCTGCTGAGTAGAGCTGTACCGAACTGAATCAAACGCTCGTTTTTGACAAGAACCTCTAATCAAACCCATTTAAATTACATGGGTTTGATTAGAGGTTCTTGTGAAAAACGAGCGTTTGATTCAGTTCGGCACAGCTCTACTGCTGAGCAGTGTTATATAAAGTATTGTTTTAATCCATATTTATCATTATTTTATCTTTTCATACTAATGTTTTTTGTTATTGATATATTGCCTCTCATAATATGTTTTTGTTCCTGTTTTTCCAATATATTATTTATTTATGTATCAAATTTTATCAAATAATTTCAAATGACATTAGCAACTGTTATATTCGCTCTAATTGTGTAATTGGATCAATTTACGCAACGAATTCTCTGTGCGAAGTTCGTCGTTCGTCCCAATTGTGTTTATACCATGACGTTGGCTTTTGGAACCAATTTATTAATAATCAATTTTTTTTCTTAATACTAAAGTATCTAAATATGAAAGTGTTGAATTATCTTCCTTTTCGATTGTAAATTGTATATCAGAGTGAAAAGAATTAAATGTTGATAATATATTATCAATTTCACTTTCTGCAATAGTATAAAACACAAGCTTCGGTTTATTAGTCAATTTGCTAATACATTCTTCTAGAAATTTTTCCATTACAATACCAGCTATAACCGGAGAGGCTGGAGATCCCATACAAATCCATTAAACAAAACTTTACAATACGTGAAAAAACTCTTATTATTGTCTGTATATTGTTTTAATATATTCCAACTATCCTCAATAATAGTCATTGCCAAATCAACCAGCATGTTTGGGAATAGAGATACAAAATAAAGTGATATTAGTTTCTTATCAATTTCTAATCTTATTTTCTTTATTCTGTCTTTAAATTCTAAGGAATTAGATATATTATATTTTTAACCTGTTGTTAGTTTTTTTAAATTGTAGTTATATATTTGCTAAGTTCATAGGAAGGAGAATTCATACTAGAACAAATTGATCTCAACGAAAAATTCTTAGGTAATCCATATTTTTTTTTTAAATTTATTTTTATTTATTTAATAAGTCAATAGATTTTACATCCTTACTGACTAGATAACAAATTAGTTCAAGAATTTAAATATAAAATAAGATTTCTTTTCAATACGGTATTACTCTCAGATAAGTTCATGATATGGTAACATTTGTTAAAGTTGGCACATGCGCGACGAAAAGAATCATTATTATCATAAACAGAACGGTAATATTTTAATGCCAGATTTCAAAATTGCGAGTAGGTCTTACAGGAACTTTGAAGTATAGTTGATTAAGTAAGAACTCCGAATCAACATCGCCTCGAACCAGTCCCATAACAAATAAAGCACTCAACGTCGATCGTCGACTTCTTAGTGTAGGCAATTTTATTACAGCAAGTCTACTTTGATACGGCGGTAAGACATACGAATTCCAACCAAGCCCACGCAGACAAAAAATTAGAAACTGTTTCTGTACAGATTCAATACTATTGATATGAATGGAGTAACAAGGATCCCAGACAATCGATCCATACTCAAGAATTGGCCGAACAAGAGATGTATATAATAGTTTTGTAATATAAGGATCTAGAAATTCCTTAGACCAGCGTTTCATAAATCCAAGTACACCGTAGGCTTTGTTGACCATTATAGAGATGTGATCACGAAAGTTTAGTCTATGATCCAACAGTATGCCAAGATCCAATATAGTATCAACTTTATTAAAAATATCATTACAAATATAATAGGACGTCTCAATTAGATTGTGTCTGAAAAATGACATGTGATTGCATTTCTTTACATTTAACTCTAATAAATTATAGCTGCACCATTGAGAAAAATGTGTAAAGTCGGTACACAGTAAATTATGTCCATTAATATCATTAAAAGAGTTAAAATTTTTTTACATCGTCAGCATACATTAACACTCTGGAATGACATACAACCGTCGGAAGATCATTGATGAATAAAGTGAACAAAATTGGACCCAAGTGAGTGCCTTGAGGAACACCAGAATGAATATAAATGGTATTTGATATAGTGTTTCCAAACTTAACTTGTTGAGTTCTTCCAGACAGATAAGAGTTTAACCATTTTAAAGCAGAATTATTAAAGCCCATAAATGATAATTTGTGTAATAAAAGATTGTGGTTAACTTTATCGAACGCCTTACTGAAGTCAGTGTATATTACATCAGTTTGCATTTTATTTGTAAAACCTTCGTTGACAGTAGTAGTGAGTTCCAAAACATTAGTAATAGTTGAACGGGAATTACGAAAACCATATTGGCAAGGCGTTAAAATGGAAGAAATTTTATGAGTTAAGTAATCAGTGATAATTTTATCAAGTAGTTTTGGAATTGCATTAATTTTGGCGATACCTCTATAGTTAGATACCCCGGATTTACAGCCATATTTAAATAGAGAAATTATATAAGATTTCTTCCACACTGATGGTAAATAGCAAGACTCAATAGATTTGTTAAACATTATAGTAAGAGGTACAGACAGTGATGTAGCACAGTTTTTAAGGATACAACTTGGTATACCATCAGGACCAGGGCTGAACGAGTTTTTCAGTGACTTTAAGTTAGAGAGTACTGTGTCAATATTTATGAAAGGAATATAGATCCCACAAGAATGAGTTGTAGTATAAGGATAACTTGTTGCGCAATCATATGACTTGGTAGAATACGTTATAGAAAAGAAGTCCGCAAATATATTGCTTATTGATACATCATCATCAGCAGTCAGTAAACCATACTTCAAATGCTTTGGATAACCAGAGGAGCGGCATTTAGAGTTAACAAAGTTATAGAATGTGATTTTATTTTTATTAAACATTTTTATTTTGCTATATTAATATTTATATAGGCTAATTGTTCTAACTTAGTTAAAATCTCAGAAAGACATGATGATAGATATTCCTAGGCACAAAGGAAGTCAACATCAGTTTTATTCAACTTACACAGCAGAGCAGAACAGCTGTTTTCGAAAGCCGCTACACTTTCATCTTCAGTGCTCATGTGTATATTGTGTTTATCACCACTGTTTAGGTGGCTTAGTTGAATGTGATAACAGTTTTCTATTTACACAAATTTTATTGTGAAAAACAATCCGAGAACTGTATCAACCTGATGTTAACACTTGTGTGTTATGATACCTGTGTTACCATTTGATTATTTTCTTCATGTCCCATTTTTCTGAATTTTTTGTTCCATTATACATTAAGTCAAACTTTTATGGTTTAAATTTTATACTTAAGTATATGTGAACGCTTTTTCCAATTTTCATTGGTAGCTCAAGCCAAAGCTTAAATTGTATGTGATTTTATTTTTATTGAACATTTTTATTTTGCTATATTAATATTTATATAGGCTAATTGTTCTAACTTAGTTAAAATCTCAGAAAGACATGATGATAAATATTCCTAGGCACAAAGGAAGTCAACATCAGTTTTATTCAACTTACACAGCAGAGCAGAACAGCTGTTTTCGAAAGCCGCTACACTTTCATCTTCAGTGCTCATGTGTATATTGTGTTTATCACCACTGTTTAGGTGGCTTAGTTGAATGTGATAACAGTTTTCTATTTACACAAATTTTATTGTGAAAAACAATCCGAGAACTGTATCAACCTGATGTTAACACTTGTGTGTTATGATACCTGTGTTACCATTTGATTATTTTCTTAATGTCCCATTTTTCTGAATTTTTTGTTCCATTATACATTAAGTCAAACTTTTATGGTTTGAATTTTATACTTAAGTATATGTGAACGCTTTTTCCAATTTTCATTGGTAGCTCAAGCCAAAGCTTAAATTGTATGTGATTTTATTTTTATTGAACATTTTTATTTTGCTATATTAATATATATATAGGCTAATTGTTCTAACTTAGTTAAAATCTCAGAAAGACATGATGATAAATATTCCTAGGCACAAAGGAAGTCAACATCAGTTTTATTCAACTTACACAGCAGAGCAGAACAGCTGTTTTCGAAAGCCGCTACACTTTCATCTTCAGTGCTCATGTGTATATTGTGTTTATCACCAGTGTTTAGGTGGCTTAGTTGAATGTGATAACAGTTTTCTATTTACACAAATTTTATTGTGAAAAACAATCCGAGAACTGTATCAACCTGATGTTAACACTTGTGTGTTATGATACCTGTGTTACCATTTGATTATTTTCTTCATGTCCCATTTTTCTGAATTTTTTGTTCCATTATACATTAAGTCAAACTTTTATGGTTTGAATTTTATACTTAAGTATATGTGAACGCTTTTTCCAATTTTCATTGGTAGCTCAAGCCAAAGCTTAAATTGTATGTGATTTTATTTTTATTGAACATTTTTATTTTGCTATATTAATATTTATATAGGCTAATTGTTCTAACTTAGTTAAAATCTCAGAAAGACATGATGATAAATATTCCTAGGCACAAAGGAAGTCAACATCAGTTTTATTCAACTTACACAGCAGAGCAGAACAGCTGTTTTCGAAAGCCGCTACACTTTCATCTTCAGTGCTCATGTGTATATTGTGTTTATCACCACTGTTTAGGTGGCTTAGTTGAATGTGATAACAGTTTTCTATTTACACAAATTTTATTGTGAAAAACAATCCGAGAACTGTATCAACCTGATGTTAACACTTGTGTGTTATGATACCTGTGTTACCATTTGATTATTTTCTTCATGTCCCATTTTTCTGAATTTTTTGTTCCATTATACATTAAGTCAAACTTTTATGGTTTGAATTTTATACTTAAGTATATGTGAACGCTTTTTCCAATTTTCATTGGTAGCTCAAGCCAAAGCTTAAATTGTATGTGATTTTATTTTTATTGAACATTTTTATTTTGCTATATTAATATATATATAGGCTAATTGTTCTAACTTAGTTAAAATCTCAGAAAGACATGATGATAAATATTCCTAGGCACAAAGGAAGTCAACATCAGTTTTATTCAACTTACACAGCAGAGCAGAACAGCTGTTTTCGAAAGCCGCTACACTTTCATCTTCAGTGCTCATGTGTATATTGTGTTTATCACCAGTGTTTAGGTGGCTTAGTTGAATGTGATAACAGTTTTCTATTTACACAAATTTTATTGTGAAAAACAATCCGAGAACTGTATCAACCTGATGTTAACACTTGTGTGTTATGATACCTGTGTTACCATTTGATTATTTTCTTCATGTCCCATTTTTCTGAATTTTTTGTTCCATTATACATTAAGTCAAACTTTTATGGTTTGAATTTAATACTTAAGTATATGTGAACGTTTCTTCCAATTTTCATTGGTAGCTCAAGCCAAAGCTTAAATTGTATGTGATTTTATTTTTATTGAACATTTTTATTTTGCTATATTAATATTTATATAGGCTAATTGTTCTAACTTAGTTAAAATCTCAGAAAGACATGATGATAAATATTCCTAGGCACAAAGGAAGTCAACATCAGTTTTATTCAACTTACACAGCAGAGCAGAACAGCTGTTTTCGAAAGCCGCTACACTTTCATCTTCAGTGCTCATGTGTATATTGTGTTTATCACCACTGTTTAGGTGGCTTAGTTGAATGTGATAACAGTTTTCTATTTACACAAATTTTATTGTGAAAAACAATCCGAGAACTGTATCAACCTGATGTTAACACTTGTGTGTTATGATACCTGTGTTACCATTTGATTATTTTCTTCATGTCCCATCTTTCTGAATTTTTTGTTCCATTATACATTAAGTCAAACTTTTATGGTTTGAATTTTATACTTAAGTATATGTGAACGCTTTTTCCAATTTTCATTGGTAGCTCAAGCCAAAGCTTAAATTGTATTTGATTTTATTTTTATTGAACATTTTTATTTTGCTATATTAATATTTATATAGGCTAATTGTTCTAACTTAGTTAAAATCTCAGAAAGACATGATGATAAATATTCCTAGGCACAAAGGAAGTCAACATCAGTTTTATTCAACTTACACAGCAGAGCAGAACAGCTGTTTTCGAAAGCCGCTACATTTTCATCTTCAGTGCTCATGTGTATATTGTGTTTATCACCACTGTTTTCTATTTACACAAATTTTATTGTGAAAAACAATCCGAGAACTGTATCAACCTGATGTTAACACTTGTGTGTTATGATACCTGTGTTACCATTTGATTATTTTCTTCATGTCCCATTTTTCTGAATTTTTTGTTCCATTATACATTAAGTCAAACTTTTATGGTTTGAATTTTATACTTAAGTATATGTGAACGCTTTTTCCAATTTTCATTGGTAGCTCAAGCCAAAGCTTAAATTGTATGTGATTTTATTTTTATTGAACATTTTTATTTTGCTATATTAATATATATATAGGCTAATTGTTCTAACTTAGTTAAAATCTCAGAAAGACATGATGATAAATATTCCTAGGCACAAAGGAAGTCAACATCAGTTTTATTCAACTTACACAGTAGAGCAGAACAGCTGTTTTCGAAAGCCGCTACACTTTCATCTTCAGTGCTCATGTGTATATTGTGTTTATCACCAGTGTTTAGGTGGCTTAGTTGAATGTGATAACAGTTTTCTATTTACACAAATTTTATTGTGAAAAACAATCCGAGAACTGTATCAACCTGATGTTAACACTTGTGTGTTATGATACCTGTGTTACCATTTGATTATTTTCTTCATGTCCCATTTTTCTGAATTTTTTGTTCCATTATACATTAAGTCAAACTTTTATGGTTTGAATATTATACTTAAGTATATGTGAACGCTTTTTCCAATTTTCATTGGTAGCTCAAGCCAAAGCTTAAATTGTATGTGATTTTATTTTTATTGAACATTTTTATTTTGCTATATTAATATTTATATAGGCTAATTGTTCTAACTTAGTTAAAATCTCAGAAAGACATGATGATAAATATTCCTAGGCACAAAGGAAGTCAACATCAGATTTATTCAACTTACACAGCAGATCAGAACAGCTGTTTTCGAAAGCCGCTACACTTTCATCTTCAGTGCTCATGTGTATATTGTGTTTATAACCACTGTTTAGGTGGCTTAGTTGAATGTGATAACAGTTTTCTTTTTACACAAATTTTATTGTGAAAAACAATCCGAGAACTGTATCAACCTGATGTTAACACTTGTGTGTTATGATACCTGTGTTACCATTTGATTATTTTCTTCATGTCTCATTTTTCTGAATTTTTTGTTCCATTATACATTAAGTCAAACTTTTATGGTTTGAATTTTATACTTAAGTATATGTGAACGCTTTTTCCAATTTTCATTGGTAGCTCAAGCCAAAGCCTAAATTGTATGCGATTTTATTTTTATTGAACATTTTTATTTTGCTATATTAATATTTATATAGGCTAATTGTTCTAACTTAGTTAAAATCTCAGAGAGACATGATGATAAATATTCCTAGGCACAAAGGAAGTCAACATCAGTTTTATTCAACTTACACAGCAGAGCAGAACAGCTGTTTTCGAAAGCCGCTACACTTTCATCTTCAGTGCTCATGTGTATATTGTGTTTATCACCACTGTTTAGGTGGCTTAGTTGAATGTGATAACAGTTTGCTATTTACACAAATTTTATTGTGAAAAACAATCCGAGAACTGTATCAACCTGATGTTAACACTTGTGTGTTATGATACCTGTGTTACCATTTGGTTATTTTCTTCATGTCCCATTTTTCTGAATTTTTTGTTCCATTATACATTAAGTCAAACTTTTTTGGTTTGAATTTTATACTTAAGTATATGTGAACGCTTTTTCCAATTTTCATAGGTAGCTCAAGCCAAAGCTTAAATTGTATGTGATTTTATTTTTATTGAACGTTTTTATTTTGCTATATTAATATTTATATAGGCTAATTGTTCTAACTTAGTTAGAATCTCAGAAAGACATGATGATAAATATTCCTAGGCACAAAGGAAGTCAACATCAGTTTTATTCAACTTACACAGCAGAGCAGAACAGCTGTCTTCGAAAGCCGCTACACTTTCATCTTCAGTGCTCATGTGTATATTGTGTTTATCACCACTTTTTAGGTGGCTTAGTTGAATGTGATAACAGTTTTCTATTTACACAAATTTTATTGTGAAAAACAATCCGAGAACTGTATCAACCTGATGTTAACACTTGTGTGTTATGATACCTGTGTTACCATTTGATAACTAAGTTAGAATAATTAGCCTATATAAATATTAATATAGCAAAATAAAAATGTTCAATAAAAATAAAATCACATACAATTTAAGCTTTGGCTTGAGCTACCAATGAAAATTGGAAAAAGCGTTCACATATACTTAAGTATAAAATTCAAACCATAAAAGTTTGAATTAATGTATAATGGAACAAAAAATTCAGAAAAATGGGACATGAAGAAAATAATCAAATGGTAACACAGGTATCATAACACACAAGTGTTAACATCAGGTTGATACAGTTCTCGGATTGTTTTTCACAATAAAATTTGTGTAAATAGAAAACTGTTATCACATTCAACTAAGCCACCTAAACAGTGGTGATAAACACAATATACACATGAGCACTGAAGATGAAAGTGTAGCGGCTTTCAAAAACAGCTGTTCTGCTCTGCTGTGTAAGTTGAATAAAACTGATGTTGACTCCCTTTGTGCCTAGGAATATTTATCATCATGTCTTTCTGAGATTTTAACTAAGTTAGAACAATTAGCCTATATAAATATTAATATAGCAAAATAAAAATGTTCAATAAAAATAAAATCACATACATTTTAAGCTTTGGCTTGAGCTACCAATGAAAATTGGAAAAAGCGTTCACATATACTTAAGTATAAAATTCAAACCATAAAAGTTTGACTTAATGTATAATGGAACAAAAAATTCAGAAAAATGGGACATGAAGAAAATAATCAAATGGTAACACAGATATCATAACACACAAGTGTTAACATCAGGTTGATACAGTTCTCGGATTGTTTTTCACAATAAAATTTGTGTAAATAGAAAACTGTTATCACATTCAACTAAGCCACCTAAACAGTGGTGATAAACACAATATACACATGAGCACTGAAGATGGAAGTGTAGCGGCTTTCGAAAACAGCTGTTCTGCTCTGCTGTGTAAGTTGAATAAAACTGATGTTGACTTCCTTTGTGCCTAGGAATATTTATCATCATGTCTTTTTGAGATTTTAACTAAGTTAGAACATTTAGCCTATATAAATATTAATATAGCAAAATAAAAATGTTCAATAAAAATAAAATCACATACAATTTAAGCTTTGGCTTGAGCTACCAATGAAAATTGGAAAAAGCGTTCACATATACTTAAGTATAAAATTCAAACCATAAAAGTTTGACTTAATGTATAATGGAACAAAAAATTCAGAAAAATGGGACATGAAGAAAATAATCAAATGGTAACACAGGTATCATAACACACAAGTGTTAACATCAGGTTGATACAGTTCTCGGATTGTTTTTCACAATAAAATTTGTGTAAATAGAAAACTGTTATCACATTCAACTAAGCCACCTAAACAGTGGTGATAAACACAATATACACATGAGCACTGAAGATGAAAGTGTATCGGCTTTCGAAAACAGCTGTTCTGCTCTGCTGTGTAAGTTGAATAAAACTGATGTTGACTTCCTTTGTGCCTAGGAATATTTATCATCATGTCTTTCTGAGATTTTAACTAAGTTAGAACAATTAGCCTATATAAATATTAATATAGCAAAATAAAAATGTTCAATAAAAATAAAATCACATACAATTTAAGCTTTGGCTTGAGCTACCAATGAAAATTGGAAAAAGCGTTCACATATACTTAAGTATAAAATTCAAACCATAAAAGTTTGACTTAATGTATAATGGAACAAAAAATTCAGAAAAACGGGACATGAAGAAAATAATCAAATGGTAACACAGGTATCATAACACACAAGTGTTAACATCAGGTTGATACAGTTCTCGGATTGTTTTTCACAATAAAATTTGTGTAAATAGAAAACTGTTATCACATTCAACTAAGCCACCTAAACAGTGGTGATAAACACAATATACAAATGAGCACTGAAGATGAAAGTGTAGCGGCTTTCGAAAACAGCTATTCAGCTCTGCTGTGTAAGTTGAATAAAACTGATGTTGACTTCCTTTGTGCCTAGGAATATTTATCATCATGTCTTTCTGAGATTTTAACTAATTTAGAACAATGAGCCTATATAAATATTAATATAGCAAAATAAAAATGTTCAATAAAAATAAAATCACATACAATTTAAGCTTTGGCTTGAGCTACCAATGAAAATTGGAAAAAGCGTTCACATATACTTAAGTATAAAATTCAAACAATAAAAGTTTGACTTAATGTATAATGGAACAAAAAATTCAGAAAAATGGGACATGAAGAAAATAATCAAATGGTAACACAGGTATCATAACACACAAGTGTTAACATCAGGTTGATACAGTTCTCGGATTGTTTTTCACAGTAAAATTTGTGTAAATAGAAAACTGTTATCACATTCAACTAAGCCACCTAAACAGTGGTGATAAACACAATATACACATGAGCACTGAAGATGGAAGTGTAGCGGCTTTCGAAAACAGCTGTTCTGCTCTGCTGTGTAAGTTGAATAAAACTGATGTTGACTTCCTTTGTGCCTAGGAATATTTATCATCATGTCTTTCTGAGATTTTAACTAAGTTAGAACATATAGCCTATATAAATATTAATATAGCAAAATTAAAATGTTCAGTAAAAATAAAATCGCATACAATTTAAGCTTTGGCTTGAGCTACCAATGAAAATTGGAAAAAGCGTTCACATATACTTAAGTATAAAATTCAAACCATAAAAGTTTGACTAAATGTATAATGGAACAAAAAATTCAGAAAAATGGGACATGAAGAAAATAATCAAATGGTAACACAGGTATCATAACACACAAGTGTTAACATCAGGTTGATACAGTTCTCGGATTGTTTTTCACAATAAAATTTGTGTAAATAGAAAACTGTTATCACATTCAACTAAGCCACCTAAACAGTGGTGATAAACACAATATACACATGAGCACTGAAGATAAAAGTGTATCGGCTTTCGAAAACAGCTGTTCTGCTCTGCTGTGTAAGTTGAATAACACTGATGTTGACTTCCTTTGTGCCTAGGAATATTTATCATCCTGTCTTTTTGAGATTTTAACTAAGTTAGAACAATTAGCCTATATAAATATTAATATAGCAAAATAAAAATGTTCGATAAAAATAAAATCACATACAATTTAAGCTTTGGCTTGAGCTACCAATGAAAATTGGAAAAAGCGTTCACATATACTTAAGTATAAAATTTAAACCATAAAAGTTTGACTTGATGTATAATGGAACAAAAAATTCAAAAAAATGGGACATGAAGAAAATAATCAAATGGTAACACAGGTATCATAACACACAAGTGTTAACATCAGGTTGATACAGTTCTCGGATTGTTTTTCACAATAAAATTTGTGTAAATAGAAAACTGTTATCACATTCAACTAAGCTACCTAAACAGTGGTGATAAACACAATATACACATGAGCACTGAAGATCAAAGTGTAGCGGCTTTCGAAAACAGCTGTTCTGCTCTGCTGTGTAAGTTGAATAAAACTGATGTTGACTTCCTTTGTGCCTAGGAATATTTATCATCATGTCTTTCTGAGATTTTAACTAAGTTAGAACAATTAGCCTATATAAATATTAATATAGCAAAATAAAAATGTTCAATAAAAATAAAATCACATACAATTTAAGCTTTGGCTTGAGCTACCAATGAAAATTGGAAAAAGCGTTCACATATACTTAAGTATAAAATTCAAACCATAAAAGTTTGACTTAATGTATAATGGAACAAAAAATTCAGAAAAATGGGACATGAAGAAAATAATCAAATGGTAACACAGGTATCATAACACACAAGTGTTAACATCAGGTTGATACAGTTCTCGGATTGTTTTTCACAATAAAATTTGTGTAAATAGAAAACTGTTATCACATTCAACTAAGCCACCTAAACAGTGGTGATAAACACAATATACACATGAGCACTGAAGATGAAAGTGTAGCGGCTTTCGAAAACAGCTGTTCTGCTCTGCTGTGTAAGTTGAATAAAACTGATGTTGACTTCCTTTGTGCCTAGGAATATTTATCATCATGTCTTTCTGATATTTTAACTAATTTAGAACAATGAGCCTATATAAATATTAATATAGCAAAATAAAAATGTTCAATAAAAATAAAATCACATACAATTTAAGCTTTGGCTTGAGCTACCAATGAAAATTGGAAAAAGCGTTCACATATACTTAAGTATAAAATTCAAACCATAAAAGTTTGACTTAATGTATAATGGAACAAAAAATTCAGAAAAATGGGACATGAAGAAAATAATCAAATGGTAACACAGGTATCATAACACACAAGTGTTAACATCAGGTTGATACAGTTCTCGGATTGTTTTTCACAGTAAAATTTGTGTAAATAGAAAACTGTTATCACATTCAACTAAGCCACCTAAACAGTGGTGATAAACACAATATACACATGAGCACTGAAGATGGAAGTGTAGCGGCTTTCGAAAACAGCTGTTCTGCTCTGCTGTGTAAGTTGAATTAAACTGATGTTGACTTCCTTTGTGCCTAGGAATATTTATCATCATGTCTTTCTGAGATTTTAACTAAGTTAGAACATATAGCCTATATAAATATTAATATAGCAAAATAAAAATTTTCAATAAAAATAAAATCACATACAATTTAAGCTTTGGCTTGAGCTACCAATGAAAATTGGAAAAAGCGTTCACATATACTTAAGTATAAAATTCAAACCATAAAAGTTTGACTTAATGTATAATGGAACAAAAAATTCAGAAAAATGGGACATGAAGAAAATAATCAAATGGTAACACAGGTATCATAACACACAAGTGTTAACATCAGGTTGATACAGTTCTCGGATTGTTTTTCACAATAAAATTTGTGTAAATAGAAAACTGTTATCACATTCAACTAAGCTACCTAAACAGTGGTGATAAACACAATATACACATGAGCACTGAAGATCAAAGTGTAGCGGCTTTCGAAAACAGCTGTTCTGCTCTGCTGTGTAAGTTGAATTAAACTGATGTTGACTTCCTTTGTGCCTAGGAATATTTATCATCATGTCTTTCTGAGATTTTAACTAAGTTAGAACAATTAGCCTATATAAATATTAATATAGCAAAATAAAAATGTTCAATAAAAATAAAATCACATACAATTTAAGCTTTGGCTTGAGCTACCAATGAAAATTGGAAAAAGCGTTCACATATACTTAAGTATAAAATTCAAACCATAAAAGTTTGACTTAATGTATAATGGAACAAAAAATTCAGAAAAATGGGACATGAAGAAAATAATCAAATGGTAACACAGGTATCATAACACACAAGTGTTAACATCAGGTTGATACAGTTCTCGGATTGTTTTTCACAATAAAATTTGTGTAAATAGAAAACTGTTATCACATTCAACTAAGCCACCTAAACAGTGGTGATAAACACAATATACACATGAGCACTGAAGATGAAAGTGTAGCGGCTTTCGAAAACAGCTGTTCTGCTCTGCTGTGTAAGTTGAATAAAACTGATGTTGACTTCCTTTGTGCCTAGGAATATTTATCATCATGTCTTTCTGAGATTTTAACTAATTTAGAACAATGAGCCTATATAAATATTAATATAGCAAAATAAAAATGTTCAATAAAAATAAAATCACATACAATTTAAGCTTTGGCTTGAGCTACCAATGAAAATTGGAAAAAGCGTTCACATATACTTAAGTATAAAATTCAAACCATAAAAGTTTGACTTAATGTATAATGGAACAAAAAATTCAGAAAAATGGGACATGAAGAAAATAATCAAATGGTAACACAGGTATCATAACACACAAGTGTTAACATCAGGTTGATACAGTGATCGGATTGTTTTTCACAATAAAATTTGCGTAAATAGAAAACTGTTATCACATTCAACTAAGCCACCTAAACAGTGGTGATAAACACAATATACACATGAGCACTGAAGATGAAAGTGTAGCGGCTTTCGAAAACAGCTGTTCTGCTCTGCTGTGTAAGTTGAATAAAACTGATGTTGACTTCCTTTGTGCCTAGGAATATTTATCATCATGTCTTTCTGAGATTTTAACTAAGTTAGAACATATAGACTATATAAATATTAATATAGCAAAATAAATATGTTCAGTAAAAATAAAATCAAATACAATTTAAGCTTTGGCTTGAGCTACCAATGAAAATTGGAAAAAGCGTTCACATATACTTAAGTATAAAATTCAAACCATAAAAGTTTGACTTAATGTATAATGGAACAAAAAATTCAGAAAAATGGGACATGAAGAAAATAATCAAATGGTAACACAGGTATCATAACACACAAGTGTTAACATCAGGTTGATACAGTTCTCGGATTGTTTTTCACAATAAAATTTGTGTAAATAGAAAACTGTTATCACATTCAACTAAGCCACCTAAACAGTGGTGATAAACACAATATACACATGAGCACTGAAGATGAAAGTGTAGCGGCTTTCGAAAACAGCTGTTCTGCTCTGCTGTGTAAGTTGAATAAAACTGATGTTGACTTCCTTTGTGCCTAGGAATATTTATCATCATGTCTTTCTGAGATTTTAACTAAGTTAGAACAATTAGCCTATATAAATATTAATATAGCAAAATAAAAATGTTCAATAAAAATAAAATCACATACAATTTAAGCTTTGGCTTGAGCTACCAATGAAAATTGGAAAAAGCGTTCACATATACTTAAGTATAAAATTCAAACCATAAAAGTTTGACTTAATGTATAATGGAACAAAAAATTCAGAAAAATGGGACATGAAGAAAATAATCAAATGGTAACACAGTTATCATAACACACAAGTGTTAACATCAGGTTGATACAGTTCTCGGATTGTTTTTCATAATAAAATTTGTGTAAATAGAAAACTGTTATCACATTCAACTAAGCTACCTAAACAGTGGTGATAAACACAATATACACATGAGCACTGAAGATGAAAGTGTAGCGGCTTTCGAAAACAGCTGTTCTGCTCTGCTGTGTAAGTTGAATAAAACTGATGTTGACTTCCTTTGTGCCTAGGAATATTTATCATCATGTCTTTCTGATATTTTAACTAAGTTAGAACAATTAGCTTATATAAATATTAATATAGCAAAATAAAAATGTTCAATAAAAATAAAATCACATACAATTTAAGCTTTGGCTTGAGCTACCAATGAAAATTGGAAAAAGCGTTCACATACACTTAAGTATAAAATTCAAACCATAAAAGTTTGACTTAACGTATAATGGAACAAAAAATTCAGAAAAATGGGACATGAAGAAAATAATCAAATGGTAACACAGGTATCATAACACACAAGTGTTAACATCAGGTTGATACAGTTCTCGGATTGTTTTTCACAATAAAATTTGTGTAAATAGAAAACTGTTATCACATTCAACTAAGCCACCTAAACAGTGGTGAAAAACACAATATACACATGAGCACTGAAGATGAAAGTGTAGCGGCTTTCGAAAACAGCTGTTATGCTCTGCTGTGTAAGTTGAATAAAACTGATGTTGACTTCCTTTGTGCCTAGGAATATTTATCATCATGTCTTTCTGAGATTTTAACTAAGTTAGAACAATGAGCCTATATAAATATTAATATAGCAAAATAAAAATGTTCAATAAAAATAAAATCACATACAATTTAAGCTTTGGCTTGAGCTACCAATGAAAATTGGAAAAAGCGTTTACATATACTTAAGTATAAAATTCAAACCATAAAAGTTTGACTTAATGTATAATGGAACAAAAAATTCAGAAAAATGGGACATGAAGAAAATAATCAAATGGTAACACAGGTATCATAACACACAAGTGTTAACATCAGGTTGATACAGTTCTCGGATTGTTTTTCACAATAAAATTTGTGTAAATAGAAAACTGTTATCACATTCAACTAAGCCACCTAAACAGTGGTGATAAACACAATATACACATGAGCACTGAAGATGGAAGTGTAGCGGCTTTCGAAAACAGCTGTTCTGCTCTGCTGTGTAAGTTGTATAAAACTGATGTTGACTTCCTTTGTGCCTAGGAATATTTATCATCATGTCTTTCTGAGATTTTAACTAAGTTAGAACAATTAGCCTATATAAATATTAATATAGCAAAATAAAAATGTTCAATAAAAATAAAATCACATACAATTTAAGCTTTGGCTTGAGCTACCAATGAAAATTGGAAAAAGCCTTCACATATACTTAAGTATAAAATTCAAACCATAAAAGTTTGACTTAATGTATAATGGAACAAAATACTCAGAAAAATAGGACATGAAGAAAATAATCAAATGGTAACACAGGTATCATAACACACAAGTGTTAACATCAGGTTGATACAGTTCTCGGATTGTTTTTCACAATAAAATTTGCGTAAATAGAAAACTGTTATCACATTCAACTTAGTCACCTAAACAGTGGTGATAAACACAATATACACATGAGCACTGAAGATGAAAGTGTAGCAGCTTTCGAAAACAGCTGTTCTGCTCTGCTGTGTAAGTTGAATAAAACTGATGTTGACTTCCTTTGTGCCTAGGAATATTTATCATCATGTCTTTCTTAGATTTTAACTAAGTTAGAACAATTAGCCTATATAAATATTAATATAGCAAAATAAAAATGTTCAATAAAAAAAAAACACCTACAATATAAGCTTTGGCTTGAGCTACCAATGAAAATTGGAAAAGGCGTTCACATATACTTAAGTATAAAATTCAAACCATAAAAGTTTGACTTAATGTATAATGGAACAAAAAATTCAGAAAAATGGGACATGAAGAAAATAATCAAATGGTAACACAGGTATCATAACACACAAGTGTTAACATCAGGTTGATACAGTTCTCGGATTGTTTTTCACAATAAAATTTGTGTAAATAGAAGACTGATATCACATTCAACTAAGCCACCTAAACAGTGGTGATAAACACAATATACACATGAGCACTGAAGATGAAAGTGTAGCGGCTTTCGAAAACAGCTGTTCTGCTCTGCTGTGTAAGTTGAATAAGACTGATGTTGACTTCCTTTGTGCCTAGGAATATTTATCATCATGTCTTTCTGAGATTTTAACTAAGTTAGAACAATTAGCCTATATAAATATTAATATAGCAAAATAAAAATGTTCAATAAAATCAAAATCACATACAATTTAAGCTTTGGCTTGAGCTACCAATGAAAATTGGAAAAAGCGTTCACATATACTTAAGTATAAAATTCAAACCATAAAAGTTTGACTTAATGTATAATGGAACAAAAAATTCAGAAAAATGGGACATGAAGAAAATAATCAAATGGTAACACAGGTATCATAACACACAAGTGTTAACATCAGGTTGATACAGTTCTCGGATTGTTTTTCACAATAAAATTTGTGTAAATAGAAAACTGTTATCACATTCAACTAAGCCACCTAAACAGTGGTGATAAACACAATATACACATGAGCACTGAAGAGGAAATTGTAGCGGCTTTCGAAAACAGCTGTTCTGCCCTGCTGTGTAAGTTGAATAAAACTGATGTTGACTTCCTTTGTGCCTAGGAATATTTATCATCATGTCTTTCTGAGATTTTAACTAAGTTAGAACAATTAGCCTATATATATATATTAATATAGCAAAATAAAAATGTTCAATAAAAATAAAATCACATACAATTTAAGCTTTGGCTTGAGCTACCAATGAAAATTGGAAAAAGCGTTCACATATACTTAAGTATAAAATTCAAACCATAAAAGTTTGACTTAATGTATAATGGAACAAAAAAATTCAGAAAAATGGGACATGAAGAAAATAATCAAATGGTAACACAGGTATCATAACACACAAGTGTTAACATCAGGTTGATACAGTTCTCGGATTGTTTTTCACAATAAAATTTGTGTAAATAGAAAACTGTTATCACATTTAACTAAGCCACCTAAACAGTGGTGATAAACACAATATACACATGAGCACTGAAGATGAAAGTGTAGCGGGTTCTGCTCTGCTGTGTAAGTTGAATAAGACTGATGTTGACTTCCTTTGTGCCTAGGAATATTTATCATCATGCCTTTCTGAGATTTTAACTAAGTTAGAACAATTAGCCTATATAAATATTAATATAGCAAAATAAAAATGTTAAATAAAAATAAAATCACATACAATTTAAGCTTTGGCTTGAGCTACCAATGAAAATTGGAAAAAGCGTTCATATATACTTAAGTATAAAATTCAAACCATAAAAGTTTGACTTAATGTATAATGGAACAAAAAATTCAGAAAAATGGGACATGAAGAAAATAATCAAATGGTAACACAGGTATCATAACACACAAGTGTTAACATCAGGTTGATACAGTTCTCGGATTGTTTTTCACAATAAAATTTGTGTAAATAGAAAACTGTTATCACATTCAACTAAGCCACCTAAACAGTGGTGATAAACACAATATACACATGAGCACTGAAGAGGAAAGTGTAGCGGCTTTCGAAAACAGCTGTTCTGCCCTGCTGTGTAAGTTGAATAAAACTGATGTTGACTTCCTTTGTGCCTAGGAATATTTATCATCATGTCTTTCTGAGATTTTAACTAAGTTAGAACAATTAGCCTATATAAATATTAATATAGCAAAATAAAAATGTTCAATAAAAATAAAATCACATACAATTTAAGCTTTGGCTTGAGCTACCAATGAAAATTGGAAAAAGCGTTCACATATACTTAAGTATAAAATTCAAACCATAAAAGTTTGACTTAATGTATAATGGAACAAAAAAATTCAGAAAAATGGGACATGAAGAAAATAATCAAATGGTAACACAGGTATCATAACACACAAGTGTTAACATCAGGTTGATACAGTTCTCGGATTGTTTTTCACAATAAAATTTGTGTAAATAGAAAACTGTTATCACATTTAACTAAGCCACCTAAACGGTGGTGATAAACACAATATACACATGAGCACTGAAGATGAAAGTGTAGCGTGTTCTGCTCTGCTGTGTAAGTTGAATAAAACTGATGTTGACTTCCTTTGTGCCTAGGAATATTTATCATCATGCCTTTCTGAGATTTTAACTAAGTTAGAACAGTTAGCCTATATAAATATTAATATAGCAAAATAAAAATGTTCAGTAAAAATAAAATCACATACAATTTAAGCTTTGGCTTGAGCTACCAATGAAAATTGGAAAAAGCGTTCACATATACTTAAGTATAAAATTCAAACCATAAAAGTTTGACTTAATGTATAATGGAACAAAAAAATTCAGAAAAATGGGACATGAAGAAAATAATCAAATGGTAACACAGGTATCATAACACACAAGTGTTAGCATCAGGTTGATACAGTTCTCGGATTGTTTTTCACAATAAAATTTGTGTAAATAGAAGACTGTTATCACATTCAACTAAGCCACCTAAACAGTGGTGATAAACACAATATACAAATGAGCACTGAAGATGAAAGTGTAGCGGCTTTCGAAAACAGCTGTTCTGCTCTGCTGTGTAAGTTGAATAAGACTGATGTTGACTTCCTTTGTGCCTAGGAATATTTATCATCATGTCTTTCTGAGATTTTAACTAAGTTAGAACAATTAGCCTATATAAATATTAATATAGCAAAATAAAAATGTTCAATAAAAATAAAATCACATACAATTTAAGCTTTGGCTTGAGCTACCAATGAAAATTGGAAAAAGCGTTCACATATACTTAAGTATAAAATTCAAACCATAAAAGTTTGACTTAATGTATAATGGAACAAAAAATTCAGAAAAATGGGACATGAAGAAAATAATCAAATGGTAACACAGGTATCATAACACACAAGTGTTAACATCAGGTTGATACAGTTCTCGGATTGTTTTTCACAATAAAATTTGTGTAAATAGAAAACTGTTATCACATTCAACTAAGCCACCTAAACAGTGGTGATAAACACAATATACACATGAGCACTGAAGAGGAAATTGTAGCGGCTTTCGAAAACAGCTGTTCTGCCCTGCTGTGTAAGTTGAATAAAACTGATGTTGACTTCCTTTGTGCCTAGGAATATTTATCATCATGTCTTTCTGAGATTTTAACTAAGTTAGAACAATTAGCCTATATATATATTAATATAGCAAAATAAAAATGTTCAATAAAAATAAAATCACATACAATTTAAGCTTTGGCTTGAGCTACCAATGAAAATTGGAAAAAGCGTTCACATATACTTAAGTATAAAATTCAAACCATAAAAGTTTGACTTAATGTATAATGGAACAAAAAAATTCAGAAAAATGGGACATGAAGAAAATAATCAAATGGTAACACAGGTATCATAATACACAAGTGTTAACATCAGGTTGATACAGTTCTCGGATTGTTTTTCACAATAAAATTTGTGTAAATAGAAAACTGTTATCACATTTAACTAAGCCACCTAAACTGTGGTGATAAACACAATATACACATGAGCACTGAAGATGAAAGTGTAGCGGGTTCTGCTCTGCTGTGTAAGTTGAATAAAACTGATGTTGACTTCCTTTGTGCCTAGGAATATTTATCATCATGCCTTTCTGAGATTTTAACTAAGTTAGAACAATTAGCCTATATAAATATTAATATAGCAAAATAAAAATGTTAAATAAAAATAAAATCACATACAATTTAAGCTTTGGCTTGAGCTACCAATGAAAATTGGAAAAAGCGTTCATATATACTTAAGTATAAAATTCAAACCATAAAAGTTTGACTTAATGTATAATGGAACAAAAAATTCAGAAAAATGGGACATGAAGAAAATAATCAAATGGTAATACAGGTATCATAACACACAAGTGTTAACATCAGGTTGATACAGTTCTCGGATTGTTTTTCACAATAAAATTTGTGTAAATAGAAAACTGTTATCACATTCAACTAAGCCACCTAAACAGTGGTGATAAACACAATATACACATGAGCACTGAAGAGGAAAGTGTAGCGGCTTTCGAAAACAGCTGTTCTGCCCTGCTGTGTAAGTTGAATAAAACTGATGTTGACTTCCTTTGTGCCTAGGAATATTTATCATCATGTCTTTCTGAGATTTTAACTAAGTTAGAACAATTAGCCTATATAAATATTAATATAGCAAAATAAAAATGTTCAATAAAAATAAAATCACATACAATTTAAGCTTTGGCTTGAGCTACCAATGAAAATTGGAAAAAGCGTTCACATATACTTAAGTATAAAATTCAAACCATAAAAGTTTGACTTAATGTATAATGGAACAAAAAAATTCAGAAAAATGGGACATGAAGAAAATAATCAAATGGTAACACAGGTATCATAACACACAAGTGTTAACATCAGGTTGATACAGTTCTCGGATTGTTTTTCACAATAAAATTTGTGTAAATAGAAAACTGTTATCACATTTAACTAAGCCACCTAAACGGTGGTGATAAACACAATATACACATGAGCACTGAAGATGAAAGTGTAGCGTGTTCTGCTCTGCTGTGTAAGTTGAATAAAACTGATGTTGACTTCCTTTGTGCCTAGGAATATTTATCATCATGCCTTTCTGAGATTTTAACTAAGTTAGAACAATTAGCCTATATAAATATTAATATAGCAAAATAAAAATGTTCAGTAAAAATAAAATCACATACAATTTAAGCTTTGGCTTGAGCTACCAATGAAAATTGGAAGAAGCGTTCATATATACTTAAGTATAAAATTCAAACCATAAAAGTTTGACTTAATGTATAATGGAACAAAAAATTCAGAAAAATGGGACATGAAGAAAATAATCAAATGGTAACACAGGTATCATAACACACAAGTGTTAACATCAGGTTGATACAGTTCTCGGATTGTTTTTCACAATAAAATTTGTGTAAATAGAAAACTGTTATCACATTCAACTAAGCCACCTAAACAGTGGTGATAAACACAATATACACATGAGCACTGAAGATGAAAGTGTAGCGACTTTCGAAAACAGCTCTTCTGCTCTGCTGTGTAAGTTGAATAAAACTGATGTTGACTTCCTTTGTGCCTAGGAATATTTATCATCATGTCTTTCTGAGATTTTAACTAAGTTAGAACAATTAGTCTATATAAATATTAATATAGCAAAATAAAAATGTTCAATAAAAATAAAATCACATACAATTTAAGCTTTGGCTTGAGCTACCAATGAAAATTGGAAAAAGCGTTCACATATACTTAAGTATAAAATTCAAACCATAAAAGTTTGACTTAATGTATAATGGAACAAAAAATTCAGAAAAATGGGACATGAAGAAAATAATCAAATGGTAACACAGGTATCATAACACACAAGTGTTAACATCAGGTTGATACAGTTCTCGGATTGTTTTTCACAATAAAATTTGTGTAAATAGAAAACTGTTCTCACATTCATTTAAGCCACCTAATCAGTGGTGATAAACACAATATACACATGAGCACTGAAGATGAAAGTGTAGCGACTATCGAAAACAGCTGTTCTGCTCTGCTGTGTAAGTTGAATAAAACTGATGTTGACTTCCTTTGTGCCTAGGAATATTTATCATCATGTCTTTCTGAGATTTTAACTAAGTTAGAACAATTAGTCTATATAAATATTAATATAGCAAAATAAAAATGTTCAATAAAAATAAAATCACATACAATTTAAGCTTTGGCTTGAGCTACCAATGAAAATTGGAAAAAGCGTTCACATATACTTAAGTATAAAATTCAAACCATAAAAGTTTGACTTAATGTATAATGGAACAAAAAATTCAGAAAAATGGGACATGAAGGAAATAATCAAATGGTAACACAGGTATCATAACACACAAGTGTTAACATCAGGTTGATACAGTTCTCGGATTGTTTTTCACAATAAAATTTGTGTAAATAGAAAACTGTTATCACATTCAACTAAGCCACCTAAACAGTGGTGATAAACACAATATACACATGAGCACTGAAGATGAAAGTGTAGCTGCTTTCGAAAACAGCTGTTCTGCTCTGCTGTGTAAGTTGAATAAAACTGATGTTGACTTCCTTTGTGCCTAGGAATATTTATCATCATGTCTTTCTGAGATTTTAACTAAGTTAGAACAATTAACCTATATAAATATTAATATAGCAAAATAAAAATGTTCAATAAAAATAAAATCACATACAATTTAAGCTTTGGCTTGAGCTACCAATGAAAATTGGAAAAAGCGTTCACATATACTTAAGTATAAAATTCAAACCATAAAAGCTTGACTTAATGTATAATGGAACAAAAAATTCAGAAAAATGGGACATGAAGAAAATAATCAAATGGTAACACAGGTGCCTAGGAATATTTATCATCATGTCTTTCTGAGATTTTAACTAACTTAGAACAATTAGCCTATATAAATATTAATATAGTTACAGAATGATTTAGGGTTTGTTCTTATATTTTGTTTAACACGATTTATGTAAGTAATATATGCAGTTTTGTTAGCAGAATTATATTCAGATCTAGCTAAAGCATATATACGAAAATCATTCAGTGTGCCAGTTTTCTTATATTTAACGAAACATTAATTTTTTTGTATTTTAAGCATATCGTAGGTATTGATCATTCCACGGAGGCCCATTTTTACCGAGTATGTTAATTCTTAGCACAGTTATACTAATAGCATTATACAAAATATTATAAATGCTTGATACAATATTATCCAGGTTATCATCAGCTAGCACAGAATCCCAGTTAACATTAGATAACAAAGAATTAAGTTCCGTGTAGTTAGTGCGAGTAAAACAATAAGATTGAGAACGTTTTATATCTTGATTTTTGATTACTTCATATTTGTTATATGATAGCGATAAATCAATTTCCAAGGGAGGATGATAAAGGTCCATAGGATGAGTCACAGGCATTGTATTACGTAGACAAAATTCCGTAGGAGTATTAACGAAAGCAAGATCAAGAATATTTCCAGACACATTTTCTATATAATTTAATTGAAAAAAGCCGCATCCAAGGAGGCAGTGTATAAAATCTGCCGTGGTTGTTGGTAACATGTAATTACTATAAAAGGGCTTAATTCATTTTACGTTTGGGATATTAAAATCACCTAAAACAATTAAGATATCGGAAGTATTTGATTGATCCAGAACAGAATTAATTGCAGGAAAATTTTTATTATATACCGCAGAAGAGGAATTGGGTGGTATTTATGAACATGTGACATAAAGGTGCAAAGAGCCAACACGAATTTTAACGGCAATAAATTCAATTTCATCACTGTCATCATTAAAAGGACTATAAATAGGCTCAATTTGGAATATATCCAGGACAGCAATCAGAACACCACCATACATATTGATAATTAACATATTTGATAATTAGAACATATTATTTCGTTGTTATGAATACATTTTTTTATCACTCAGCCAAGTTTCGGTAAATACAATAACATGATATGAAAAATCAAAACTATTTATAAAAAGATTGTTTAATTTAGTGTTGAGACCTCTTACATTTTGGTATATAATATTAATGGGCTTATTTATAGATAGTTTAATTAGTTTTTTGATGACGATGATTTCGGTAAGTGAACAATATCAGTTGTTGGTGTAGTTCTGTATTCATACTTACGAATAAAAGCATTAGGCGGCCAAAAATCTAGATGCACAATTGTATCAAAGTAGTTTTGAGGTATGATTATTTTGAAAGATGCTTTGTTTCTTGGCTCAGAATAATTAAATTTAAAGACAGTCATTTCAATATTAAGGCCAATCTTGTTTGTTATATAATGTTTAATATCATCAGTAGTAGTAGAGGATGCAAATCGAGCAGAAAATAGTTTTTTTTGGTGAAATAACTCTAAGAGTTGGATTGTTAGAAGAATTAAAAACAGGAACGGATGGATTTGAATTAATTGAGGTACTTGACGGTTTAAAAACAGGAACTGGCGGATTAAAATTAATCGGAACAGAGGAGGAAGTTGAATTAGTATTTATACAGGAAGGAGAAACAGGTGCTGTGTTGTTAGGTAAATCAGGAAAATTTGGCGAGGGATCAGAAGTAGTGACGGGATTTTTTTCTGCTATTAATGGCTGCAATGATAACGCATTTTCAGCCTTTTCATCAACAATAGTATTGATGTCAGTTGTAGGTTTCTTTTTTTTAGGAGAGCACGGACCTTTTTCAAGTAATTTTTTGTATTGATAAAATTTAAAAGAAAGGTTGTTAAGATCATTTTGAATTTCGTTAAACTTTATATGCGTGTTTTTGAAGAATGAATAGAATTCAATGTCAAGCGCAATACATTTTTTACAGCACCAGCGCAGGCCTTTATCTTCACGCAGATTGTCGGCAGTTCGAGCAGCCAAATCAACACATTTAGCGTGATAAACAGTATCACAAAGCCAGGAAGATACCATTGGCTCATCAGTTTGTTGCGGCATTTAGGTTTTGAGCAGGACATATTTAACAAATATTTTATTTGTGACCTTTTTTTATTGTTATTTATTACTTGTTGTTAGTTGATTTTTGAAATCACTCGAATAAAGAGGATCAGGTTTAAAGCAGAGCAAGAACAAATATTGCTAATTATTATTTTTATTTTCACTTATTGTATCACAACAGCAGCGATTGTTGTTGTTGGTATTAATGAAAATTGAAATATGCAAAAATTTTAAATGATATATCTGTTATTGATTGTTTGTTTTGTTGTAAGCACCAAATATGCGAAAGAATGTAACAATAATAAGAATATGGCTTTTTTAAGTTTTTTATTTTATTGTATTTTTTTATTATTAAAACAGTTTTTGGCAGAAAATTAAAATATGTAAGCAGAGTTCAACAAAATACGTCCGACACGGTCGACAGTTAATATTCAATATAATTAGGTAAACCATATAAAAAAAATTAATTTCCTGAAGAAGTCACACAAAGGAGTGACGGAAGATTGTAAAAAAATTTGTAATTTAATAAGAGTATTAATAGCTTAAGCTTAAAAATATTAGTGCATAATATTTATAAATTTATATTTATGTATTTAGTTATATATGTATGTTAAAATAACATTACTGTACTTCCATTTGTTAAAATATTTCATATACATTTATGTTGCCTACTTTTAATTTTCAATTTACATTATATTAATATTTAATAACTAAATATATGAAAAAATATGTTGTTGTTAACATTTTGTATTTGTAGTAACTGAAATAGTTCAGAATTCAGTGGCACACACATATCAAAACTATGGGTTATTTACTTACATATATTATTTTTCATTATTGGTTATTTTAAAAACTATATGTATGTTATTTCCATACATGCGAGTATATTATAACATTTTTTATTAATATTTGTTAATATTCATAAACATAAAAATATATTATAGAATTATGTACTTCTTTCAAAATTAGAAAAATCTTGAAGTACCAATTTTATGATACACATTGTTTTTTAGAATTGTAATTGAACATTTTTGATTGAAAGAAGAAAATATTTATTATAAAATTTGTACATATATAAGAATATCCTGAAGAAGTTAACCAAATTAACGAAATATTGACAATATATATACGTATATATATATTGCATCGAAAGCATATATATATATATATATATATATATATATATACATATATAGACATATATATTTATATATATGTATATATATATATATATATATATATATATATATATATATATATATGTATATATATACATATATATATATATATATATATATATATATATATATATGTGTGTGTGTATATATATATAAATTTATATGTATATATATATATATATATATATATATATATATATCTATATATGTGTGTGTATATATATATATTTATATGTATATATATATATATATATATATATATATATGTGTATGTAGTATATCCTTATGTTTATATTGTAAGATATTAAAAAACTTACTTTAGTTGTTTATTGCATGCATTGCATCGAAAGCATGTCTTGTGATATATATTTTTTTCGGCTTTGACTTCCTCCATTTTGTAAACTGTCCTTTCACATAAACGACAGGTTTGTTGTACTTCGCCTTGAGGATTCTAATAAACATTTTAATAAATTTTATTAATGTGATTCATTTGTAATCATGAAATTCAAAAAGAGAAAAATATTTTGTGGCTGTTTTATATGATAAAACTAATAATATGAAATGGAAACAGTAAGCAATGCGTTTGTAGGAGTGCATACTTATTTGAGAAAAGTAAAATTCATTAACCTGTCCTTCAGATAAGGTATTTTCCCTGAATCATATATTAAGCAATTACTAAAATATGTACTACCTATTATGCTATTTATTGAACCTTTTAATTTCTCTATTCGTAAACCGATGTTCCTGAGGTTTATAATCGTTAGATTCGTTTTTTACTAGTTTTGTAGTTTTAGTAACAAAAATGCATAAAGTCTTTATTACATAAATAACAATAATATAAGAAGCATATATACTCTTGAACTCAAACGAGCAACTAAATATATATATATATATATATATATATATATATATACATATATATATATATATATATATATATATATATATATTGTTACGTTTTTAGACCTTTTCGTAAAAACGGTTTTATTACTTATCCTTCAAGGATTCGTTTTATTGCATCAAATTAAAACACGGACAAATTAATTTTAGAAATATAATGCGGCAACACTTTATTTATCAACTTTATTTACACGAGTATTTGTACTACTAAGCCCTCAGCGATGTTAACACGTCTGTATTTGAAATCACACTGACTCCCGCTGAGCTCTGGCAGCGGTTTTATATAGCAAAAATGACGTCGTCTGGTAACCTCGCGAAAGTTCTGGCATGGTGGTTGTATTTTACTTGACATGTGTGTGTTTGTATGACAATGCTGACTTGTTTGGTTTGCTTATGGTAACTATGTGTGGTTGAATGTATGAGTGTTCTGTGTGTTTTGTTTCTTCTACGTGTATATGGCTGTGTATACTTGTGAATCTGTTTAGCTTTATTAGCAGCGAATACTTGCATACAAGATCATTAAGAATAACATCTCTTAGCATTTATGTTGCTAGGTTTAGTGTTGTTGTGGTTTACTCTTATTGGCACAGCCTTGAATGATCTTGTATATTCTGGAGTATTCCATTTCCGTTAATTTGAATATTATCTGTATAGTGTTGACCAGGGTTGTAACATTTTGACAACTATAGGTTAATTGGCAGTGCTGCCAAGTACATATAGCCACATTGTCGTTTTATTTAAATCTATTTCTAATCCTTGTAACACTGCCGCCCACTTAAGCCTGTTCGACCCGAATAGGCATACAATCACCTCTTCCATAGTGCGCCAATCGTTCGAGATGTACTATCTTCATTTTCGACCTTGGGCTATTGAGCTTCTGTATCCGGTATACGACGTCATTCACTCTCTTAATCACTTTATACGGGCCATCCCAGTGAGTCTGTAATTTTGGGGACAATCCTTTCTTCCGTTGTGGGTTATACAGTAAAACCAATTGTCCTTCCATAAATCCCTCCGAGTTTGGTGCGCGGTCATACCTAGCCTTCATCTTGTCACTGACCATCTTGATTCTATTACGAGCGAACTCATGCAGTTCGTTTAAGTCCTATTTCTCTTGGGACGTCATAGCTCCTAAGTTGTACTGTTGTACCTGTCCCCGGCTTCTTCTTACTGGGCCTTTGGCTGCTTTGCACTATGGGCAGTTTGCTATCCAGTAGGCTACGGCTTGTCCACATCCAACCCAATAAAAACGCTGCTTCAGTTTCTCAAGCGTTTTTGTTACTCCAAGATGACCGCCACTGGGTCCATTATGAAACTCCTGTAAAACTTTACTTATCTTGCAGTATGGCACAACTATTAAATTTGAAGTTGTTTTGCCATCTACACTTTCCCATGCGCGGTATAAACAGCCTTTTATTACCTTGAGGCTGTTCCACTGAGCCCAATAAGATTTGGGAAGTGGGCTTTCAGCCGAAATTTCATTCCGGCTCGGTCGTCTGTCTTCTTCTTTGGCCGCTATAATTTTCCTTAGCATACTGTCGTCCCTCTGTGCCGGTGACCAGTCTTCATCAGGGCCGATGTGAATTAGCCGAACATCAACAACGCCTTCCTTTTGCTCGGTTGTATCACAATGTTTACGCTCTGAACAGCAGGGTCTTCTTGAAAGAGCATCCGCGTTGTTATACTTCGTGCCTCTTCTATGCTCAATGCTCTTTCTTGGTGACAAAACAGATCTACCTCTCTTCTTTGATGCTTTGCAGCTGCGCTGAAAATGACCGATCCTTCCGCAGTTGAAGCACTTAGGCTTTTCTTTGATATCACTTTCTGCCAGCAGTTGTCGCATTGCCTCCTTAAAGCTGGCAATTAGGTTGTTATCTTCCTCAGACAAAACCTCCACATTCCGCACTCTACCTGTCTTCCTTGATGCTTTGCAGATGCGCTGAAAATGACCGATCTTTCCGCAGTTAAAGCACTTAGGCTTTTCTTTGATAGCCTTCTCAGCCAGCAGTTGTCGCATTGCCTCCTTAACGCCAGCCACTAGGTTGTTATCCTCCTCAGACAAAATCTCCACATTCCGCACTTTACACATCTGTGGCTTGAAAACCATCCTGGCAGTCTCTTGAGCCAGCGCAAATGACATAGTTTCAGCGAAAGTGGATTTCTGCGTAGCGCACACCGCCAGTTTAACATCAGAGTCGCGAATGGCATTAACGAAAACCTCAGTTTTAAAATGGTCCAGGAACGGATGACTCTCGCCTGGATATGTGAGCTGCACTAAACGCTCGATTTCCATTGCGAAATCTTGTAGAGATTCGTTAGGCTTCTGAACTCTACATCGCAATTCCATTCTGTATAAATCGCGCTTGTGCTCACCACCGTACTTGCGCTGCAATGCTGCCATTATTTCATTATAGTTGTTTCTGCAGCTTACTGGCACAGTCTCAAGTACCTCTGCAGCTGTACCCTTTAAGGACAAAATCAACTCTATGGCCTTTTCTTCAGCATCCCATCCATTTCTGCTAGCCACCGTCTCAAACTGGAATTTGAAGATGCCTAATGGTACGCTGCCGTCGAAGCATGGCGCTTTTCTCCGCGCAGAAACCTCCGCAACTGCTCGTACTGGCCCGCCACTACACTCCAGGTTATGCACTTTGTCCTCTAGAGCATGCAATTTTTCTTCGAACTCCTTTGCATGCTGTTCCAGGCCACCGCATTCTAGATGTTGGACTCTATCCGCCAGCTCTGAGAATTTATTCTCAATAGAATACATCCTCCTGTTGATGGCTTCAGAAATCTCTACCAGGATATCGTTCGTGGCCTTATTTGACTCCTGTATCTGCTGAGAGTTCTGTTTTATTTTAGTTATTTCGGCTACAAGCTTGTCACTGTTGATCCTTGATGCTTCCTGCATCTGCTGAGAGTTTTGTTTTATTTCAGTTATTTCGGCAACAAGTTTGTCCTGCATCTTCTGAGTTTCGGCTACAAGCTTGTCCTGCACCTGCTGAGAGTTCTGTTTTATTTTACTTTGTGCATCACTGATTCCTTTTATCTGGATCATCATAGCAGCGAACATTGAATTTATGTCCATGCTGCTGGTCGTGGCAGGAGGGCATACCTGCACATCGTCTTTGTCCTCAAACTCGTATGTCCCGATGTCCATGCCGCGATTCTTAAACTCATCTATCAGCCTCTTCTGCAGTTCAGCCTTATTACCTGCAGTTGGCAATTCCAGCTTGCTGAGCTCCTTTTTCAGCTGTTCAACTTTTATCTCATCAAATTTCATGATTATTTATTTTAATTTTATAATGTCCTTTTTTTTTTTTTTTTTTTAATTGCAATGTCCTTTTAATTATTTTTGCAATCCAATTTCTGACACCAATTGTTACGTTTTTAGACCTTTTCGTAAAAACGGTTTTATTACTATCCTTCAAGGATTCGTTTTATTGCATCAAATTAAAACACGGACAAATTAATTTAAAGTATTTGTACTACTCAACCCTCAGCGATGTTAACACGTCTGTATTTGAAATCACACTGACTCCCGCTGAGCTCTGGCAGCGGTTTTATATAGCAAAAATGACGTCGTCTGGTAACCTCGCGAAAGTTCTGGCATGGTGGTTGTATCTTACTTGACATGTGTGTGTTTGTATGACAATGCTGATATGTTTGGTTTGCTTATGGTAACTATGAGTGGTTGAATGTATGAGTGTTCTGTGTGTTTTGTTTCTTCTACGTGTATATGGCTGTGTATACTTGTGAATCTGCTTAGCTTTATTAGCAGCGAATACTTGCATACAAGATCATTAAGAATAACATCTCTTAGCATTTATGTTGCTAGGTTTGTTGTTGTTGTGGTTTACTCTTATTGGCACAGCCTTGAATGATCTTGTATATTCTGGAGTATTCCATTTCCGTTAATTTGAATATTATCTATATAGTGTTGACCAGGGTTGTAACATTTTGACAACTATAGATTAATTGGCAGTGCTGCCAAGTACATATAGCCACATTGTCGTTTTATTTAAATCTATTTCTAATCTTTGTAACAATATATATATATATATATATATATATATATATATATATATATATTTATATATATATATATATCTATATATATATATATATATATATATATATATATGTATATATATATATATATATATATATATATATATATTAGAGCTGTGCCGAACTGAATCAAACGCTCTCAAACTCTCGTTTTTGACAAGAACCTCTAATCAAACCCATTTAAATTATATGGGTTTGATTAGAGGTTCTTGTGGCGTTTGAGAGCATTTGATTCAGTTCGGCATAGCTCTAGAATAATTCAAAACAAAGATTTAAAACAAACGTAATAGAATAATTAGAATCAAACAGGTTTGGTGTAACGAGGCCATTCGAAAACAAATAGAAAAAATAGAAATGAAACAATGTTTGATTCCTTTTTTTCGAATGTTTTTTACATTTGTATGTTTTAATAAGAAAACACAAATGAATAACTATTGTTTATAATAAAAATTATTTTGAGTGGAATATATATTAAAATTATAATATATGTATGTATATAAACATAAATATATGTATATAAATATATGTATGAGATATTTTCTTGTAAAAAAATTTTAGTGTTGATTCACAAAACATTTCGTTTGACAAAAACAAAACAAATGAATGGTTTGAAAGCCAATTCGAGCCATTTGAAGCTACACTATGATATATATATATATATATATATATATATATATATATATACATATATATATATATATATATATATATATATATATATGACTCATCCTGGCAAAGACCAGCAACGAATATTTTGTAGAAAACTTTTCTCCGAATATATTAATTTTTTTTTGCTCTTGTTGCGAAGACACATGCCCGATAAAGACGATCAGTACCCTTGTAACAGTGATGGGTTCTAAAAAATTTGTTTCACATGAGCGTATTTCTGCGTATTTTTTAAAATGAAGACCAGTCAATACCTTCTGTGTTTAAAAATATTTTTTTTATCATATTTCTTTTGTATGTGAAATGAAACCACAATATGTAAAAATATCTTTACATTGGCTTATCGACTCAATATAGTCAGCTTAATCGTCAATAGAAAATATCCAACTTTAATTGGTTAACTGAATGAATACCCTAATAAATGAAACCGCTCCGCTTTACTGGAAATAACCAAAACTAAATTTTTTCAATTATCCGATCTTTTCTCTAAAACGTAGTTTGGATTACTGAATTTTTTTACAGTTAAGCGTACGGCTTGAAATCAGTAAAAGAATATTTCTTATATCAAATGTGTATATTTTGTTTACGTCGATTTAACGTAAACATTTTATTTTAAAAAATTATTCATAGAAACAGATTCACATTGCTTTTGGTTTTCACTAACACGATATTTTCAGTAAAGGTATGTTTCGATAAAGCACAGTGAATAAGACAAGCTGTGTGAGCTTTTTTATCGCTTTCAGATATCCGATTTATTTTCAATAAAACGTGTTGCACTAAAGCTGGTTCAACTGTATTATTAATTAAATAAGTGACTGAGTTTATTCTCTCTTTTCTTTGATGATATGAACAAATAAATTTTGATTCTAACTTATTTGTCATAAATATATTACTATGATAATTTTAACGCGATCAAAGTAAGATTTGGAAGCAAGCTAAACGATCATTTATCACAATTCGTTTTTCTTAATTACCCTTAAAAAGATAGAAATCTCATTAACGGCTAAAAGTAAAGCAAACTTTGTACAAGACTTTGAAAATACTGATTTTTTATACATAATTAATAGACCACCAATATTTGAGAAGTGTTAAAATGATGAAAACAATTTACGCAGAAGAAGCCAGAAATAAAAGGAATATGGAATCTCATATTTATTTACAAATCTATTAAAACTCAAAGTATAACAAAAAAGATTTATTGTGTTTATCACTTGTGTGACTCCTTTGATTCAATTTAATCTTTGATTTAGTAAAAGCTTAAGAAAGCGCTTGTGTTTTTAGTTTTAATGTCAAACGATATTCGTTTCCTTTTTTTACAGTCATCAGTTAATTTACTTTTTGATTTGGTCAAATATTAAACCATATACTGAATATTGGTAGTAAAAAGAATTTTCTATGGTTTTCTATCATTTAATTATTATTTTTTTTTGTATTTTAAATGTGAAACTAGATGTTTGGCATATTGTTAATATATATACTCTTCAGATCTTTTTCTTTGGCACATTTTGGATGTTATTACACATACATGATAATAATTTATAATACTTTTTTTATTATCTATTATTATTAAATTGGGGTTTATTTATTATTTTGTATGTTATTGTTTGATACTGTTTTTCATGCAATAAAAACCTTGAATTCGAACACTGTCTGTATCAATAATCTAAGGATGGTTATTATAACTATTCCTTATTAATATGATCTTAAACGATTTTCGTTTTAACCATGTGATACATGTATTCCTCAAAAAATGAGTTATGAAAAAGTCAATTTATCTTGAAACAAATAAAAGAGATGATTAGTAAGTAATCGATTCTGTCAAATACTGTATGGTATATGTATACGGTACGAACGACGAATGTTTCGTATCGAATATTCTTCGTTGGAAATAAACCACATTTCTTTTTTATTTACAGCACATAAATTCAATAACCACTTTCTTAATTATATAAAATATTGCTTTCATTCCTTTTTTTATTACTTTATATTCTTTTTTTAATATGGTCACACTCTGAAAAATAATTTTAAATGACATTAACAGCTGTTATTTTCACTCTAACTGCAACTTATTCGATGAATTTACGCAACCAAATCTTGATGATAAGTTCATCGTGTAGTGCGAAGTTCGTTGTCCATCACAATTGTGTTTATACCATTAAGCTCCAAGAGAGCTACGAGCTTGGAATAAGTCATCTTTGACTCACTGAAATATTAGATAATGAAAGCGAAAAAAAATTTCTCTTGCCAACAAAAAAATCCAATTATTGAATATCAAAGAAATGACCAAAAAGAATTATATATTTCAGCCATAGTTATTTCAAAAGCCATAAATTACTTTTAACCAGCTATCAGAGAATGACCTCCTTGACTTGAAATTTTCTGTCGGTTCATATGTGTGCGTGAGAATTTCTGTCTGTCCATGAAGCAGCTGCGAGATCTTCCGCCTATCCGTATTTGGGCTTGGGAGAACATCTCCGTCTATATGCGAGCGTGGAAATTTGTATTTCGCCATATGCCAGCAATTATGTTTGTCCGTTTGTGCTATGTACGCCTTGTGAATAATGAAATTTAAAATTATTTTTGGGAAGTACACTATTTCAAAGGTGTTTTATGTATGAATGGCCATAGTACATGTGACTCCTTTCTTCTTCCTGTAGCTAGATGTCTTCTTTTATATTTCGCTTGCTTAAGTTTTGTTGTGTTTACTTATGCCTAATAGATCAGTGGCTATTTATATGTAATTTAACTTTAAATGCCATTTAAATACCAAATTTAGTTTTTCACCGCAAACATAAATAATACTGAAATGCCCCCCATTGGCCATTTAAATGTAATTTAAATCGAGCACGGAAACATATGACTCTTTTTTTAGCAAAAAGAAAACATTGTGTTGTTGAGAAAAGTTTGTTAAAAAATCTTAAAAAGTTGCGTAAATAAAGTTAATTATCAACAGAATAAAGTCGAAAATCAATAAAACAATATTTGTTGTACAAGTGAACTTTTAACTTCATACACTTTTAATTTCATGCACAACACTTGAAATACTTTGAATCATAAGCAAAACACATGTTTTCTGAACAATGGCGATTTTTGTTTCCATATTATATGGTGCTACCATATTTCCAATATGGTCCTACCATATTCATCAAAATTAATTAAATCTACATTTAAATAGCCACTGATTTATTGGGCATTACGATTTTTGTGCATCAGTTTAGTAATTTTTTCATTTTATTTATTCATGTATTAGCGATATTCTAATATAGCTCAGAATAATTCAATTATTCAAACACTGAATTTCTCCATTTTATGCTTGACGATAATCGATGGAGTATATTTGGTGTTGTGGACGGTGTGATTTCAGTATTTTTCTGTGTGCCATATATAAGTGTTGTTTGTGTGTTTTTGTTCTATAGTTTTGAGTAGCGATAAGAATATTTTGCTGGAAGACAGATTGTGTGTGTGTAACGATTGATGCAACTGTACCACAGTCTACTTTTGCTTTCTTTCTGTACAAATATAAGCCCATTAATTTTTAAATAAAACGGCCTTTGTGTAAACATATGTATTTGCATAGTTTATATATTTATTAATAAGATTTTCAAATGATATTATTATATATATATATATATATATATATATCAGGGAATTAAGGCTTCATACATGCCCAAAATTTCATAAATGCGTCAATCTAAGAAAACCCGAAAAAAAGTTTACACCAAAAATATTCAATTCCATTTTAATTATTACACTAAAACAAAATTTTTTATTATTCTTCTAAAATTACAAGAAAATCAGAAAAACACAAGTTATAAGAGTGGACAAAAGTGTTCATACATTACAAAAAACTTCTTAGCTTTTAATAAAAAACATAATTTTCAAATTAAATTCATTTTAAATTAGTATTTTGTTGGTTTAACGTTACCCTGGAGACTACTTGGCATTGATGCAACAAGATTTTCGGTCACATCAGGGGCAATTTCCGACCAGCACCTTTGTAACACTTCTTTTAACTTTTTTTGTTGGAAACATCGACATGAGCAATTTTTCGTTTTAAAATATCCCAAATGTGCTCAATAGGATTTTGGTCTGGCGATTGTGGATGGGTCTAACAATGACCGTGGTATGTTTGTAATCGTTGTCCTGTTGAAAGATCCAACTCTGGACAAGACCCAGCATATCCTCTAATGGCTGCAAATTATATTCTAATATTTGTTTATATTAGTATCGATCCATAATACCATCAATAAACACTAGTCGGCCAACCCCAGATGCTGCTATTGCGCTCCAAACCTTTATATATTATAAATAAAGCAGAAGAGAATGATTTAGTTTGAAGTTCTTTTTCGTATTTACCATAATTTTATAAAGGGAATAAAATTATTTTCTTGGTACAACAATTAAAATGTATTTGAATAATTTTGGTGTAAAACTTTTTTCCTGATTCTCTTTGATTGACGAATATATGCAATTTTGGGTATGTATGAAGTTTTAAATCCCTGAAATTAAATAATCAGGAAACATCCACAAATGGTAACAGTTGTGGAAAACAGAAGTGATATACCAAAGAATATACACCATAAGAAGACATGTCGAACAAAGCATAAAATAAATTTTTTAAATCTTTATTGGTGCCGGGGATAAGAAAAAAACTAAGAAAAAAAATCAGAAACCAACATGTTGGATCGTTGGTCATCGAACATGTTTAAAGTTGGTTTCATAAAATTTAACTTATGGTACTGAAGGGATGGTGGAAAAAAACATAAGCAAAAAAATCATGCAAACTTATTTAAAAATCTTTACAGAAAATTATACTTTCATTTCAAAACTTTGTTAATGATTGAGCTACAATATATATGTGCGTGTATAATTTTCTTTTGCAAGTGAGAAAAAATGAAACAATTTAATATCGGGCAAGAAATGCTGCGTAAAGATGTGTAAAAGATCTAGAAGACACTTTAAAGGTTTACGATATTTTATTCGTTTTAGGGCAGTAGTAGGATACTGTATGTGCCAGGACAATTAAAATTGTCAAATTTCGGCAATTAAAATTTCAAAATTTTAAATTTTAATTGCCAAATTTATATTAATTGGTTTTTTTTAGTAATTTGATTCTTTAATGTTTGTGTGTGTGTATTTTCCCACGGTTAAATAGGGGTGTTCACAACATGGTTGTTGTTTTTTTTATAATGTTAGGGTAGGCGTGGGAATTTGTGTCTGTCCATATGTGACCTTGAGAATACATGTCCGTCCGTATGTGAGCGTACGAATTTGTGTCTGTCCATATGTGACCTTGAAAATACATGTCCGTCCGTATGTGAACGTGGGAATTTGTGTCTGTCCATATGTGACCTTGGGAATACATGTCCGTCGGTATGTGAGCGTGGGAATTTGTGTCTGTCCATATGTGAGCGTAGGAGTTCTGTCTGTCTATGTGTGCTATAGCCTAATAGAAAACAGGAGTTTTTTAGTAAATTTTGCATACACAAGCATGTCTCTGTACTCTATAGATATCACTTATGAAAATTTTTGTTTACATAAATATTGTCTACGTAGCAGTTTCTTTTGCCACAAAATTTTGGAACGTCTCTACATGCATAAGCATGTCTACGTATGTTTGTTTACATAAATGTTGTCTACGTAGCAGTATCATTCCCTTAAAAATTTTGTATTGTAGAGGCATGCATAAGTTCCATCTAATATACGCGCTGTACTTCTAAAACTACTTTATTAAAGTTTTGTAACCAACGATTTTTGTAGCTACAAGTTACTAACTACACAAATACTGAAAATTACTTTGTTGAAATGTAGCGTACTAGACCATACTAAACATTTTCGCGAATTAATATAAATCAACTTTGTTAGGACTAAAGTCAGTAAATTTTTGTATCTAAAACCAATAAGTTGTGAATGCTTCAAGACTCCTTGTGTTTTAAAAAATATAAATTTTTTAATGTTACATACTTAAAACAGTATATAAGTGCATTTGAATAAATATATATTAAAAAAATATATAAAAAATATGAGTTCTTCTGTTTTTCGTTGTAATATCTGTAATAAGCAATACAGATACCAAAAGTGCTATATAGAACATTGCAAAAGTCATGTTAACCCCAAGGTGTGCAGCAGTCCGTACAACCCCAAAATGTGCAGCAGTCCGTAGAACCCCAAGATGTATATCATTCCATACAACCCCATAACCCAATGGTCCACAGCAATTTGCTATATCAGTATCCCGTACAGTATCAGTATCCAGTGCAGGTTCCAGCGTATCCTTTGTATCCGTATCCAGTGTCAACCAACCAATTCACAGCACCTATGGAAATTCCATATCCCATTGAATATAGCGTACCTATAAGGTTGCAGCAAAATAATATGCCTAATTATTACCCAAGCTATTTGTCCGTAGAGAATCCTCCTCAAGACATGGATATAAGTCAAGTTATTCCACATGATCAGGCAAATACACAAAATGATGAAGTAGAAATGGATATCTCAAATTCTGCGGATAATCTACTCTCTCAAGCTCCAATGCAAATATTATATAATAAATAGTGCTTTTAAAAATAATATTACAACATTTGGAGTCCCAATAAGCAAAGACTGTCTGTTATTTGAAGATGCTATAAAGGAAAACAGACCTATCATCAAGGAAAGACTTCAAAATAGTATAGCTGTGCATAATATTATTAAGTTTAATATTACTCTCATTGGGGAGTATATTAAAATTGTTGGTGATGATATGGAATTGTGTACTATTTCACATGGAGCGAAAATGGATCTTGGAACAAAACAACTGCAAGAAATCCACAACAAAATGTCCGAGTTTCAAGAGCGGGATTCTGGATGGACTCTAATTAGAATTGTTCGTCTTGAAGTTGCAGTACATAAGTCACCTTTGGTGAGAGGATCAAGTTGGATTAGTACGCCAGAGAAACTAAAAAGTAAAATGGCATGTATAAATGTTGAAAACAATGACATTTATTGTTTTAAATGGGCCATTATATCTGCACTGGATACATCTGATATTAAACCCAGACAACGGTGCAGCTCATACAATATTGCAGACATTAGCGCTGATATTATTTATTTGCAAAATGGGATTGAAATTGATTTTACAAATTTAAAGTTCCCGTTAGCTTTAAAAAGTATTAAGATATTTGAAGAACCCAATCCTGATATTAGCGTTAATGTATTCGGATATAGCAATGAAAGCAACGAAATTGTTGGACCATACAACAACACCAAGAAAGAAAAACATAGACATGTAAATTTATTAGTTTTAGAAAATAGTGAAGGATACCATCACTATATTTTTATTAAACAAATATCAAAGTAAGTCAAGAAATATACATATACACCAATGCACATATAAATATATTCATTGCAAAATCTATATATATTTTCCTTCCACAGACTTTTAAAACACCAGACCACGAAACACTGCAAAAAACTGATGTTTTGCAACAGCTGTCTGCAATATAGCTACAATGGTAGGACTATGGAGCAACACAAATTGGAATGTGGACAAATTGTGTCTGAGCTTCCATCAGAGGACAAATCAACATTATTCTTCAAGGACCATCAACGACAGATGGATGTACTATTTGTTGTCTATGCAGATTTTGAATGCGTATTGCCCGATACTAGTATTAGAGTAAGTGACAAAAGTAGGTATAGCAAAAAGCACATTCCTTGTGCTTTTAGTTGTTATATTAAATGTAAGCATAATGATAAGTTAGATAAGTTAAAAATATATACGGGGGAAGATGCAGGCGAAAAGTTTGTAGATTGTATAATTAGCGATTGCGAAAATATTTACAATGATTATTTGAAAAACAAGAACCGAATGGATGATTTATCTCCTTTCAAAAATTTTAATTTTCGAAATGCGATAAATTGTCACATTTGTCGTAAATATCTAGGCAATGATAGAGTGAGAGATCACTGTCACATAAGTGGTAAATTTAGAGGAGCTGCTCATAATATATGCAATTTCAAATTCCAAAAATTATACCAATCTATTTCCACAATTATTCATCTTTTTGTTAAAGAGTTGGGTAAAAAATCTGACAATATAAAAGTTTTTCCGCTCAATAAAGAATTATACATATCACTATCTAAATTTTCAAAAATGATCGACAACTACAACCTTGAACTTAGATTTTTGGACACAATTCGTTTTATGCCTTAAAGCTTAGAATCTTTAGCTAATAATCTTTCAGAGCAAGACTTTCACATCATTAAAACACAATTTAAAACAAAAAAAGAGTTTGATCTTGTGAGAAGGAAAGGCGTTTTTCCTTATGATTTCCTAAATTCTTTTGAAAAATTTAAGTTAGGTCAGCTTCCAGCAAGGGAAGATTTCTTCAATCACCTCAATAATAAGGAGTGTTCGACTGAAGACTACGAGCATGCGAAAGAAGTTTGGAATGCTTTCAGCTGCAAAACCTTGCAAGATTATATGGAAGTTTATTTAAAAACGGACGTACTCTTACTTGCAAATATATTTGAAAATTTTAGAAAGGTTTGTAAGAGTATCTATCACCCAGGTCCATGTCAATATTACACTGCACCAGGACTATCGTGGGATGCTATGCTAAAGTATACAAATATAGAACTGGAGCTTTTGACAGACATAGATATGTACAATTTCTTCAAGAAAGGAATACGTGGTGGACTTGTACAATGCAGTAACCGATATTCAAAGGCTAACAACAAATATTTACCTGATTTCGATAGAGAGAAGCCCACAGAATTTATTGTGTATTTAGACGCAAATAACCTCTACGGTTGGGCTATATCTGAGTATCTATCTTATGGCGGATTCAGATGGCTATCAGCTGAAGAGCTAAATCTGGATCCTAAAACCATAGATGATAGTTCAAGTGATGGATATGTCTATGAAGTTACTTTAGACTATCCTTCTCATTTGCATGACTCTCACAATGACCTTCCTTTCTGCCCGGAAAACAAAAAAATTCAGCAAACAAAGCACACTAAATTAATTGCAGATTTTTCCGCAAAAAAAAACATACGTCATACACTATAGAGTTCTCAAACAATGTTTGAAGTATGGTCTAGTTCTAAACAAAGTGCATCGGACTCTCACTTATAAACAATCAACCTGGTTGAAAAGTTATATAGACTTAAACACCAAACATAGAGCAACTGCAAAAAACGCATTTGAGAAATATTTCTTCAAATTACTAAATTGCAGTATATGGTAAAACTATGGAGAATGTGGAAAAGAGAAAAGATGTACGAATAGTTTCGAACTGGAATAGGACAAACCGTAATCATTTAGGAGCTCAAGATTGGATATCTAAACCTAATTTTCATAGTTTGTCAATATTTTCTGAGAATATGGTAGCGATTGAAATGAATAGAGTGAAAACCTATTACAATAAACCTATATATTTAGGATTTTGTGTTTTAGAGCTTTCCAAATGGAAAATGTATGATTTCCATTATGGGTACATGCAACCCAAATTCAAGTCGAACTTATCACTGAATTATATGGATACTGACTCTTTCATTTACACAGTAAAAACAGAAGACTTTTACGCTGACATAAAAACTGACGTCGTCCATAAGTTTGATACGTCTGATTACCCAAAAAACAATATATATGGTTTCCCTCTAGTAAACAAAAAGGTGTTGGGTATGATGAAGGATGAGAATTGTGGAAAAATAATGAAGGAGTTTGTAGGATTGAGATCAAAGATGTATTCCTTTAGTGTGCAGTATGAAAATGATATTAAAAAATCGAAAGCGGTAAAGAAATGCATTCTTGATAAGTATGACACAACTTCTTATAGAAACTGTTTATTTAATAAGTCTACTGTATATGATAACATGTTAATATTTAAATCAAAAGTTCATCAAATTTACACAAATGAAATAAATAAAGTAGTCTTAAATTATGCAGACGATAAAAGAAAAATAAGAAGTGATAAGATGAGTACATATGCATGGTATCATTTTCGAATCGAGGAAACTAATCCCGATTATGAACTTGACATGCTACTGTGGGAAATTTCAAGACTAGAAGAGGAAGAAGCAATGCAATAATTGTATCCCTATTTTTAAGTAATAATTTTTATATATATTTAAGTAGTGAAATATATTAATAAGTAAAAAAAATGTTGTATTGTTAAGAGAAATGAACAAAAATTGTATATATATATATATATATATATATATATATATATATATAATGAAAAACATTCAGAAGTTGTTTTATTTTGTTTTCTGATTTATTATTTTGTTTCATCGGAATATTACATAATATGAATTAATTAAATGATTTATCGTCATTTTTCTTAAGTAATCTGGCCCTTCCTCACAACCTGGATGGCTCCATGGACAAGACTTAAAGTGACCATCGTCCTTGTCCTCATCTTTCATTATACAAAAATCATCATTTTCATTCAACATGTCGAGGAAGATTTTCACCATTTCCATGTGTTCGTATAGTTGACATCCCTCAAAATCAACTAAGAATTGTGCGAGCTTGTTTCTAATGTCACTCATGATTTTTATGGAATATTTTATACTATTACCAATTCATTTGTTCATCTTTTCGTCTTTTGCTCCCTCTCTCTCCCACTCACACATACACTCACAAATCTAATATCATTGCTTAATAATTTTCAGTTAGACTTCCTAAAGTCTAGAAAGCTTATATCGAGATTAATTCGAAATTTAAGTTCAAACTTATAAGTTGTGAAACATTTATAGCGCAATGAGTTTAATAAGCAAATTCAATTCCTGTAATACAAAATCCTTAATCCATATAAAGGATTTAGATGAATCATCCAAATACACCATCCTTTAGATGAATCGTAAAAATACACCATCGTTTAGATGAATCATCCAAATACACCATCGTACGTGCAAAGCGAGTAACAACAAAGTATGGGGAAACAGTTCAACTTGAACTGGAAAACCATATAATGTTTCTCCCCAACCGATATAATATTTTAACAGATGTCGAATTAGATGATCTTTCAAGTGATAAATATCGACTACAAAGAAAAGGAGAGCGAAACCTTATCCTCGATAGTGAGATGAATGAGTTTTTGATACCAAACTCCCAGTACCCCATTTGGCAGTAAAAAAAATGTTATGTGGATATATTTTGTAATTAACAAGAAAAATTCTAGAGAAGGTTTTAAATTTCCAAAGCTGTCGAAATATTGTTTTTCATTCTTTTTTTTATAGTATGCTACCTGGGCCTGTTGATAAATCCAAATTGATTATTCCACACTCTACAGTCTTTGGTCGTTTTGGTAGCGAATCCAACATAAAAACTCCTCTGAAGTGTGGAATATATTTTTTGGAAAATTTTCTCAGATCAATTTCTGATAATGGTCTGTTGGGTAGCATGTCTAAAAGTTTTTTGATTGATCTTTACAAACAAGTCCATAACCGTTTTTATATGGTTTAAGGTATAGTCCATCTCCCACCGCAATTGACTCCATTGCTTTGTTGTGTCTAGTGGCTTCCTCAAGTTGTTTTTTTGCATTCTTTGTTGCATTTACAGCTTTAGCTATAGCGGCACCTCCAGTTGCTAGACTACCAAGTGCACCTAGAGCAGTTAGAATCGGTATTATGGGCAAAAACCACAAATTTTTGGGACATTTATAATGCGTGGTATTACAACACGAGCTTTTTTCCCCTTAAGAGATTTACTGATAGCTTTACGAGCAATCTTTATTGCTGAATTAATATCTTGTGGTTTTTTCTCCTTCAATATCTTTGTTGCTGATTTAATTGTTTTGTGAAACAGTTTTTTGTCATGTATAAGAATTCATGGTGATGGTCTTTTCACTGTATTCGTTTTCTTTGCTTCAACACCTATACCAAGTTTAGTTTTTGCTTTCATGGCGTTGGTGACTATATATGCAAATGTTCTTTCTGCAAGATGACTATCTTTTGAAAGAACTCTTTCCCAAGCTTTATTTTCAAAAATTTTGTCAGCTTGATGTCTGCTGTTTAAGTCTTTATTTTTCGAATAAGCAATGTAGTGATTTTTGCAAGCAGCATCCAATAAGTTAATTCCTTTATCTCCTCTATCTAAACGCTTTTGAAATTTTGTGCCACGTCCACAGTACTGATATCCACGAAGATGTAATTCAAAGGCAGAGAATTTATTGCTTTATTTAGTAAACCTTCTCCAACGATAGTGTGCTTGAGACTAAAACTTTTGTTATTAAGTACAACCATATTACTTTAATCTACAATAAAAGATATTGTTTGCAAATTTCACAAGTAGTTATTAAAATGCGATTCGTAAAACAACACAAAAATATGTAATGCTGATATTTGTTCAAATGACAGTAAAAAAATAAGACATAGTTCCTTGTTACCAAATTATATTCGAGCATTAATAGTTGGTCCTTCAAATTGTGGAAAAACTATCATAATGATTAGTTTGCTGGAAAGTCCTAATGGTCTCAAGTTTGAAAATATTACTCAAAATCTTTATATCAACCTAAATATGAATACCTAAAGAAATTAATTTCACCAATTAAAGGAATGGGATACAACACATTCGCAGATAACGAGTACGTTGTAACTCCTAGTGAAGCTAAAAGCAATTTAATTATGATTTTTGATGATGTTGCATGCGAAAAGCAAAAGAATATACGTGCATATTTTTGTATGGGTCGTCATAAGAAAGTAGACTCATTTTACTTGTGTCAGACTTACACGCGGATTCCAAAACATTTGATAAGAGATAATGCTAATGTAATTATTATGTTTAAACAAGATTCGACAAATATGAAACATGTATATGATGATCACGTTGCCAGCGATATGAACTTTGAAATGTTTCAACAAAATTGTAGAGAATGTTGGAAGGAAATATACGGATTTTTGATGATAAGTAAAGATAATGAACTAAACAACGGTCGTGATAGGAAGTCATTTGATTACTTCATCATAATATAATTTGCTGTTCATCTAATGCACCCTTCAGTATTTAATCTGACTTCAAACTTTATACATGTGATTATTTTAACTGATCAGATACCTGTTAAAATGACCTGATAAGTTGATCTGATACCTGATAAACTGATCTGATACCTGTTAAACTGACCTGATAAGCTGATTTGATACCTGATAAGCTGACCTGATAAGCTGATCTGGTACCTGATAAGCTGATCTGATACCTAATGAGCTGATCTGATACCTGATCTGTTAACCTGATCTAATAAACTGATCTGCTTCCTATTGAACTGACCTGATAACTAAAATGAATGAACAAATTCTTAAAGACTTGGTGACTACAAGAAATATCGTGAAGAAAAAGCTTCGAAGTATAAAAACTGGTGAAATAAAGCTATCACAGAACCTTTAAAAGAATTTAAAAATAGCTCTAAATTAGTAGACCGGTTAAAAAAGAAACGAGTGATAAGGAAACTGGAATTGATGACAATGAAAATTTTCATCCTCAGAATTCAACAATAAAATTGGAAACGAGTAACAATCGAATAGTAAAAGTAGCAGTAATTATGATGAAGATGACTTTTACTCACAAAATTCGAATAATGAAGAAAGTTATCCTGACTTATTACTATTGCAATCGAGAAGCGAACTAGATACTAACTATGGTCCACATAAAGACAATAATAACCAATGGAGATTTGGTAGTAGCTCCATCGAGTTAAATCAAGATTAGATACAGGTTTATGGACAAATATGGGCTCTCACGCCAGGACTGTTTTATTTAATGTTTCATAAAATACCAAAAAACTATGACAAATTCGAGCTTGAAATCTATAAAAATTTATTACTTACTACCAATGCTCATAGGAGAGACTATAAGTCTGATGGTCAAATCAAAGGGAGCAAAGCCCATAAGTACAAACATATTATTGGAAAACTTTCCAAAGGAGAAAATCATACAAGCTCATCAGATGTAACAAAAACTAATTATTTAGGAAGGGGTTTGATGCAGTTTAACCCTCATAATCCAAACTATATATACTGGGATGATCCAAACGAGTTGGTAGATCGACTTAGACTACTGCTTGCATCACAGTCTGCAGGCCATACTAATTACAACAACGAAATTGTCTCATTTATTGAAGAACTACGTGAAGCTAATATAATTGTATAAACTATATACATATATAGATTTTTTTATAAAACTTGTCCGTTGATAAATTTGGGCATTATGTTAACGATAGAAGTGAAGTAATTTCAACCAAAACTGCACATAAGTTGTTGGGCTTCTTTATGGATACGAATAAAAACATTGATGTTCAATACAAGAGAACGAAAAATGTTGCAAACGCTCTGGAGGAAAACGATGTTATCAGTAAATTGTTTCTGCAAACTGAACTCAAGAAACAGCAACAAAAAGTAGCTTTCCAGTTAGAAAATCTTAATGCTCATTTGCAGGATATCAATAAGAAAATGGATGATAATACATCACTTTTTGATATGGAAATTGATGAGTTACGAGAAATAAATTTATAGAATAGAAAATTACATGGTCGTATCAATAGCTGAAAGTGCACCAAGTAGATCACAACACACTTAAAACAGCGACTGGAAAAATAAGATGTCTTCAAAAAGAAATATTGTAAATGAATTGCATAAGCAGGCTCGAAAACCTTTTCTACGTCGTAGAGTTGTGATGAAAGGAATATATGATCTTTGGCAAGCTGATTTAGTTGAAATGGGAAATTATTCCTTAGACAATAGAAATTATCGCTTTTTGCTAACTGTAATTGATACATTCTCAAAATTTGCTTGGGCAGTACCTTTGAGAAGAAAGAATGCATTTGAAACAACCCAGACAATGGAGAATATTTTCAAATTGGGACGAATACCGAAAAATTTGCAAACAGACGATGGTAAAGAATTTTTCAATAGACATTTCAATCAGTTGATGAATAAATACAATATTAATCACTACTCAACATATAGCACTATGAAAGCCTCAATAGTAGAACGATTCAATAGAACATTAAAAGGAATGATGTGGAAAGAATTTAGCTTAAATGGTTCATATAATTGGATTGATATGTATAGAGATTTACTTGATGCCTACAATAGAAAAATTCATCGCACCATTAAAATGTCACCGATTAAAGTAAATTCAACAAATGAAAAACAGCTTTTAAAAACAGTATACAACCATTTAAAGGTGTATAAAATGTCAAAATTTAATGCAGGAGATCATGTATGCATAAGCAAATATAAAAACATTTTTGAAAAAGGTTATACTCCGAATTGGACTACAGAAATCTTTACAATTAAAAGAGTACAAAACACATATCCTACAACATATACATTAGAAGACTATCGCAGAAATCCTATTAAAGGTGGATTCTATGAAGAAGAACTTTCAAAAACCAGATATCCAAATACATACCTAGTTGAAAAGGTTCTCAAAACTAAAGGACAGAAGGTGTTTGTTGAGTGGCTGGGCTTTGGTAATGAGCACAATTCTTGGATAAGCAAAGATGAGATATTGTAAATGTAAGAATACAATAAATAAACAACGACAACAACAATGGCATCAATATTTAATTTAGAATAATAATTTAAAATAAGTAAATACACAATAAATACGAAACTGATTCTTATAAATCATACTGTGTGTTTAACCTCATTTATTTACAATCAAACAGTCACAATGTCAGTAACATTGACTCTGAGCTCCAATTCATCAGAGCTATCTGCTAATTATTTTCCTCCTATTGATTTAAACGGAACCTATGAATGTGCTCTAGCTGATTTTTATTCATACAACAGTATCCCAAATGTGGATGTCTACAACAATATATTTCATATCGGTGAACTTGTAATTCAAATACCGATCGGATCTTATGAATTAAATGATATAGTGGACTATATAGAAGAACAATACAAACGATATAGACCAGAAAACAAAATGTTGATTGAAGCTAATAACAATACAATGCAAGTTACCGTCAGCAGCTCTAAAGAACCAATATATTTTAATAAAGAAAATACAATAGGTAGACTTTTAGGATTCAATAGCAGAATATTAACGCCAAACAAACAGCATTACTCTGATCTTCCAGTGAATATCCCTAAGGTGAATCTCTTGAGGATTGAAAGCAGTATTGTGGTTAATACGTATATGAATAACTCTAAAGCTCATACACTACATGAATTACCGATTAATGTACCGGCTGGATATAAAATAGTTGAGATTCCCAAAAATCTTATTTATTTGCCAGTAAGCTCCCGAGAGATAAGTTCACTAGCTCTTCGCGTGGTTGATCAAAATGGCGACTTAATTAATTTCAGAGGAGAGGAAATTACAACACGAATACATTTAAGGACAACTAAATAATGACAATATACAACACGAGTATATCGAAGAATAGTACAGCAACATCTAATCCTCAAACATTATAACCTAAGCAACAATTGAAAAGATCTGTTCGTCAAAAATCGCTTACAGCAGCAAACAAGAGTTTTCTCAAGTCACTGAACTTTAAACTGAAAACAAAATGAGTTCAATAATAGACGTTTTAGATAAACCAATATCTGACGAAAATATAATCAAAAAGGATTATCACACATACATACCATACCTTCACTCTTTTCACAACAACGATGAAATAAGAATTTCAATACAAAACCAAGATCTATATGTGTTACCCAGTGAAAGCTATATATATATGTGGAAGGACTTGTTGTAGACGAAAAAACATCGAAATCTACACCCAACTTTCAGTTGAAAAACAATTTTGTTGCATACCTCTTTAATGAAATTCGCTATGAACTAAATGGTATTGAAATTGATCATACAAGATATTTGGGAGCCACCAGTACCATAAAAAAATTTGGTTTCCTTATCACCTACGGAAAGCGTTGTGTTGCAAAATGCTGGATGGAATAAACTTGATAAAATAAATCTTCAAAATGAAAATTTTAATTTCTATGTACCACTCAAACTTCTTTTATGAGTTGATACTATTGCGTAATAAGAACGATCAGGATCTTGTACACTCGAATGTTTCAACTGAGAAAGCAAAACTTACAATTTCACTAATATCATGGAGAATTCCACATGTTCAATTATCTGATCATAGTAAATTGAATATGATCAAAATACTTAATAATGGTGCTGCTATACCAATGGCATTCCGTAGTTGGGATTGTCATATGAATCCACACCTTAACACAGGGACCAGTCACATATGGAATGTGAAACTGGCCGCTAATAAAGAACGCCCTCGTTTTGTGTTGATTGCCTTTCAACAAGAAAACAAGTTTGTTCATTGTGATTTTACTAACTTAAAAGTACATTTAAACTCAACCTCTTACCCATATGACGATCTTAATATAAAATTAAAAAATGAGTGCTATGCGATTCTATATGATATGTATCTAAGATTGCAACAACGCTACTACATGAAACAAGCCCAACCCCTTCTAACAGGTCAAGAGTTTAAAAAATACGCTCCAATTATTGTAGTTGATATCAGTCACCAAAACGAAATGCTCAATAGCGGACCAATCCACATAAAAATTGAATTTGAAACATCAACAAATATTCCAGCAAAAACATCAGCTTACTGCGCTCTTATTCATGACCGCGTAATAGAATACATACCAACAAAAGGTCAAGTCCGGAAGGTCTTATAAATTAAATAACATGGATGGTGATATTGTTTTTGTAGACTTGCAAAGTTTCAAAAATAATTCAAATGACTTCATCGCACAGATGTCGAATTCCAGTCATATATTTTTGAAGCCACGAAATGGATTACCCGGCATATATATATATATACATATATATATATATATATATATATATATATCTATATATAAAAATAAGTTGCATTGTGTTAGTAATTGATGTTCTGAACCGATTTTGTTTCTGCAAAGTTTATATAAAAGATAACGTCAATACCAAGGCTTTTATGTATATACGGTTTATATGTGCGTTGGTTCATGAGTTATAGCCATCTTAGTGAACACTGCAATCATTTCGAAATATTTGAGTTATTATTTTGAAAAACTGAAATACAATTCATTTTTAAATTTATTACAATTAAATTTTGGTCAAACCATTAATTTAATTTATATTTTAAATCACAACTTCGGGGATCTATGAAATAAATTACATATAAATACATCACTAAAAACTTAAGTATTTAAAAACCTTATGCACAGCCCACGTCATATGCATGAGTACGAGAATAAGAAATCTGTTGAAGCTTTGGAAAGAACAATGAAAGATCCCCGAGATAACTCAGAGTTGTTTATTGGTGCGTTGATTTTATTGTCAGGCGATTTTAGACAAACATTGCCGTCATTCCTAGATCGGCAGCTGCCGATGCAATTAACGCTTGCTTAAAGTCTTCATATTAATGGAGATTTGTTAATATATTGAAACTCACTATCAACGTTCGTGTTCAGATGCTGATAAGTTCTTTAAGCAATTGGTGAAAATTGGGAATGCAATGCCTATTGATGACACTGGATTGATAGCATCGCCAAATGATTTTTCTCGTTTCGTACAGTCAAAAGAGGAATTAATTGAATGTGTTTCACTAACATAGCACAATAATATACATGCCATGCATGGTTGAGTGCGAGAGCGATTTTGACGGCAAAGAACAAAGATGTTACTGAATTAAACATGGCTATACAATCAAAGATTCCTGCCATAGTGGTGTTGTACAAGTCTGTCGATACTGTTACCAATGAAGGAGATGTTGTGAATTGCCCTACAGAATTTTTAAATTCGTTGGACTTACCAGGATTGCCTCCGCATAATCTCCAATAGAAAGTTGGAGCCACTATTATTATGCTTCGTAATATCAATCAAGCCCGTTTGTGTAATGGTACAAAACCTGCTATTAACAGGTTGATGGCTTATGTAATTGAAGCTACTATTTTACTATTTAAAGTTAAATGGCGAAGATGTATTCATTCTACGTATCCGAATGATTCCGTCTGATATACCACTTGAATTGACCAACTTCAGTTTCCTGTTCGCCTTGCGTTTGCAATTACCATTAACAAGGCGCAAGGCCAATCTTTAGAAATTTGTGAAGTAAGTTTAATGTATCCGGTTTTCTCACATGGACAGTTCCATGTAGCGTGTTCGCGCGTTTGCAAACCATGGGTTTTGTATATTTAAACCGAAAATGTTGTTTACCACAGAGCATTACAATAAAAGCAGCTTATCACTAATTTAAATGAATCCGAATTAATTTTTTTATTTTCTTTTTTGCACTTCGAAATGTCCAGCGGGCTCGCAAGTATACACATATATATATATATATATATATATATATATATATATATATGTATGTACATATATGTATATATAAATATAAAAATGTTTATATTATATGTATATCATAATAATATATGGCAGCATCGCATCGGTGCTGATAGATACATTTTCGTTTATCCAACAACACATGTATTATCTACCCTACATTAATATACGCAGTAGTATTTTTCGCTTCGGCCAAAGGATCTAGTCTATGCAACATAAAAGTACATGAACAATAAAAATTTTCTGCAACAAATAATAACACGTTCCTCCTCACAAGTTTCATTTTTGAATGCTCTAGGCAAACTAACCAATTTTTGGTGTTATTCGAACATATAACTGCACAAGACAAGATGATATATGTTTGACAATATATGTTTGAGGAACATGTTCGATGCGGGTCGTTATATTATGACCCGCATATAAATTTTTTCGTGGTTGTCATGCACTATCTTATATATCAACCAAGGAATATACACACTAAGAAGACGCATATCGAACAAAGCATGAAATAAAATTTTAAAATCTTTGTCAGTGCCGGGGGAAAAGGAAAAAAACGAAGAAAAAACATGTTTAAAGTTGGTTTCATAAAATTTAGCTTAAGTTACTGAAGGGAAGGTGGAAAAAAACATAAGCAAAAAACACAAACTTGTTTGAAGATCTTTACAGAATACTCTGTTTTGAAATTTTATTTCAAAACTTTGTAAATGATTGAGCAACAATATTTATCTGCGTGTGTAATTTTCTTTTGCTTTATATGATGAATGCAAGTGAGAAAAAATAAAACAATTTATTATCGGGCAGGAAATGCTACGTAAAGATTTAGAAGACATTACGAATAATTACGATTTCTTATTCGTTTTAAGGCAGATTTGGTGGGGCAAATGTCTAATGCTTGAAAACACAAAAATCTTTATATATGCGACCGTAATTTTGAAAGATAATTCATTTGGATAAAAAACTAAAAGAGGAAGCAAAGACTCTATAATATAAAGAGGTTGCATGCCATATGTATATTACGAAAATTAAAAAATGTTGTGCTTCTCATGGATGCGGAGGACAAGTATGTGGCAGAGAACGTAATAGTTTACAAGAAAATTTAGTGTACGCCTTCAGTGCAGTGTACAACCTCAATACATAATATAAATTGCCTTTCTTTCGTTGTGTACACCTTCTGCCTGTACCTGTGTACATCTCGTTTATATGCTTTTGCAAACAAACACATGAATGACGGAAGGTTATTTTTTCTACTGCGCACAAACACACTCATTTTATGAAGAAGCAAAAACCAATATTCTCTACTGCGCACACATCCATTAATTATAGGAAGATACAAAAACAACTATAATTTTATCATCACCGCAAATGTGTATAAGTACATTAAGTGAATTCAATGTCTTCAGTGCACAGTTCTGTACACTCAAGATGTATTTGTGTATAAAGTGTGTTATGTATACATTTTTCAATGCCTTTTTTTTATATCGTTGATTTAAACCTGTGTACACAAAGGGTAAAAATGTACTCTATTTCGTTTTCTAGTATGTAGCAACGAAATCCAATGGCTTATTTATTCTCTTTCTTATGTTTTTTGCAAACACAATTTTTTAATAACTTAATAAATTTCTTTCTATTGCAAAGGCCGAAAAACTGTCCTTTTATTGTTTTGTTTTTTCTAAATTTACATACATTTTTATTTTATTTAATGTTTAGTCTGCAAACACCGAACACTTACAGAATTCTCGCCGATATTTTCTTCCAGCAAAAACATTTACACGATATAGAATTGCATATACTAATCTTCAAGGCGTAGAAGCGGTTTTATTTAAGAAAAACTACAAATTTGTAACCATTTTTGTCATATTCACGTACTACAAAATATTGCATGTTGTACATGCATAGAATAGAAATGCTTATGCCCAGTTTTTGACTTCGTATTTAAGTACAAAATTAGTTAACTTTTCCAAAAACGTAAGTTGTGTTTAAATACGCTTTGAGTTTTTCAGTCATATTTAAATACTGCAATTAACTTATGCGAGAAATGTGGTAGCACCATGAAATATGTACACAAAAATCGCCATTGTTCAGAAAACATGTGTGTTGCTTATGATTCAAAGTTTTTCAATTGTGTTAACGAGTCTATTTGTACAATAAATATTATTTTATTGATTTCTTACTTCATTCTATTGATAATTAATTATATTTATGTAACTTTTTAAAATTTGTTTAACCAATTTTTCTCATATTTTGGATATTTCATTTTATGAAGTTGGAGGTGAAACTAGTTCTCAATATTTGCATAAAATATTGCACATGTTTGTGGGTCTTAACACTTCGGTGCGAGTCGATATATTTCTGTTTCTACAAATATTAAATACATACTTATTCTTTACTCTACATTTATACACACAATTGTAAAGCTCATTATCTTATTCATATTCAGTTTTCATGAAAAATAAATAAATGAAAAATACACAGAAGCATAAGCATACATACGTGCGTACTTCTGTATCAGGGCTGCCAGAAATACCGATTTTTACTTAAAATATTTCAATTTGACGATTTTACTCCCTATAAATGCCGATTTTTTGATAATGGTGAGGTTACATTATTATCTAATCCTCCTTCTTTGTTTTGGTTACATTGTTCAAAGAATATGCAACATAAATTACAAATATGTTTTACTATAAAGTAAAGAGGACAACCATAACAAGTGTTTTGTTGTAAGATATCTCATAATCATACATATAGACGACCCTCACGCAACGACTAACCGAAACTAATGCACGCAACATTTTTTCACTAACATATATGAAGCAAATTTATATCCGATTTCTGGTAAAGATGTTGCCATTGCTTCGTTTTCGCTGTGATATTTGAAGGATGGTTTTTGTAATGTTTATGTTTATTTTATATTAGTCGTATATGTACATATTCATATAATTATCATTTCAATAAAAGTTTTATAAAAAAATATATGTATTATACCTCCGTCATATACTTATTTATTGTCGCAATAATATAATTTGCATACAAATGAATTTACGGTATTTTTGGAGATTTTTAGGAAAAAAATGGTATATAGAAAAACGTTTTGCATGTGGTTACGTAGGCGAATATCGCAATTGTTGTCCTTTTCTAACATATATGTTAGAGTGGAACATTTATAGTTGCGAATGAAGTTAGAAAGGAGAAAGTTGAAACTGCAATTCAATTCAATTAAAAATCGTTAATAAAATAGTAGAACAAGTTAAATATAGTTAATCCCACATTCATAATTGAAAATAAATATAGTTCGCGTATGGATATTGTAGACCAGTCTCCAAAATTCGTATCAAGAGATGAAAGTTTTGTACTCTGAGTTCAGAGAAATGAAATTTTTGAATTTTAAAAAAATGTTTCAAAAGTCTGATGTATATGTCGAATATTTTCGGAAAAAGATTTCAGAAATAAAACGAGGAAACATTTAACGTATATTTAGGGCCATTATTACAACTTGGTGTTATCTTAAGGTGAGATTTTATCGGTCAGATAAACACATTCTCATTATTACAACTATCCTTTAATCTAAGTATGTGCGATATATTAAAGGCAAGTTCGACTTTGCGATAAGTTTTACAAGAGGATTTATGTTTATATTACCATATTTTCTTATTTTTTAATATGGTAGCATCAAACATAGGTCTTCTTCACTTGAAAAGTTTTTTGCCCGTCTTCTCACAGCTCGTACGATTGTTTCCTTAGATGCTAACATTTTTTTTTATAACACAAAGTTATATTTTCACAAACAAAATATGCATATATTTTTAAAAGGTAAAAACAAGTGTGTCGTTGCCACTACAATTTTTCGCGATCTAAATAATCTTTTAAAAGTAGTCGGTAATTGCTAGTGGTATTGCCACACAATAAGATATATACATTTAATATTACCGGCAAGTTGTAATAATGAAAAGTTGCTACCGGCCACTTTATCGACTTGTTGTGCATTTACTACCACCAACTTTGTAGCCAAGTTGTAATAATGGCCCTTAGTAAGGTAAATCTTAACAAAACGGACTTCCGATGTTTTCTTAGAAAATAAAACTTTAGAAAGAATTCTTTTTTCTAAGGATTTTTTGAAACTGAAAAACTATAATTTCTTCAACATCGAAATAAATAACGATTTAATAACAATGTCCAAATCGGTTATTTATGCTTCATTTATAAAAACCACATTATTTCCAATCGCTTTTCAGAAATTTTTAATTATACATAAGAAAAATTTGAGAGTTTACAGTTACATATTAGATAATATTGTAAATTCTTAATTGTATTTTGGAACTCGTGTTTTAGTACCTAGAGGTAATATTTAGGAAATTCTGATATATAATAGCAAAATTATGAAATACTATTGGAAAAGACGTATATATTCTGTTTTCTTATTCTTTATTGGGAGATTAAACGAAAACCTAAAATAAATTTAAACCTTGTGAGGTATAAATATATTGCTCAGTCATTCATCCACGCTGACATAATGGTCAAGTAAATGCAAAAAAGAATTTAATCTTATAAATAATGGTAAAATTTAGAAAAAAATAAGGTTTCATATACTTACAGTCTGTTTAGATTCCATGTTTTATCAAAATCTATCGTTTATCAACTTAGATTTACAATAGCAACTGATCACTATGAAATTTAGCACAGACCTAGAAGTATTTGTCTTCGTTGTTATTGAATGCAATAACTGTAATAAATAACTGTAAATGCATTCGTAACAGAGAGGTGTTCCATACGATCACTCTGCACTAATGGTTTTCGTTGATATTCTTTCTACAACCATGCGTTATTTCTTGGACGTTTTGTCGGTCATTCTTATTTTATTTGTTTTATTGTCATGTAAAACAAGAAACAGGTGAAAGACAAAAGCAAAAAACATATAATATATTTTATTATATATTTATTATTCGTTTTATAAAAATGATAGAGGGACATAAAATTACTCGAACATAATATGTGTAAGCACTTGCAATAAAAAATTTTCTAAGCCTAGAATATTAATAAAACTAATTAAATTTAATATACTTTAACTTTCAAATACATTCCACCAGTTAGAAATACGGTAATGTTATATACGATTTGGGTCATCGAAAGACCCTAACGTTAATGTTTAGTCGGCACACAACACGGTTCAATAAAAACAACGTATGTTACAAACTTAGAATAGAAATTCTTAATCTTCTTATAATAACTACTGCGTAAGCATTCTACACGGGAGACCTACAAGTACAAATCATCAAATGCTCAGAAATTTAAAATTTTGAATCATTAAAAAAGAAAACTACTGTTTTGCAATATGTGCTATTGCCAATAAAGTAATTTGAATTTAAACACCATGGATATTTTATTTTACGAAGTTGAAACTACTCAAATGTGCATCAAATATTGCACATTAATAATATACACATATATGTATGTATGTAGGTATTAACACTTCGGTGAGAGTCGATATATATATATGTTTCTACAAAAATGAAATACATATTTTCTTCCCTACGTAATTCCATCAATTGTAAAACTCGTTGTCTTATTCATATAGATTTTTTATGAAAAATAAAAATAAATCGAAAATACACAGAAGCACAAACATACATATTCATGTACATCAGTATACTTTAAAATATTCTCTTCTTTGATATATCTCTCCACAAGTTTCTCTGGCTTAGAGTAAAAACTTTTTACTCTCTTTAATGGTCACTATTATAAATCCCATTAATATTTTACTACCGGCAAATCAATGTATGGAAGTGCAACATCTATATATTATAGAGTCTTGGACCGAACTTATCCACGCCGTAGTCAAGACTAAAGCATGGAATAGGCGAACGTTGAAATTTAAACTGTAAGCTTAATGTGTCATCTGATCCAACCTGTTGAATGGAAAGCTGTGTAGATACTTACTTCACTGTAAGAAAATGTTGCCGTAACGTCCCAACCTGCAGAAAATAGAATTTCGTTCTAAGGTTACGTGACAGTTGTAAGACAGTGATGGACTGTATGTATGTTGAATGAAAATGGAGCACAAAAAACATTTTTTGGTATTTATTTCTCTTTTGATATGTTTAGGTGATAAATTTGTATAAAGAATTGATAAACTTATTTTATATGTTTAACTTTCTAAATAAGTGTTTTATTTTCATTGAAATATCGTATGTCTGTATTTGGTTGTTCGATCCAGAGTTCTATTAGTATTCAACTTCGTCCTATTTAGTCATAAAGGCAGGAGATTTTAGACCAGTTTAAATGAGTTGTTGTTGTGCTGCATATAAAATGTCATAAAATAATAGCACTCTTTCAGGTATGTTTTTGTGTTGTCATAAAATGCTCTAGATGCCGTTACTTACATATGATTCACGACTAAAAAACGGTTAAAAAATTGTTCATACCTATATGTCTGTACATTAAATCACATTTTTATAACATAAAAAAATATTAAAATAGCATTAAATCGCAAAACTAAATATACACAAGTGAAAAATTTTTCTAGTTTAAATTGCGTAGCTGGTAGCCACTGAACGTTTTTCCTTATGCCGCCGCCAAAAAAAAATTATTGAGCTCATAACAAGGCAGAAGACGGTAGAGTTTATATATAAAAAACTTATTTGGCAGACCAAGTTATGACGGATTGTTCACACTTGTCATATATTTCGTGCTATTATTTTATGTCTTACGACTCTATGACTACAGTGTGAATCCCCCAAATATATATTGAAATATGGAAATAAATGTGTTCAGTTTATCAAATACATATATGGCAAGGAATGTTGTGTATGTTGGTGTTTCCGCTTTCTATCAGTACCTTTTATTTAAAATGTGTACTTTTTCAACACAAACGCCAAATATATGTATGAACATATTGAAGAGCCATCAATGTTGTATGTATAATAATTGCGTTGTGTATAAATATTTAATTGTTGTTGGCTTATGTGCAAAACAGATGACACATTTATAAGGGTTCTATAGGTGTAGCAATATTTACATTTAGAGATAACTTAAATTAATATATATAGCTTAAATTAAAAATTTTAACGTTCACTTATTCCATGCTTAATTGTTATCTGCCAACTTTGTTGGCTTGTTGAGTTTAGGGATCATGTTGCACCAACATGCGCGAGTATGAAGATGCTGATCATGCACAATTATTTTCCCATTGTTTCTACAGCTGTGCCGAACTGAATCAAACGCTCTCAAACGCTCGTTTTTGATACGAACCTCTAATCAAACCCATGTAATTTAAATGTAATGAATTTGATATCTATAAAACAGTAATCGAAATGTACATTTTAATTACTGTACAATTCTATTTCCTCTGCAGGAGAATTAGGAGTGCTTCAGTTATTGCTTGCGATCAATTCAGAAAAAATAAATTAGTATCTTTTTGGAATTGGCACGGAGTTGAAGGTTCTATGTCCCTTGAAGCGCTACTCTCTACAAATGAAAATGGCGTAGTAGAATCGGGGATAGATGGAATTTCTGTTATGGAATGTAAGGATGTTAATGGCACTGATAAGGCGATGTTGTTAATTAACGAAATGCAAAAATTTTTAATTGCATTCTCGTCGGCATATTGCAATTTGTTATCACGCGGACATAAAAAATGCTATTTTGTGCCATAAACTTATATTTGCTAACCAAATTTTGTCAATATTGCTATTAATTTTTTCCTTTAATGAAGCTATGGCATTTGCACTGTTGTCTTAGGAACACATAGTTTGTTTACTTTTTATATAGACGGTATGATATAATATAAAAAGGGAGAGCTACATAGTTGCAGTTTTTTAAATATGTTATCAAAATCATCGCATAAATTCGCTTTGAGAGCTGAAATACTTATTAATAATAATCGTTGACCTTCTTCCTTCTCTTTTAATATTTCAATAATGTGGTAGCAGTTGTGTACTATCGATTTAAACATGGTAAAATTGTAATTCCAGCGAGTGGGACATTTATTTTTAATGATGTAGGTAGCTTGTGCTGTAGGCCTCAACCAATTCTTTTGACCTCAGTTTCTCTAAAAGAGTGCTCCAAGACATTTTCAAAAAAGGCTGCTGCAGTTAAGTCGTACATTATTTTCTAATACGTTAATAACGCTCGATCCTCTATCCTTTATTTGATCTGTATAGTTAACACCAAATTCCTCAAGTTAACTGTGCAATTCGCTTCTAATATTAGAACCTGTTTATCTTTCGAAATCCATCGATCTCAGCTCCAAAATAATGTCATACAACTTGAAATTTTTTTGGTAGTGTAAAGCTACTCCCAAAAAATGTCTATGTCCAAAATTATCTGTCCAATTACAAATTGCTGCAGATGCACCTCCACATCTTCATATATCTCGTCCTTGATTTCCATTTTTTAAAATCAGCGAGCTACTGCGTAGTACGAGAAAGTATTAATTAGGAACTTTGCCAGTTTCATGAAACCAGAACCACTAATTGCAGAAACATTTATGGCAGCTCAAATTTGATGTTTGTTTTGGCGAATGCTTTGAAACGTTGGAACATTTTCTGCAGTATAAGTAGCCCTCCAGTACTTGTTCGTTTTCAATAATTATTTCGCTTAATATGGACCATATTATGCTTTTTCCCTTACGCCGTCACGACAAGCTGTAAACGTTCTTGGAAATTAGACTTAAAACAAAATTTTCATCGTCTATTTCGGCGTTTGCAATTCAACTATATTTGATCTATTAATCGCATTCCCTTTTAATAATAAAAAGCTAACAAAAGACAAACCTTTTTTGCAAATGATCAACCTTGTCCTTTATAAAAAATATCTCATAAACCACAGTGCATTCCCCTTGTGTATTCCCTTTAACTTTGTTTTTGATAAACAAATTCAAATAAAGACAAACTGTACCTCTACTCATGTATCAATGTTGAATTGGTTATGTTTTGTGCATTGTTCGTATATCATATTGCTCAAGCCACACAGACGGTCCGGTCAAACATGTTATATGGGTTAATGAGAGTAAGAGCGTTTGAACACAATGAATTTACTACAAGCCCCCTCTTGCCGTGCGATATTCTTCATAAAATACTTTTGTGAATTGTACTCATAATCAGAATTTGATGTATACAGCAGAATGAAATGATTTCCAATCATTATAAAATTTTTCTTTAATCCTTAAAGAGAAAAAAAATTTTTGTGCTGAGCAAAATCAAAAAAAATCGTGATTTTGAAGTACTCTGATGCTATATATCTACTAGAAGACGTCATTTAAAGATGACGACGCATAGCAGCTGATATTAAGCACAAATATAATGTGCTTAGGCTACCATAGGCTAGTGTAAAAATTCGACGGCAAGTAAATGTGTTAGCGAAAATAAGCAAACATATGTCTATGTATATTACACTTATTGAGTTTAAGTACCCATTTCTAAAAGCATGTACTTTTGCGAAAATTAATTTATTATGTAAATATGTATATATATATATATATATATATATATATACATATATATATATATATATATATATATATATATATATAAATAGCCTAATAAAAACGATGTTGCTAATACTGCACATTTATATCCATCGGAGTAAAACGGCAACTCAAGCCCTGATGGAGAAAACAAGAAATGATAAGATACACGTTGTTCTCATACAGAAAACAATGTTTCTGGCTTGAATGACTGTAATTATCAACTTTTCATACAAGGGCGGGAGCGAGAATTAGAGCAAATGGCACGCGTCGGAGTCTCATTTCTTAATTTTCATGACTTTATACCATCCTGATCCAAATCCCATAACATTCAGAAATGGGGCCAAGACAGACTGGTCGAGAAATAGATCTAGTTTACAAAACAATCTCAAGAACTATTCTCCACTAGTTGAGACTGTAACGTGCATAGATTCAGAGATAGATAGACTAAGTACTGATATTAGGGAATCCTTTGAGGACAGTCGTTCACTCCAAAACAGGAGAAGCCCAAAAGGAGAGCGCTGAATGATAGGCCATCTCAGAAACTTCAGGAAATGAATCAGCAGGCTCTTGAACAGGGCCCATGGGAAAAAACTGGTACCATACTGGGAAGAATATAAATGTAAATTTATATTATACATTAAGAAAATAAGGGAAGCCAAAGACAAACATTGGAAGCTTTTCTATGAACAGGTAGACAGTGTTATTGAAGCTTCCAAAAACAAGAAACTTCTGTCGAAAATCCATTTTCAACCAAAGAGACTGGTAAGTTTGGATGGCAGATACGATAGAGGAATTATTTGGACTTCTGATAGAAGCAAACTTTCGGACATAACCGAAGAGTAATCAGGAAGAATTAACCACCCGAAAATACAAATTTTTAACCCTATAAAGCAGCTGGGATTGATAGGACAATATCTTTACAATCTGTACTACAAATGCCTCTCCCGTGGCGTGAAAGGAAGCTAGAGTTATCTTCATCTCAAAACCAGGCAAAGGAAGCTAGGCAGATCCGAAAGCTTGCAGACCGAATAGCTGAGAGCATTGGAGCGAATCCAGGACACAATGTTGAAGGCTTTGATAAAATTTAAACAACATGCCTATATTAGAGATAGGTCCTTTGAGTCAGCCCTACAAGAAGATGTGTATCATACAGAGATGTCCTACGATCTTGGAATATACACTAGGGCTGTGTATATTGATATAGAAAGAGCTTTTAATAAAATGTCAACTTCGAGCATTGCCGATTCGCTAGGTAATTTTGATTTAGACGAAAGATAAGTCACATGCCCCTTGAGGGAACATACTCTCTCCCATACAGTGAGTTATAACCATAAGTGCCTTACAAAAATTCTACCCGAAGAAGAATTTACACTCGTCTTTATGTAAAATAGCAATAGAGGCTCTAAATTTATCTTATTATTGGGCTTCAGAAAGAGATCTCAATGTGAACCTAAAAAACGGATATAGTTTTTTTTACAGGAAAAGGTAATAGTTCACCCTTTTTATCACCTGTTTTGCGTAAAAAAGCAATACAGATTAATAAAAAGGTCAAATACCTATGAGTAATACTTGACTGAAGGTATCCTCGAAAAACCATATATAGAGATGGCCAATCATAGCCCAAAGAGTGTGGAACATTTGTAGAAGAACTATCGGGAATTAGCCCGAACATGGCACGCTGGCTCTTTATGAGTGTGGTGAGGCCAACTATAACGTACGCCTCGTAAGTATGGTGGACGTCCCTAACAAAGAAAGTTAATTTCAACTACCTTCAAAATATACAGAGGCAGTGCTGTATCGGCGCCTTTGGATCAATACGAGCCACAAAGGTAATGGAAAATATTGTAAGAATACCACCAAATGATATACAGGTTAGGTACCAAGCAGCTTTGGCCTCTACAAGATTAATGATAATGAGTGAATGGTTGAAGGAGAACATACAATCGAACATCACAGTATTCTACATTTCTTACCAAGGAACAACGCTCGCACGGTTATGTACGACAAAATCCCAATTAGATACGTACAATCAAACTGCGTCGCCATAACATCAGAAAATATGGAATGGGAGGATGCAAGTACAATCAAGACCAACCCAATAGTTATCCTATACACAGACGGGTCGAAGAGTGGTAACCGATCGTATGGAGGATTGTACGACACAGGCTGTTATTTTTCGTTAATACTGCCTCCTTCCAGATCACAATGCAATATATCAGACTGAGATCGCAGACATTAAGGAAGGGATAAAATGATTACAGAAAATCGATAACAGTCTACCAGTTCATATATTCACGAATAGTAACAAAGTTTTCGAGATCCTAAGAAACTATGCGATTTCATGTCGCTGTGTATTACAATGCCAGAATGGGTCAAACTCATATACGCATCGTATCGCGATAATATGGATTCCACGATTGTATATCTGGAAATGTTGATGCAGATGAACTAACAACGATGGGAGCGTTATTGGAAAGCATGACCAGAATTCTATGGGACAACCGAAGTAGAAACAAGACAATTGAAATCCTAAGATTAAGCAGGCCAGCACTTTGGAAACTGGTTTTTGCAGAGTTAAGAAATCACCTGGCCCGCATGGGTGTCGTATATGATACAACATGCAAAGCCTGCTAGGAGGATGACGAGACCTTCGGGCATTACTTTTAACACTGTCAAACTTTTAATCAAATCAGGAGATAAATACTTAAACAAGATATTATGCCGGAAGAAGATGTCTTAGAGATTCTAATTGGAGATACATTGATGAAACTAAGTTCTTAAAGTAACCAATTGACAAGGTTTCTATGGTTATAATGGGAACGCCCAAGATAGAGCTCACAAAAGGCTATGAGGCTTAAGTGTAATACTGAACGGTTTGGAACAGCTCTTATTTATGTATTGCTGGTGCCTCTTTTCAACCTAGCCTAAGATCTATGAAAATGCAAGAGGAACATTGAAATATTATGCGCTTTTAACCACGAGCGCAGGACAAACACCATCCAAGTCTTAAACTTCCTATTGGACACTAGATCGAACAAAAATTACATTCAACCAAATCTAGTGTAGAAGGCCATACCAAACCAAGAATCCTTTTTAGCCAGTTCAGTAAGCAAACATATTAATATAACTTACCATATCTTTAAAAACTTATTCGAAAAACATTCTAACAAAACACAGATCTTTTTTATTGCTAACACTCAAGTCCTTCCACTGTATTTTGGGAAAAGACTGCCCTAAAGATTTTTCGTCAATAATTCGTTCACCTGAAAACTATATAATAATAAATGGCGAATTAAATATAAAACAAAAAATCTCATAATCAGTGAGAATAATAATTTACAGGAAATAATATCAAGTCTTTTTAGCGAACGAAATGAATGCTTGACTGTCGTAGCCGAAATCCACACAAAAACTGATAAACCTGTTTATTATCGATACTATCCTTAACCTATGCCTGTAAAAGAAGAGGAAGAAAAATATATACGAGAACTTTTAAATCAGGGAAGAATTAAGACTTCCAAGTCGCCTGAAAAATCTCCGATTCGGATCGTTCCAAAGAAAAAAATAGGACGCATCAGGTGAAAGAAAGTTTAGAATGGTAATCGATTACCAAAAATTAAGCAAACAGTACCTGACAGATAATCAATGCCAAAAATAAGCGATGTTCTTAAGCAACTGAGACAAAGTAGATTCTTTTCGATTCTTGACTTAAAAAATGCCTTCCACTCAAGGAAAGAGATATGAAGAAAAAGGTAAGCAGAACAACGGCAGCTACGAATTCACAGGGCTTATTTTTCGCTTAAGAAACGCGCCGTCTATATATGAGCGTATTTTTACTATATTCTGAGGGACCATATTGGAAAGATAAAGTTTGCATATGTGAACAACATATGCAAAAAATTAAAAAGAACATTATGAAATCCATATTTAAAACCTTAGAACATGCAAACATGAAAATCCAATTGGACAAGTGAGAATTTCTAAAGAAAGAAGTAGTTTTTCTGGGTTTTATACCAACTAACAAAAAGAAGTAGAAGCAGTACTAAACATTCCAACACCGAAAATACTGAAAGAACTAACATAATTAAATAGAAAAAACCCTGACACTGTTTCTGAGGGGGGATGCACTGGGAGCAGTTTTATCCTAAAACTACGGACCGATTGTACTTTTATCAAGAGCATTTAGCAAATCCGAAGAACACCATTCGACCAACGAAAAAGAGTTGCTCTCCATAGTGCGGGCATTGTCCCTTTATGGTTCTGCAAATTCAAAATTCTTATTGACCATTTCCCATTAACATACGCTTTGAGTAATAAAAACTCGAATTTTAAAATTAAACGATTAAAGCTTTTAATTATGAACTTCAATACAAGCCATACAGCACTAATGTCGTTGCGGATGCATCATTCAAGCGCTCATAAGAAAATAATTTCATCAACACCTTGAAATTGATCATACACAGTTATGAAAGTTCATATGAAAACCTAATGCAATATACCGACGCCTTTAAAAACTAAGTATTCATCTCAAATCAAGAAAGCGAACCAAATTGCAATTGTGAAATTATTTTCTTCACCTATCATGACACCGATATATCGATAAAATCCCTTAATCAACTATTAAAACAACACCTGAACCTTTCAAGAAACTGAGATGCTTAAGGAACATAACTGCACTCATAGGATTAGTGTGAAAAACAAGACACAGTTTCTAACAAAATTTTATTTTCCAAACATGCATTCAAAAATAAAAAGGCTAATCAATCCTTTTAACATATCCGAACAGAATAGCTATTCTAAAGTTTCCTGGACAAATCGTTCACACAGATATTCTTATGACAGGAAAAAGAGTAATGTTAACCGCTATAGATAAGCTCTCGAATTTCGCACAGGCCGGAATAATAAAATAGCGAAATGTCGAAGATGTAAAGGAAATAATCGTTATGGACAATGAAAAATCATTTAATTTAACAGGCATTACATTCATGCAAGAAAATCTTTATAAAAGTATTTAGGACACCACCTTATAGTAGTGGGGTTAATGGGCAGATTGATTTTACTCTACGCTTTCGGAAATTTTGCGTTGCCTAAAGGCCGAGACCAGACACTCCACTTTGATTGGTGGTTAAGCAAAGTATATATGCATTTCATGGACAATTTTATATAAATTCTTAAATTATTCATAAAAGTTTTTTCATAAGCTTAGAGATTTTAAACTTTTCAAAACTGTGATTGAAGTCTGCTGATAATTTGTTAAGAGCATTTCAATGTGATTTTTTTAAATCATTTGTTAGTTTTCATATAAATTCTCAAATGGTTTATAAAAGTCTTTTCAATAAGTTTTAGGGCAAATTTGGTGGAGAAAAAGCTAAATTCCTGAAGAAGATTACACAAAAATCTATATACATATATGCGACCGTAATTTTGAAAGCTCATCCATTGGGATAAAAAACTAACACACACTGTGAAAATGTCATCGACCCCTTCTGTCCAAATTACGAAAAACAAACAAAACTGTCGAATCTATATAAGAAAACATATAACGATCTTTTATGAAAGTACAAGAAGGTTTTGAATTGCTCTCTAAAATATTAGCATGTAAAGTAAAACTTTTTGTAAGCTTTTGGTTACTTCTCGACTCGTTAATTCTCGAAGGGCATATTCTTAAGACGTGAAGAATTCAGCTCAAAATATATATTATAAGTCTCAATCCATATACAATTTTAACTTGTCGCATATTTCCACCCAGAATCGGTGGTCGCCAAAAAATTTCTTCAACCTGGCTAAACGAATAATGCGTTTAGAGTCGTACAGCAAAAATGCGCATAGTTGGATGAAAGAGATTCTAAGTCTTGATTGTGGACGAAATGAGCATAAGAAAAGAGTTAAGGTATAATCAGAGTTTTGATTAAATAGATGGATTCGAAACTACAGGTTTTGTAAGAACTAAAAGTATTGTTATTCATGCATGGTTATGGAGGAAATGAGCCTAAGAAAAGAGTTAATGTATAATTAGAGTTTAGATTTAATATATGGACTCGAAACAAGCGGTTTTGTAAGAACTAAAAGTGTTGGTACTCATGCATGTGTTTTTATGGTAAAAGCATTGTTAACAAATATTGTAATATTGTAAAAAAAATATAAACATTTTGAAAGGCATTGGGATAAACATTTGTGTTCTTGTATGTGATCACGGCTCAACTAACAGAAAAAGTTATTCCAACCTGAAGGTATCTGTGCAAAATCCATGTTTTGAACTAAATGGCCAAAAAGATTTTGGTGTATATGATTTCCCGCACTTAATAATATCTTTGAGAAATGCGTGGTTGAAATGTGACCTTCCTTAAAACACCTGATGGAACTGTAAGCATGCAAGTAATGAAAGAGATATACGAGAAACAACTGCAAACAGTATATCTAACATGTATATCTAAACAGATTTGAAAAAATGCAGAACTATTGCAGCTGCTATTAAATCAATATGCAAAACTAGACAATTCAAGAGCTCTTCCGCAGATGTGGCTCTTTCAACAGCTCAAATTGTGAAAAAAAAAATTTGATTATCTCAATAGTTGTTCCTTTTATGGCGATAACTGCTACAGGTCTGCAGTTTAACTAAACAATGAACCTCACAAATTTTTACAAAACTTTATGGAATATCTGGATGACGCACAGTAAGTTGTCTAGTGGAAAAAATCAAAAAATTAAAAATACATATGGGATGAAGGCTGACACTCCCACGACTCCAGCGCTGGTTTGGTTTTTCATGTGCGTTACACATATAAAAAGTTATACGGCCTTAAAGTCGCACTATTTTCATAATTTTTTCATAACATTTAAGTTACAAAAAAATGGGGTTGGAAAAATGCATATAATGAATTAATTTTTTAATAAAAAGCTTGCAATTTATTTGTTTTATTCAGAAATGTAGCAGGAACAACGAAAAAGTTCTAAAATTCAAATATTTATAGCAACACTGTAAGAAAATTTGTGAAGAAATTAGCCAAAATATGTACTTAAAAAAAATAGTCAGCTTCATTGGACCCGAAAAACAAGGCCCATCACAAAACGACTATTATGAATCAATCTGATATATATACTAATATATGTATAAGAAGGTTTAAGTGTTTTCTATGCCAACTTTTGAGATAAAATGATTTTAAATATCATCCATATTTTATATTTTTGTTAAAATTATCACTTAATATTTTTAATGTTTGATAATGTATGATGCTTTAAATCAAAGAATACCAAGAAGGATGACACCATGTAAAATTAACTGCTTATTAATGCAAATGCCTTTTAAGACTTGGCAAGTTAGGAATGATAAGAAAATACTGTATAACAAAAGAAAAAAAAACGAGTTTAAGATAAATTTAAAATTTAAAAAATAAAGTGAAGTCTAATTTTGGCACTAGTAATGATGGCAATACAGCTCGAAAAATTTTAACGAATGCAAAAAAACGTTCGAGATTACAGAAAATAATGAAAAATTTGTATATAATTTGCATTTAATCTTAAAAACAGTATCCTCTGGAAAACCTGTAAATATATCTAACTTTAAACAGTTAACGGAAGAAACTCGAGAAATATATTTAAATAATTATGATTGGTATTATATGCCATCAACGTTGCATCAACTTCTCATTCATGGTTGGGAAATTATACATATATATATATATTTATATATATATATACATATACATATATATATATATATATATATAAATACATATATATATATATATATATATATATATATATATATATACATTATATATATATATATATATTTATATATATATATATATATATATATATATACATATATATATATATATATATATATATATATATATACATATATATGCAACTGATTAATATTTATGAAAATTATGATAACTACAGTCATTCAGGCCAGAAACCTTGAGAACAACGTGTATCTGATCTTTTGTTATCTGCTCCATCAAGGCTTGAGTAGCTGTTTTATTCCGATAGATATAAATCTGCAGTATTAGCAACATATTTTTTATTCGGCTAATAAGGAGGCCTCTACAGTTGCAGTGATCTCAGACTCTTCTTTTCCACTGGCTCCGTCTTATCTTTTTTCGCTGTCGGGCCTGCGGACCAGCCAAAAAAAGTCCCTCCAACTTTGAAATCTATCGTTGAGTTGGCGAAGAAGGCCTTCCCTTTTCGTTCTTCGAGTTAAGTTATGGACGCTATGTCCAGGCCACCCATGATGAAGGTGCCGTCCTCTGCCTTCTAATGGTGGAAGATTTCCCACTTGCTCGCATCGAGGGTTTTGTTTGCTTAGCGATAATATTTGTTATGACCTCGGTATTCTGTCTTCTTCACAAGCGAGAGTATTCCATCTTTCCATGAGGCCTTAATGCTATTAATTCGGTTTCGTAATATCTCCGCACAGGAGTAAGACTCCAATTGCAGGAACACTACGTCCCCAAAATAAACCTCCTGCTTTCTGTGTTGATATATGTCATAGACTGACAAGACGTTCTCCACACTTTTATCCATTTTCCTGCACACTACATTGGCAGATGTGGGCTGCTCGTTGGCCCGACGCCAACGCATGTTTAGAAGTACTAGCGCACGGTATAAACCCACTTTCTTTTGAGCCATTCGAAAAGTTATCTTTAGAGATTTTGGAGTCACCGCACGCTAGACCCCTTCCCTACGGTTAGCTTTTCACTGTGGAATTTTTTGTGATAGTCAGCTGTGTTCTGCTCCTCCGGAGAGTGAGTTCTCTTGCCCTTCTCCATAGAGACGGATGAACGATTCTTCCTATTCCTGTTAAGTTTGGCTATACTATCACCTACTTCCTCGACCATATTATATACTCCAGAGGAATCTCTTTACTTTTTTTGGTAAGGAAACTCGAAGACCTTGTCCGCCTTTTGTGGCTTATTGAAGCTTTAGCATCAACAGAAGCCATATAGGCTCTGCCTTTTAACATTTCTTTTGTATTGGTTGGAATTCATATTAATTCTTAAATGGGTACTACCCTTAGGTCAGCGATGAATTCTTTTACACTGATGAACACAGTTTCACAACACATCCTGAGGTGAGAATTGCCCACAAAAACCCACGCTATCTGCCACCTACGGATGCGTCAGATGGGAATTAATCCAAGCAAACGTCGCAAGACGGATTCGAGCATTGATAGTTGAGTCTTCAAACTTTCGAAACACTAAAATATGAATAGTTTCTGGAAAGTCCTAATTGTCTACAGTTTGAAAACATTTACTTACTATACTTAAAATATCTATATCGACAATAGATTTGAATGTTGGTAAGATTCCTTTTGGCTGGTCTACAGGCCCGACAGCGAAAAAAGATAAGACGGATCCAATGGAATGGAGAAATCTGAGATCACTGCATCTCTAGAGGCCTCTTTATTAGCCGAATTAAAAAGATGTTGCTAATACTGCAGATTTATATCCATCGGAGTAAAACGGAGACTCAAGCCCTCATGGAGCAAATAAGAAATGATAAGATACACGATGTTCTCATACAGAAACCATGGACAATTAAGAACCAGGTTTCTGGCTTGAATGACTGTAACTATCAACTTTTCATACAAGGGCGAGAGTTAGAGCGACTGGCACGCGTCGGAACCGCATTCCTTCTCCGACCATCGCCATATTTTCATGACATAAGACCATCCTGATCCAAATCCCATAACATTCAGAAATGGAGTCAAGAGACTGGTCAAGAAATAATCTATAGTTTACAAAACAAACTCGAGAACTATTCTCCACTAGTTGAGACTGTAGCGTGCATAGATTCAGAGATAGATAGACTAAGTACTGATGTTAGGGTATCCTTTGAGGACAGTTGTTCACTCTAAAACAGGAGAAGCCCGAAAGGAGAGCGCTGAATGATAGGCCATCTCAGAAACTTCAGGAAATAAATCAGCAGGCTCTTGAGCAGGGCCCATCGGAAAAAACTGGTACCATACTGTGAAGAATATAAATGTAAATTTATATTATACATTAAGAAAATAAGGGAAGCCAAACACAAACATTGGAAGCTTTTCTATGAACAGGTAGACAGTGTTATTGAAGCTTCCAAAAACAAGAAACTTCTGTCGAAAATCCATTTTCAACCAAAGACACTGGTAAGTTTGGATGGCAGATACGATAGAGGAATTATTTGGACTTCTGATAGAAGCAAACTTTCGGACATAACCGAAGAGTAATCAGGAAGAATTAACCACCCGAAAATACAAATTTTTAATCCTATAAAGCAGCTGGGATTGATAGGACAATATCTTTACAATCTGTACTACAAATGCCTCTCCCGTGGCGTGAAAGGAAGCCAGAGTTATCTTCATCTCAAAACCAGGCAAAGGAAGCTAGGCAGATCCGAAAGCTTGCAGACCGAATAGCTGAGAGCATTGGAGCGAATCCAGGACACAATGTTGAAGGCTTTGATAAAATTTAAACAACATGCCTATATTAGAGGTAGGTCCTTTGAGTCAGCCCTACAAGAAGATGTGTATCATACAGAGATGTCCTACGATCTTGGAATATACACTAGGGCTGTGTATATTGATATAGAAAGAGCTTTTAATAAAATGTCAACTTCGAGCATTGCCGATTCGCTAGGTAATTTTGATTTAGACGAAAGATAAGTCACATGCCCCTTGCGGGAACATACTCTCTCCCATACAGTGAGTTATAACCATAAGTGCCTTACAAAAATTCTACCCGAAGAAGAATTTACACTCGTCTTTATGTAAAATAGCAATAGAGGCTCTAAATTTATCTTATTATTGGGCTTCAGAAAGAGATCTCAATGTGAACCAAAAAAAACGGATATAGTTTTTTTACAGGAAAAGGTAATAGTTCACCCTTTTTATCACCTGTTTTGCGTAAAAAAGCAATACAGATTAATAAAAAGGTCAAATACCTAGGAGTAATACTTGACTAAAGGGTATCCTCGAAAGACCATATATAGAGATGGCCAATCATACAAAGAGTGTGGAACATTTGTAGAAGAACTATCGGGAATTAGCCCGAACATGGCACGCTGGCTCTTTACGAGTGTGGTGAGACCAACTATAACGTACGCCTCGTAAGTATGGTGGACGTCCCTAACAAAGAAAGTTAATTTCAACTACCTTCAAAATATACAGAGGCAGTGCTGTATCGGCGCCTTTGGATCAATACGAGCCACAAAGGTAATGGAAAATATTGTAAGAATACCACCAAATGATATACAGGTTAGGTACCAAGCAGCTTTGGCCTCTACAAGATTAATGATAATGAGTGAATGGTTGAAGGAGAACATACAACCGAACATCACAGTATTCTACATTTCTTGCCAAAGAACAACGCTCGCACGGTTATGTACGACAAAATCCCAATTAGATACGTACAATCAAACTGCGTCGCCATAACATCAGAAAATATGGAATGGGAGGATGCAAGTACAATCAAGACCAACCCAATAGTTATCCTATACACAGACGGGTCGAAGAGTGGTAACCGATCGTATGGAGGATTGTACGACACAGGCTGTTATTTTTCGTTAATACTGCCTCCTTCCAGATCACAATGCAATATATCAGACTGAGATCGCAGACATTAAGGAAGGGATAAAATGATTACAGAAAATCGATAACAGTCTACCAGTTCATATATTCACGAATAGTAACAAAGTTTTCGAGATCCTAAGAAACTATGCGATTTCATGTCGCTGTGTATTACAATGCCAGAATGGTTCAAACTCATATACGCATCGTATCGCGATAATATGGATTCCACGATTGTATATCTGGAAATGTTGATGTAGATGAACTAACAACGATGGGAGCGTTATTGGAAAGCATGACCAGAATTCTATGGGACAACCGAAGTAGAAACAAGACAATTGAAATCCTAAGATTAAGCAGGCCAGCACTTTGGAAACTGGTTTTTGCAGAGTTAAGAAATCACCTGGCCCGCATGGGTGTCGTATATGACACAACATGCAAAGCCTGCTAGGAGGATGACGAGACCTTCGGGCATTACTTTTAACACTGTCAAACTTTTAATCAAATCAGGAGATAAGTACTTAAACAAGATATTATGCCGGAAGAAGATGTCTTAGAGATTCTAATTGGAGATACATTGATGAAACTAAGTTCTTAAAGTAACCAATTGACAAGGTTTCTATGGTTATAATGGGAACCCCCCAAGATAGAGCTCACAAAAGGCTATGAGGCTTAAGTGTAATACTGAACGGATTGGAACAGCTCTTATTTATGTATTGCTGGTGCCTCTTTTCAACCTAGCCTAAGATCTATGAAAATGCAAGAGGAACATTGAAATATTATGCGCTTTTAACCACGAGCGCAGGACAAACACCATCCAAGTCTTAAACTTCCTATTGGACACTAGATCGAACAAAAATTACATTCAACCAAATCTAGTGTAGAAGGCCATACCAAACCAAGAATCCTTTTTAGCCAGTTCAGTAAGCAAACATATTAATATAACTTACCATATCTTTAAAAACTTATTCGAAAAACATTCTAACAAAACACAGATCTTTTTTATTGCTAACACTCAAGTCCTTCCACTGTATTTTGGGAAAAGACTGCCCTAAAGATTTTTCGTCAATAATTCGTTCACCTGAAAACTATATAATAATAAATGGCGAATTAAATATAAAACAAAAAATCTCATAATCAGTGAGAATAATAATTTACAGGAAATAATATCAAGTCTTTTTAGCGAACGAAATGAATGCTTGACTGTCGTAGCCGAAATCCACACAAAAACTGATAAACCTGTTTATTATCGATACTATCCTTAACCTATGCCTGTAAAAGAAGAGGAAGAAAAATATATACGAGAACTTTTAAATCAGGGAAGAATTAAGACTTCCAAGTCGCCTGAAAAATCTCCGATTCGGATCGTTCCAAAGAAAAAAATAGGACGCATCAGGTGAAAGAAAGTTTAGAATGGTAATCGATTACCAAAAATTAAGCAAACAGTACCTGACAGATAATCAATGCCAAAAATAAGCGATGTTCTTAAGCAACTGAGACAAAGTAGATTCTTTTCGATTCTTGACTTAAAAAATGCCTTCCACTCAAGGAAAGAGATATGAAGAAAAAGGTAAGCAGAACAACGGCAGCTACGAATTCACAGGGCTTATTTTTCGCTTAAGAAACGCGCCGTCTATATATGAGCGTATTTTTACTATATTCTGAGGGACCATATTGGAAAGATAAAGTTTGCATATGTGAACAACATATGCAAAAAATTAAAAAGAACATTATGAAATCCATATTTAAAACCTTAGAACATGCAAACATGAAAATCCAATTGGACAAGTGAGAATTTCTAAAGAAAGAAGTAGTTTTTCTGGGTTTTATACCAACTAACAAAAAGAAGTAGAAGCAGTACTAAACATTCCAACACCGAAAATACTGAAAGAACTAACATAATTAAATAGAAAAAACCCTGACACTGTTTCTGAGGGGGGATGCACTGGGAGCAGTTTTATCCTAAAATTACGGACCGATTGTACTTTTATCAAGAGCATTTAGCAAATCCGAAGAACACCATTCGACCAACGAAAAAGAGTTGCTCTCCATAGTGCGGGCATTGTCCCTTTATGGTTCTGCAAATTCAAAATTCTTATTGACCATTTCCCATTAACATACGCTTTGAGTAATAAAAACTCGAATTTTAAAATTAAACGATTAAAGCTTTTAATTATGAACTTCAATACAAGCCATACAGCACTAATGTCGTTGCGGATGCATCATTCAAGCGCTCATAAGAAAATAATTTCATCAACACCTTGAAATTGATCATACACAGTTATGAAAGTTCATATGAAAACCTAATGCAATATACCGACGCCTTTAAAAACTAAGTATTCATCTCAAATCAAGAAAGCGAACCAAATTGCAATTGTGAAATTATTTTCTTCACCTATCATGACACCGATATATCGATAAAATCCCTTAATCAACTCTTAAAACAACACCTGAACCTTTCAAGAAACTGAGATGCTTAAGGAACATAACTGCAATCATAGGATTAGTGTGGAAAACAAGACACAGTTTCTAACAAAATTTTATTTTCCAAACATGCATTCAAAAATAAAAAGGCTAATCAATCCTTTTAACATATCCGAACAGAATAGCTATTCCAAAGTTTCCTGGACAAATCGTTCACACAGATATTCTTATGACAGGAAAAAGAGTAATGTTAACCGCTATAGATAAGCTCTCGAATTTTGCACAGGCCGGAATAATAAAATAGCGAAATGTCGAAGATGTAAAGGAAATAATCGTTATGGACAATGAAAAATCATTTAATTTAACAGGCATTACATTCATGCAAGAAAACCTTTATAAAAGTATTTAGGACACCACCTTATAGTAGTGGGGTTAATGGGCAGATTGATTTTACTCTACGCTTTCGGAAATTTTGCGTTGCCTAAAGGCCGAGACCAGACACTCCACTTTGGTTGGTGGTTAAGCAAAGTATATATGCATTTCATGGACAATTTTATATAAATTCTTAAATTATTCATAAAAGTTTTTTCATAAGCTTAGAGATTTTAAACTTTTCAAAACTGTGATTGAAGTCTGCTGATAATTTGTTAAGAGCATTTCAATGTGATTTTTTAAAATCATAAATTCTCAAATGGTTTATAAAAGTCTTTTCAATAAGTTTTAGGGCAAATTTGGTGGAGAAAAAGCTAAATTCCTGAAGAAGATTACACAAAAATCTATATACATATATGCGACCGTGATTTTGAAAGCTCATCCATTGGGATAAAAAACTAACACACGCTGTGAAAATGTCATCGAACCCTTCTGTTCAAATTACGAAAAACAAACAAAACTGTCGAAGCTATATAAGAAAACATATAACGATCTTTTATGAAAGTACAAGAAGGTTTTGAATTGCTCTCTAAAATATTAGCATGTAAAGTAAAACTTTTTGTAAGCTTTTGGTTACTTCTCGACTCGTTAATTCTCGAAGGGCATATTCTTAAGACGTGAAGAATTCAGCTCAAAATATATATTATAAGTCTCAATCCATATACAATTTTAACTTGTCGCATATTTCCACCCAGAATCGGTGGGCGCCAAAAAAATTTCTTCAACCTGTCTAAACGAATAATGCGTTTAGAGTCGTACAGCAAAAATGCGCATAGTTGGATGAAAGAGATTCTAAGTCTTGATTATGGACGAAATGAGCATAAGAAAAGAGTTAAGGTATAATCAGAGTTTTGATTAAATAGATGGATTCGAAACTACAGGTTTTGTAAGAACTAAAGGTATTGTTATTCATGCATGGTTATGGAGGAAATGAGCCTAAGAAAAGAGTTAATGTATAATTAGAGTTTAGATTTAATAGATGGACTCGAAACAAGCGGTTTTGTAAGAACTAAAAGTGTTGGTACTCATGCATGTGTTTTTATGGTAAAAGCATTGTTAACAAATATTGTAATATTGTAAAAAAAAATATAAACATTTTGAAAGGCATTGGGATAAACATTTGTGTTCTTGTATGTGATCACGGCTCAACTAACAGAAAAAGTTATTCCAACCTGAAGGTATCTGTGCAAAATCCATGTTTTGAACTAAATGGCCAAAAAGTTTTTGGTGTATATGATTTCCCGCACTTAATAATATCTTTGAGAAATGCGTGGTTGAAATGTGACCTTCCTTAAAACACCTGATGGAACTGTAATCATGCAAGTAATGAAAGAGATATACGAGAAACAACTGCAAACAGTATATCTAACATGTATATCTAAGCAGATTTGGAAAAATGCAGAACTATTGCAGCTGCTATTAAATCAATATGCAAAACTAGACAATTCAAGAGCTCTTCCGCAGATGTGGCTCTTTCAACAGCTCAAATTGTGAAAAAAAAATTTGATTATCTCAATAGTTGTTCCTTTTATGGCGATAACTGCTACAGGTCTGCAGTTTAACTAAACAATGAACCTCACAAATTTATACAAAACTTTATGGAATATCTGGATGACGCACAGTAAGTTGTCTAGTGGAAAAAATCAAAAAATTAAAAATACATATGGGATGAAGGCTGACACTCCCACGACTCCAGAGCTGGTTTGGTTTTTCATGTGCGTTACACATATAAAAAGTTATACGGCCTCAAAGTCGCACTATTTTCATAATTTTTTCATAACATTTAAGTTACAAAAAAATGGGGTTGGAAAAATGCATATAATGAATTCATTTTTCAATAAAAAGCTTGCAATTTATTTGTTTTATTCAGAAATGTAGCAGGAACAACGAAAAAGTTCTAAAATTCAAATATTTATAGCAACACTGTAAGAAAATTTGTGAAGAAATTAGCCAAAATATGTACTAAAAAAAAATAGTCAGCTTCATTGGACCCGAAAAACAAGGCCCATCACAAAACGACTATTATGAATCAATCTGATATATATACTAATATATGTATAAGAAGGTTTAAGTGTTTTCTATGCCAACTTTTGAGATATAATGATTTTAAATATCATCCATATTTTATATTTTTGTTAAAATTATCACTTAATATTTTTAATGTTTGATAATGTATGATGCTTTAAATCAAAGAATACCAAGAAGGATGACTCTAACACATATAAAATTTATTCTCACATATTTGGACACCATGTAAATTTAACTGCTTATTAATGCAAATGCCTTTTAAGACTTGGCAAGTTAGGAATGATAAGAAAATACTGTATAACAAAAGAAAAAAAAACGAGTTTAAGATAAACTTAAAATTTAAAAAATAAAGTGAAGTCTAATTTTGGCACTAGTAATGATGGCAATACAGCTCGAAAAATTTTAACGAATTCAAAAAAACGTTCGAGATTACAGAAAATAATGAAAAATTTGTATATAATTTGCATTTAATCTTAAAAACAGTATCCTCTGGAAATCCTGTAAATATATCTAACTTTAAACAGTTAACGGAAGAAACTCGAGAAATATATTTAAATAATTATGATTGGTATTATATGCCATCAACGTTGCATCAACTTCTCATTCATGGTTGGTAAATTATATATATATATATATATATATATATATATATACATATACATATATATATATATATATATATATATATATATATATAAATACATATATATATATATATATATATATATATATATACATTATATATATATATTTATATAAATATATATATATATATATATATACATATATATATATATATATATATATATATATATATATATATATACATATATATGCAACTGATTAATATTTATGAAAATTATGATAACTACAGTCATTCAGGCCAGAAACCTTGAGAACAACGTGTATCTTATCTTTTGTTATCTGCTCCATCAAGGCTTGAGTAGCTGTTTTACTCCGATAGATATAAATCTGCAGTATTAGCAACATATTTTTTATTCGGCTAGTAAGGAGGCCTCTACAGTTGCAGTGATCTCAGACTCTTCTTTTCCACTGGCTCCGTCTTATCTTTTTTCGCTGTCGGGCCTGCGGACCAGCCAAAAAAAGTCCCTCCAACTTTGAAATCTATCGTTGAGTTGGCGAAGAAGGCCTTCCCTTTTCGTTCTTCGAGTTAAGCTATGGACGCTATGTCCAGGCCACCCATGATGAAGGTGCCGTCCTCTGCCTTCTAATGGTGGAAGATTTCCCACTTGCTCGCATCGAGGGTTTTGTTTGCTTAGCGATAATATTTGTTATGACCTCGGTATTCTGTCTTCTTCACAAGCGAGAGTATTCCATCTTTCCATGAGGCCTTAATGCTATTAATTCGGTTTCGTAATATCTCCGCACAGGAGTAAGACTCCAATTGCAGGAACACTACGTCCCCAAAATAAACCTCCTGCTTTCTGTGTTGATATATGTCATAGACTGACAAGACGTTCTCCACACTTTTATCCATTTTCCTGCACACTACATTGGCATATGTGGGCTGCTCGTTGGCCCGACGCCAACGCATGTTTAGAAGTACTAGCGCACGGTATAAACCCACTTTCTTTTGAGCCATTCGAAAAGTTATCTTTAGAGATTTTGGAGTCACCGCACGCTAGACCCCTTCCCTACGGTTAGCTTTTCACTGTGGAATTTTTTGTGATAGTCAGCTGTGTTCTGCTCCTCCGGAGAGTGAGTTCTCTTGCCCTTCTCCATAGAGACGGATGAACGATTCTTCCTATTCCTGTTAAGTTTGGCTATACTATCACCTACTTCCTCGACCATATTATATACTCCAGAGGAATCTCTTTACTTTTTTTTGGTAAGGAAACTCGAAGACCTTGTCCGCCTTTTGTGGCTTATTGAAGCTTTAGCATCAACAGAAGCCATATAGGCTCTGCCTTTTAACATTTCTTTTGTATTGGTTGGAATTCATATTAATTCTTAAATGGGTACTACCCTTAGGTCAGCGATGAATTCTTGTACACTGATGAACACAGTTTCACAACACATCCTGAGGTGAGAATTGCCCACAAAAACCCACGCTATCTGCCACCTACGGATGCGTCAGATGGGAATTAATCCAAGCAAACGTCGCAAGACGGATTCGAGCATTGATAGTTGAGTCTTCAAACTTTCGAAACACTAAAATATGAATAGTTTCTGGAAAGTCCCAATTGTCTACAGTTTGAAAACATTTACTTACTATACTTAAAATATCTATATCGACAATAGATTTGAATGTTGGTAAGATTCCTTTTGGCTGGTCTACAGGCCCGACAGCGAAAAAAGATAAGACGGATCCAATGGAATGGAGAAATCTGAGATCACTGCATCTCTAGAGGCCTCTTTATTAGCCGAATTAAAAAGATGTTGCTAATACTGCAGATTTATATCCATCGGAGTAAAACGGAGACTCAAGCCCTCATGGAGCAAATAAGAAATGATAAGATACACGATGTTCTCATACAGAAACCATGGACAATTAAGAACCAGGTTTCTGGCTTGAATGACTGTAACTATCAACTTTTCATACAAGGGCGGGAGCGAGAGTTAGAGCGACTGGCACGCGTCGGAACCGCATTCCTTCTCCGACCATCGCCATATTTTCATGACATAAGACCATCCTGATCCAAATCCCATAACATTCAGAAATGGAGTCAAGAGACTGGTCAAGAAATAATCTATAGTTTACAAAACAAACTCGAGAACTATTCTCCACTAGTTGAGACTGTAGCGTGCATAGATTCAGAGATAGATAGACTAAGTACTGATGTTAGGGTATCCTTTGAGGACAGTTGTTCACTCTAAAACAGGAGAAGCCCGAAAGGAGAGCGCTGAATGATAGGCCATCTCAGAAACTTCAGGAAATAAATCAGCAGGCTCTTGAGCAGGGCCCATCGGAAAAAACTGGTACCATACTGTGAAGAATATAAATGTAAATTTATATTATACATTAAGAAAATAAGGGAAGCCAAACACAAACATTGGAAGCTTTTCTATGAACAGGTAGACAGTGTTATTGAAGCTTCCAAAAACAATAAACTTCTGTCGAAAATCCATTTTCAACCAAAGACACTGGTAAGTTTGGATGGCAGATACGATAGAGGAATTATTTGGACTTCTGATAGAAGCAAACTTTCGGACATAACCGAAGAGTAATCAGGAAGAACCACCCGAAAATACAAATTTTTAATCCTATAAAGCAGCTGGGATTGATAGGACAATATCTTTACAATCTGTACTACAAATGCCTCTCCCGTGGCGTGAAAGGAAGCCAGAGTTATCTTCATCTCAAAACCAGGCAAAGGAAGCTAGGCAGATCCGAAAGCTTGCAGACCGAATAGCTGAGAGCATTGGAGCGAATCCAGGACACAATGTTGAAGGCTTTGATAAAATTTAAACAACATGCCTATATTAGAGGTAGGTCCTTTGAGTCAGCCCTACAAGAAGATGTGTATCATACAGAGATGTCCTACGATCTTGGAATATACACTAGGGCTGTGTATATTGATATAGAAAGAGCTTTTAATAAAATGTCAACTTCGAGCATTGCCGATTCGCTAGGTAATTTTGATTTAGACGAAAGATAAGTCACATGCCCCTTGCGGGAACATACTCTCTCCCATACAGTGAGTTATAACCATAAGTGCCTTACAAAAATTCTACCCGAAGAAGAATTTACACTCGTTTTTATGTAAAATAGCAATAGAGGCTCTAAATTTATCTTATTATTGGGCTTCAGAAAGAGATCTCAATGTGAACCTAAAAAAACGGATATAGTTTTTTTACAGGAAAAGGTAATAGTTCACCCTTTTTATCACCTGTTTTGCGTAAAAAAGCTATACAGATTAATAAAAAGGTCAAATACCTAGGAGTAGTACTTGACTAAAGGGTATCCTCGAAAGACCATATATAGAGATGGCCAATCATACAAAGAGTGTGGAACATTTGTAGAAGAACTATCGGGAATTAGCCCGAACATGGCACGCTGGCTCTTTACGAGTGTGGTGAGACCAACTATAACGTACGCCTCGTAAGTATGGTGGACGTCCCTAACAAAGAAAGTTAATTTCAACTACCTTCAAAATATACAGAGGCAGTGCTGTATCGGCGCCTTTGGATCAATACGAGCCACAAAGGTAATGGAAAATATTGTAAGAATACCACCAAATGATATACAGGTTAGGTACCAAGCAGCTTTGGCCTCTACAAGATTAATGATAATGAGTGAATGGTTGAAGGAGAACATACAACCGAACATCACAGTATTCTACATTTCTTGCCAAGGAACAACGCTCGCACGGTTATGTACGACAAAATCCCAATTAGATACGTACAATCAAACTGCGTCGCCATAACATCAGAAAATATGGAATGGGAGGATGCAAGTACAATCAAGACCAACCCAATAGTTATCCTATACACAGACGGGTCGAAGAGTGGTAACCGATCGTATGGAGGATTGTACGACACAGGCTGTTATTTTTCGTTAATACTGCCTCCTTCCAGATCACAATGCAATATATCAGACTGAGATCGCAGACATTAAGGAAGGGATAAAATGATTACAGAAAATCGATAACAGTCTACCAGTTCATATATTCACGAATAGTAGCAAAGTTTTCGAGATCCTAAGAAACTATGCGATTTCATTTCGCTGTGTATTACAATGCCAGAATGGTTCAAACTCATATACGCATCGTATCGCGATAATATGGATTCCACGATTGTATATCTGGAAATGTTGATGCAGATGAACTAACGACGATGGGAGCATTATTGGAAAGCATGACCAGAATTCTATGGGACAACCGAAGTAGAAACAAGACCTATGAAAATGCAAGAGGAACATTGAAATATTATGCGCTTTTAACCACGAGCGCAGGACAAACACCATCCAAGTCTTAATCTTCCTATTGGACACTAGATCAAACAAAAATTACATTCAACCAAATCTAGTGTAGAAGGCCACACCAAACCAAGAATCCTTTTTAGCCAGTTCAGTAAGCAAACATATTAATATAACTTACCATATCTTTAAAAACTTATTCGAAAAACATTCTAACAAAACACAGATCTTTTTTATTGCTAACACTCAAGTCCTTCCACTGTATTTTGGGAAAAGACTGCCCTAAAGATTTTTCGTCAATAATTCGTTCACCTGAAAACTATATAATAATAAATGGCGAATTATATATAAAACAAAAAATCTCATAATCAGTGAGAATAATAATTTACAGGAAATAATATCAAGTCTTTTTAGCGAACGAAATGAATGCTTGACTGTCGTAGCCGAAATCCACACAAAAACTGATAAACCTGTTTATTATCGATACTATCCTTAACCTATGCCTGTAAAAGAAGAGGAAGAAAAATATATACGAGAACTTTTAAATCAGGGAAGAATTAAGACTTCCAAGTCGCCTGAAAAATCTCCGATTCGGATCGTTCCAAAGAAAAAAATAGGACGCATCAGGTGAAAGAAAGTTTAGAATGGTAATCGATTACCAAAAATTAAGCAAACAGTACCTGACAGATAATCAATGCCAAAAATAAGCGATGTTCTTACGCAACTGAGACAAAGTAGATTCTTTTCGATTCTTGACTTAAAAAATGCCTTCCACTCAAGGAAAGAGATATGAAGAAAAAGGTAAGCAGAACAACGGCAGCTACGAATTCACAGGGCTTATTTTTCGCTTAAGAAACGCGCCGTCTATATATCAGCGTACTTTTTACTATATTCTGAGGGACCATATTGGAAAGATAAAGTTTGCATATGTGAACAACATAGGCAAAAAATTAAAAAGAACATTATGAAATCCATATTTAAAACCTTAGAACATGCAAACATGAAAATCCAATTGGACAAGTGAGAATTTCTAAAGAAAGAAGTAGTTTTTCTGGGTTTTATACCAACTAACAAAAAGAAGTAGAAGCAGTACTAAACATTCCAACACCGAAAATACTGAAAGAACTAACATAATTAAATAGAAAAAACCCTGACACTGTTTCTGAGGGGGGATGCACTGGGAGCAGTTTTATCCTAAAATTACGGAACGATTGTACTTTTATCAAGAGCATTTAGCAAATCCGAAGAACACCATTCGACCAACGAAAAAGAGTTGCTCTCCATAGTGCGGGCATTGTCCCTTTATGGTTCTGCAAATTCAAAATTCTTATTGACCATTTCCCATTAACATACGCTTTGAGTAATAAAAACTCGAATTTTAAAATTAAACGATTAAAGCTTTTAATTATGAACTTCAATACAAGCCATACAGCACTAATGTCGTTGCGGATGCATCATTCAAGCGCTCATAAGAAAATAATTTCATCAACACCTTGAAATTGATCATACACAGTTATGAAAGTTCATATGAAAACCTAATGCAATATACCGACGCCTTTAAAAACTAAGTATTCATCTCAAATCAAGAAAGCGAACCAAATTGCAATTGTGAAATTATTTTCTTCACCTATCATGACACCGATATATCGATAAAATCCCTTAATCAACTATTAAAACAACACCTGAACCTTTCAAGAAACTGAGATGCTTAAGGAACATAACTGCACTCATAGGATTAGTGTGAAAAACAAGACACAGTTTCTAACAAAATTTTATTTTCCAAACATGCATTCAAAAATAAAAAGGCTAATCAATCCTTTTAACATATCCGAACAGAATAGCTATTCCAAAGTTTCCTGGACAAATCGTTCACACAGATATTCTTATGACAGGAAAAAGAGTAATGTTAACCGCTATAGATAAGCTCTCGAATTTCGCACAGGCCGGAATAATAAAATAGCGAAATGTCGAAGATGTAAAGGAAATAATCGTTATGGACAATGAAAAATCATTTAATTTAACAGGCATTACATTCATGCAAGAAAATCTTTATAAAAGTATTTAGGACACCACCTTATAGTAGTGGGGTTAATGGGCAGATTGATTTTACTCTACGCCTTCGGAAATTTTGCATTTCCTAAAGGCCGAGACCAGACACCCCACTTTGGTTGGTGGTTAAGCAAAGTATATATGCATTTCATGGACAATTTTATATAAATTCTTAAATTATTCATAAAAGTTTTTTCATAAGCTTAGAGATTTTAAACTTTTTAAAACTGTGATTGAAGTCTGCTGATAATTTGTTAAGAGCATTTCAATGTAATTTTTTAAAATCATTTGTTAGTTTTCATATAAATTCTCAAATGGTTTATAAAAGTGTTTTCAATAAGTTTTAGGGCAAATTTGGTGGAGAAAAAGCTAAATTCCTGAAGAAGATTACACAAAAATCTATATACATATATGCGACCGTTATTTTGAAAGCTCATCCATTGGGATAAAAAACTAACACACACTGTGAAAATGTCATCGACCCCTTCTGTTTAAATTACGAAAAACAAACAAAACTGTCGAATCTATATAAGAAAACATATAACGATCTTTTATGAAAGTACAAGAAGGTTTTGAATTGCTCTCTAAAATATTAGCATGTAAAGTAAAACTTTTTGTAAGCTTTTGGTTACTTCTCGACTCGTTAATTCTCGAAGGGCATATTCTTAGACGTGAAGAATTCAGCTCAAAATATATATTATAAGTCTCAATCCATATACAATTTTAACTTGTCGCATATTTCCACCCAGAATCGGTGGGCGCCAAAAAAATTTCTTCAACCTGGCTAAACGAATAATGCGTTTAGAATCGTACAGCAAAAATGCGCATAGTTGGATGAAAGAGATTCTAAGTCTTGATTATGGACGAAATGAGCATAAGAAAAGAGTTAAGGTATAATCAGAGTTTTGATTAAATAGATGGATTCGAAACAACAGGTTTTGTAAGAACTAAAAGTATTGTTATTCATGCATGGTTATGGAGGAAATGAACCTAAGAAAAGAGTCAATGTATAATTAGAGTTTAGATTTAATAGATGGACTCGAAACAAACGGTTTTGTAAGAACTAAAAGTGTTGGTACTCATGCATGTGTTTTTATGGTAAAAGCATTGTTAACAAATATTGTAATATTGTAAAAAAAATATAAACATTTTGAAAGGCATTGGGATAAACATTTGTGTTCTTGTATGTGATCACGGCTCAACTAACAGAAAAAGTTATTCCAACCTGAAGGTATCTGTGCAAAATCCATGTTTTGAACTAAATGGCCAAAAAGTTTTTGGTGTATATGATTTCCCGCACTTAATAATATCTTTGAGAAATGCGTGGTTGAAATGTGACCTTCCTTAAAACACCTGATGGAACTGTAAGCATGCAAGTAATGAAAGAGATATACGAGAAACAACTGCAAACAGTATATCTAACATGTATATCTAAACAGATTTGAAAAAATGCAGAACTATTGCAGCTGATATTAAATCAATATGCAAAACTAGACAATTCAAGAGCTCTTCCGCAGATGTGGCTCTTTCAACAGCTCAAATTGTGAAAAAAAAATTTGATTATCTCAATAGTTGTTCCTTTTATGGCGATAACTGCTACAGGTCTGCAGTTTAACTAAACAATGAACCTCACAAATTTATACAAAACTTTATGGAATATCTGGATGACGCACAGTAAGTTGTCTAGTGGAAAAATTCAAAAAATTAAAAATACATATGGGATGAAGGCTGACAATCCCACGACTCCAGAGCTGGTTTGGTTTTTCATGTGCGTTACACATATAAAAATTTATACGGCCTTAAAGTCGCACTATTTTCATAATTTTTTGATAACATTTAAGTTACAAAAAAATGGGGTTGGAAAAATGCATATAATGAATTCATTTTTCAATAAAAAGCTTGCAACTTATTTGTTTTATTCAGAAATGTAGCAGGAACAACGAAAAAGTTCTAAAATTCAAATATTTATAGCAACACTGTAAGAAAATTTGTGAAGAAATTAGCCAAAATATGTAATACTTAAAAAAAAATAGTCTGCTTCATTGGACCCGAAAAACAAGGCCCATCACAAAACGACTATTATGAATCAATCTGATATATATACTAATATATGTATAAGAAGGTTTAAGTGTTTTCTATGCCAACTTTTGAGATATAATGATTTTAAATATCATCCATATTTTATATTTTTGTTAAAATTATCACTTAATATTTTTAATGTTTGATAATGTATGATGCTTTAAATCAAAGAATACCAAGAAGGATGACTCTAACACATATAAAATTTATTCTCACATATTTGGACACCATGTAAATTTAACTGCTTATTAATGCAAATGCCTTTTAAGACTTGGCAAGTTAGGAATGATAAGAAAATACTGTATAACAAAAGAAAAAAAAACGAGTTTAAGATAAATTTAAAATTTAAAAAATAAAGTGAAGTCTAATTTTGGCACTAGTAATGATGGCAATACAGCTCGAAAAATTTTAACGAATTCAAAAAAACGTTCGAGATTACAGAAAATAATGAAAAATTGTATATAATTTGCATTTAATCTTAAAAACAGTATCCTCTGGAAATCCTGTAAATATATCTAACTTTAAACAGTTAACGGAAGAAGCTCGAGAAATATATTTAAATAATTATGATTGGTATTATATGCCATCAACGTTGCATCAACTTCTCATTCATGGTTGGTAAATTATATATATATATATATATATATATATATATACATATACATATATATATATATATATATATATATATATAAATACATATATATATATATATATATATATATATATATATACATTATATATCTATATATATATATTTATATATATATATATATATATATATATATATACATATATATATATATATATATATATATATATATATATACATATATATGCAACTGATTAATATTTATGAAAATTATGATAACTACAGTCATTCAGGCCAGAAACCTTGAGAACAACGTGTATCTTATCTTTTGTTATCTGCTCCATCAAGGCTTGAGTAGCTGTTTTACTCCGATAGATATAAATCTGCAGTATTAGCAACATATTTTTTATTCGGCTAGTAAGGAGGCCTCTACAGTTGCAGTGATCTCAGACTCTTCTTTTCCACTGGCTCCGTCTTATCTTTTTTCGCTGTCGGGCCTGCGGACCAGCCAAAAAAAGTCCCTCCAACTTTGAAATCTATCGTTGAGTTGGCGAAGAAGGCCTTCCCTTTTCGTTCTTCGAGTTAAGCTATGGACGCTATGTCCAGGCCACCCATGATGAAGGTGCCGTCCTCTGCCTTCTAATGGTGGAAGATTTCCCACTTGCTCGCATCGAGGGTTTTGTTTGCTTAGCGATAATATTTGTTATGACCTCGGTATTCTGTCTTCTTCACAAGCGAGAGTATTCCATCTTTCCATGAGGCCTTAATGCTATTAATTCGGTTTCGTAATATCTCCGCACAGGAGTAAGACTCCAATTGCAGGAACACTACGTCCCCAAAATAAACCTCCTGCTTTCTGTGTTGATATATGTCATAGACTGACAAGACGTTCTCCACACTTTTATCCATTTTCCTGCACACTACATTGGCATATGTGGGCTGCTCGTTGGCCCGACGCCAACGCATGTTTAGAAGTACTAGCGCACGGTATAAACCCACTTTCTTTTGAGCCATTCGAAAAGTTATCTTTAGAGATTTTGGAGTCACCGCACGCTAGACCCCTTCCCTACGGTTAGCTTTTCACTGTAGAATTTTTTGTGATAGTCAGCTGTGTTCTGCTCCTCCGGAGAGTGAGTTCTCTTGCCCTTCTCCATAGACACGGATGAACGATTCTTCCTATTCCTGTTAAGTTTGGCTATACTATCACCTACTTCCTCGACCATATTATATACTCCAGAGGAATCTCTTTACTTTTTTTTGGTAAGGAAACTCGAAGACCTTGTCCGCCTTTTGTGGCTTATTGAAGCTTTAGCATCAACAGAAGCCATATAGGCTCTGCCTTTTAACATTTCTTTTGTATTGGTTGGAATTCATATTAATTCTTAAATGGGTACTACCCTTAGGTCAGCGATGAATTCTTGTACACTGATGAACACAGTTTCACAACACATCCTGAGGTGAGAATTGCCCACAAAAACCCACGCTATCTGCCACCTACGGATGCGTCAGATGGGAATTAATCCAAGCAAACGTCGCAAGACGGATTCGAGCATTGATAGTTGAGTCTTCAAACTTTCGAAACACTAAAATATGAATAGTTTCTGGAAAGTCCTAATTGTCTACAGTTTGAAAACATTTACTTACTATACTTAAAATATCTATATCGACAATAGATTTGAATGTTGGTAAGATTCCTTTTGGCTGGTCTACAGGCCCGACAGCGAAAAAAGATAAGACGGATCCAATGGAATGGAGAAATCTGAGATCACTGCATCTCTAGAGGCCTCTTTATTAGCCGAATTAAAAAGATGTTGCTAATACTGCAGATTTATATCCATTGGAGTAAAACGGAGACTCAAGCCCTCATGGAGCAAATAAGAAATGATAAGATACACGATGTTCTCATACAGAAACCATGGACAATTAAGAACCAGGTTTCTGGCTTGAATGACTGTAACTATCAACTTTTCATACAAGGGCGGGAGCGAGAGTTAAAGCGACTGGCACGCGTCGGAACCGCATTCCTTCTCCGACCATCGCCATATTTTCATGACATAAGACCATCCTGATCCAAATCCCATAACATTCAGAAATGGAGTCAAGAGACTGGTCAAGAAATAGATCTAGTTTACAAAACAAACTCGAGAACTATTCTCCACTAGTTGAGACTGTAGCGTGCATAGATTCAGAGATAGATAGACTAAGTACTGATGTTAGGGTATCCTTTGAGGACAGTTGTTCACTCTAAAACAGGAGAAGCCCGAAAGGAGAGCGCTGAATGATAGGCCATCTCAGAAACTTCAGGAAATAAATCAGCAGGCTCTTGAACAGGGCCCATCGGAAAAAACTGGTACCATACTGTGAAGAATATAAATGTAAATTTATATTATACATTAAGAAAATAAGGGAAGCCAAACACAAACATTGGAAGCTTTTCTATGAACAGGTAGACAGTGTTATTGAAGCTTCCAAAAACAAGAAACTTCTGTCGAAAATCCATTTTCAACCAAAGACACTGGTAAGTTTGGATGGCAGATACGATAGAGGAATTATTTGGACTTCTGATAGAAGCAAACTTTCGGACATAACCGAAGAGTAATCAGGAAGAATTAACCACCCGAAAATACAAATTTTTAATCCTATAAAGCAGCTGGGATTGATAGAACAATATCTTTACAATCTGTACTACAAATGCCTCTCCCGTGGCGTGAAAGGAAGCCAGAGTTATCTTCATCTCAAAACCAGGCAAAGGAAGCTAGGCAGATCCGAAAGCTTGCAGACCGAATAGCTGAGAGCATTGGAGCGAATCCAGGACACAATGTTGAAGGCTTTGATAAAATTTAAACAACATGCCTATATTAGAGGTAGGTCCTTTGAGTCAGCCCTACAAGAAGATGTGTATCATACAGAGATGTCCTACGATCTTGGAATATACACTAGGGCTGTGTATATTGATATAGAAAGAGCTTTTAATAAAATGTCAACTTCGAGCATTGCCGATTCGCTAGGTAATTTTGATTTAGACGAAAGATAAGTCACATGCCCCTTGCGGGAACATACTCTCTCCCACACACTGAGTTATAACCATAAGTGCCTTACAAAAATTCTACCCGAAGAAGAATTTACACTCGTCTTTATGTAAAATAGCAATAGAGGCTCTAAATTTATCTTATTATTGGGCTTCAGAAAGAGATCTCAATGTGAACCTAAAAAAACGGATATAGTTTTTTTACAGGAAAAGGTAATAGTTCACCCTTTTTATCACCTGTTTTGCGTAAAAAAGCAATACAGATTAATAAAAAGGTCAAATACCTAGGAGTAATACTTGACTAAAGGGTATCCTCGAAAGACCATATATAGAGATGGCCAATCATACAAAGAGTGTGGAACATTTGTAGAAGAACTATCGGGAATTAGCCCGAACATGGCACGCTGGCTCTTTACGAGTGTGGTGAGACCAACTATAACGTACGCCTCGTAAGTATGGTGGACGTCCCTAACAAAGAAAGTTAATTTCAACTACCTTCAAAATATACAGAGGCAGTGCTGTATCGGCGCCTTTGGATCAATACGAGCCACAAAGGTAATGGAAAATATTGTAAGAATACCACCAAATGATATACAGGTTAGGTACCAAGCAGCTTTGGCCTCTACAAGATTAATGATAATGAGTGAATGGTTGAAGGAGAACATACAACCGAACATCACAGTATTCTACATTTCTTGCCAAGGAACAACGCTCGCACGGTTATGTACGACAAAATCCCAATTAGATACGTACAATCAAACTGCGTCGCCATAACATCAGAAAATATGGAATGGGAGGATGCAAGTACAATCAAGACCAACCCAATAGTTATCCTATACACAGACGGGTCGAAGAGTGGTAACCGATCGTATGGAGGATTGTACGACACAGGCTGTTATTTTTCGTTAATACTGCCTCCTTCCAGATCACAATGCAATATATCAGACTGAGATCGCAGACATTAAGGAAGGGATAAAATGATTACAGAAAATCGATAACAGTCTACCAGTTCATATATTCACGAATAGTAACAAAGTTTTCGAGATCCTAAGAAACTATGCGATTTCATTTCGCTGTGTATTACAATGCCAGAATGGTTCAAACTCATATACGCATCGTATCGCGATAATATGGATTCCACGATTGTATATCTGGAAATGTTGATGCAGATGAACTAACGACGATGGGAGCATTATTGGAAAGCATGACCAGAATTCTATGGGACAACCGAAGTAGAAACAAGACCTATGAAAATGCAAGAGGAACATTGAAATATTATGCGCTTTTAACCACGAGCGCAGGACAAACACCATCCAAGTCTTAATCTTCCTATTGGACACTAGATCGAACAAAAATTACATTCAACCAAATCTAGTGTAGAAGGCCACACCAAACCAAGAATCCTTTTTAGCCAGTTCAGTAAGCAAACATATTAATATAACTTACCATATCTTTAAAAACTTATTCGAAAAACATTCTAACAAAACACAGATCTTTTTTATTGCTAACACTCAAGTCCTTCCACTGTATTTTGGGAAAAGACTGCCCTAAAGATTTTTCGTCAATAATTCGTTCACCTGAAAACTATATAATAATAAATGGCGAATTAAATATAAAACAAAAAATCTCATAATCAGTGAGAATAATAATTTACAGGAAATAATATCAAGTCTTTTTAGCGAACGAAATGAATGCTTGACTGTCGTAGCCGAAATCCACACAAAAACTGATAAACCTGTTTATTATCGATACTATCCTTAACCTATGCCTGTAAAAGAAGAGGAAGAAAAATATATACGAGAACTTTTAAATCAGGGAAGAATTAAGACTTCCAAGTCGCCTGAAAAATCTCCGATTCGGATCGTTCCAAAGAAAAAAATAGGACGCATCAGGTGAAAGAAAGTTTAGAATGGTAATCGATTACCAAAAATTAAGCAAACAGTACCTGACAGATAATCAATGCCAAAAATAAGCGATGTTCTTAAGCAACTGAGACAAAGTAGATTCTTTTCGATTCTTGACTTAAAAAATGCCTTCCACTCAAGGAAAGAGATATGAAGAAAAAGGTAAGCAGAACAACGGCAGCTACGAATTCACAGGGCTTATTTTTCGCTTAAGAAACGCGCCGTCTATATATCAGCGTACTTTTTACTATATTCTGAGGGACCATATTGGAAAGATAAAGTTTGCATATGTGAACAACATATGCAAAAAATTAAAAAGAACATTATGAAATCCATATTTAAAACCTTAGAACATGCAAACATGAAAATCCAATTGGACAAGTGAGAATTTCTAAAGAAAGAAGTAGTTTTTCTGGGTTTTATACCAACTAACAAAAAGAAGTAGAAGCAGTACTAAACATTCCAACACCGAAAATACTGAAAGAACTAACATAATTAAATAGAAAAAACCCTGACACTGTTTCTGAGGGGGGATGCACTGGGAGCAGTTTTATCCTAAAATTACGGACCGATTGTACTTTTATCAAGAGCATTTAGCAAATCCGAAGAACACCATTCGACCAACGAAAAAGAGTTGCTCTCCATAGTGCGGGCATTGTCCCTTTATGGTTCTGCAAATTCAAAATTCTTATTGACCATTTCCCATTAACATACGCTTTGAGTAATAAAAACTCGAATTTTAAAATTAAACGATTAAAGCTTTTAATTATGAACTTCAATACAAGCCATACAGCACTAATGTCGTTGCGGATGCATCATTCAAGCGCTCATAAGAAAATAATTTCATCAACACCTTGAAATTGATCATACACAGTTATGAAAGTTCATATGAAAACCTAATGCAATATACCGACGCCTTTAAAAACTAAGTATTCATCTCAAATCAAGAAAGCGAACCAAATTGCAATTGTGAAATTATTTTCTTCACCTATCATGACACCGATATATCGATAAAATCCCTTAATCAACTATTAAAACAACACCTGAACCTTTCAAGAAACTGAGATGCTTAAGGAACATAACTGCACTCATAGGATTAGTGTGAAAAACAAGACACAGTTTCTAACAAAATTTTATTTTCCAAACATGCATTCAAAAATAAAAAGGCTAATCAATCCTTTTAACATATCCGAACAGAATAGCTATTCCAAAGTTTCCTGGACAAATCGTTCACACAGATATTCTTATGACAGGAAAAAGAGTAATGTTAACCGCTATAGATAAGCTCTCGAATTTCGCACAGGCCGGAATAATAAAATAGCGAAATGTCGAAGATGTAAAGGAAATAATCGTTATGGACAATGAAAAATCATTTAATTTAACAGGCATTACATTCATGCAAGAAAATCTTTATAAAAGTATTTAGGACACCACCTTATAGTAGTGGGGTTAATGGGCAGATTGATTTTACTCTACGCCTTCGGAAATTTTGCATTTCCTAAAGGCCGAGACCAGACACCCCACTTTGGTTGGTGGTTAAGCAAAGTATATATGCATTTCATGGACAATTTTATATAAATTCTTAAATTATTCATAAAAGTTTTTTCATAAGCTTAGAGATTTTAAACTTTTCAAAACTGTGATTGAAGTCTGCTGATAATTTGTTAAGAGCATTTCAATGTAATTTTTTAAAATCATTTGTTAGTTTTCATATAAATTCTCAAATGGTTTATAAAAGTGTTTTCAATAAGTTTTAGGGCAAATTTGGTGGAGAAAAAGCTAAATTCCTGAAGAAGATTACACAAAAATCTATATACATATATGCGACCGTTATTTTGAAAGCTCATCCATTGGGATAAAAAACTAACACACTGTGAAAATGTCATCGACCCCTTCTGTCCAAATTACGAAAAACAAACAAAACTGTCGAATCTATATAAGAAAACATATAACGATCTTTTATGAAAGTACAAGAAGGTTTTGAATTGCTCTCTAAAATATTAGCATGTAAAGTAAAACTTTTTGTAAGCTTTTGGTTACTTCTCGACTCGTTAATTCTCGAAGGGCATATTCTTAGACGTGAAGAATTCAGCTCAAAATATATATTATAAGTCTCAATCCATATACAATTTTAACTTGTCGCATATTTCCACCCAGAATCGGTGGGCGCCAAAAAAATTTCTTCAACCTGGCTAAACGAATAATGCGTTTAGAATCGTACAGCAAAAATGCGCATAGTTGGATGAAAGAGATTCTAAGTCTTGATTATGGACGAAATGAGCATAAGAAAAGAGTTAAGGTATAATCCGAGTTTTGATAAATAGATGGATTCGAAACAACAGGTTTTGTAAGAACTAAAAGTATTGTTATTCATGCATGGTTATGGAGGAAATGAACCTAAGAAAAGAGTCAATGTATAATTAGAGTTTAGACTTAATAGATGGACTCGAAACAAACGGTTTTGTAAGAACTAAAAGTGTTGGTACTCATGCATGTGTTTTTATGGTAAAAGCATTGTTAACAAATATTGTAATATTGTAAAAAAAATATAAACATTTTGAAAGGCATTGGGATAAACATTTGTGTTCTTGTATGTGATCACGGCTCAACTAACAGAAAAAGTTATTCCAACCTGAAGGTATCTGTGCAAAATCCATGTTTTGAACTAAATGGCCAAAAAGTTTTTGGTATATATGATTTCCCGCACTTAATAATATCTTTGAGAAATGCGTGGTTGAAATGTGACCTTCCTTAAAACACCTGATGGAACTGTAAGCATGCAAGTAATGAAAGAGATATACGAGAAACAACTGCAAACAGTATATCTAACATGTATATCTAAACAGATTTGAAAAAATGCAGAACTATTGCAGCTGATATTAAATCAATATGCAAAACTAGACAATTCAAGAGCTCTTCCGCAGATGTGGCTCTTTCAACAGCTCAAATTGTGAAAAAAAAATTTGATTATCTCAATAGTTGTTCCTTTTATGGTGATAACTGCTACAGGTCTGCAGTTTAACTAAACAATGAACCTCACAAATTTATACAAAACTTTATGGAATATCTGGATGACGCACAGTAAGTTGTCTAGTGGAAAAAATCAAAAAATTAAAAATACATATGGGATGAAGGCTGACAATCCCACGACTCCAGAGCTGGTTTGGTTTTTCATGTGCGTTACACATATAAAAATTTATACGGCCTTAAAGTCGCACTATTTTCATAATTTTTTGATAACATTTAAGTTACAAAAAAATGGGGTTGGAAAAATGCATATAATGAATTCATTTTTCAATAAAAAGCTTGCAATTTATTTGTTTTATTCAGAAATGTAGCAGGAACAACGAAAAAGTTCTAAAATTCAAATATTTATAGCAACACTGTAAGAAAATTTGTGAAGAAATTAGCCAAAATATGTAATACTTAAAAAAAAAATAGTCTGCTTCATTGGACCCGAAAAACAAGGCCCATCACAAAACGACTATTATGAATCAATCTGATATATATACTAAGATATGTATAAGAAGGTTTAAGTGTTTTCTATGCCAACTTTTGAGATATAATGATTTTAAATATCATCCATATTTTATATTTTTGTTAAAATTATCACTTAATATTTTTAATGTTTGATAATGTATGATGCTTTAAATCAAAGAATACCAAGAAGGATGACTCTAACACATATAAAATTTATTCTCACATATTTGGACACCATGTAAATTTAACTGCTTATTAATGCAAATGCCTTTTAAGACTTGGCAAGTTAGGAATGATAAGAAAATACTGTATAACAAAAGAAAAAAAAACGAGTTTAAGATAAATTTAAAATTTAAAAAATAAAGTGAAGTCTAATTTTGGCACTAGTAATGATGGCAATACAGCTCGAAAAATTTTAACGAATTCAACCACGAGGTGTTTGTCCTGCTTTTAACCACGAGCGCAGGACAAACACCATCCAAGTCTTAATCTTCCTATTGGACACTAGATCGAACAAAAATTACATTCAACCAAATCTAGTGTAGAAGGCCACACCAAACCAAGAATCCTTTTTAGCCAGTTCAGTAAGCAAACATATTAATATAACTTACCATATCTTTAAAAACTTATTCGAAAAACATTCTAACAAAACACAGATCTTTTTTATTGCTAACACTCAAGTCCTTCCACTGTATTTTGGGAAAAGACTGCCCTAAAGATTTTTCGTCAATAATTCGTTCACCTGAAAACTATATAATAATAAATGGCGAATTAAATATAAAACAAAAAATCTCATAATCAGTGAGAATAATAATTTACAGGAAATAATATCAAGTCTTTTTAGCGAACGAAATGAATGCTTGACTGTCGTAGCCGAAATCCACACAAAAACTGATAAACCTGTTTATTATCGATACTATCCTTAACCTATGCCTGTAAAAGAAGAGGAAGAAAAATATATACGAGAACTTTTAAATCAGGGAAGAATTAAGACTTCCAAGTCGCCTGAAAAATCTCCGATTCGGATCGTTCCAAAGAAAAAAATAGGACGCATCAGGTGAAAGAAAGTTTAGAATGGTAATCGATTACCAAAAATTAAGCAAACAGTACCTGACAGATAATCAATGCCAAAAATAAGCGATGTTCTTAAGCAACTGAGACAAAGTAGATTCTTTTCGATTCTTGACTTAAAAAATGCCTTCCACTCAAGGAAAGAGATATGAAGAAAAAGGTAAGCAGAACAACGGCAGCTACGAATTCACAGGGCTTATTTTTCGCTTAAGAAACGCGCCGTCTATATATCAGCGTACTTTTTACTATATTCTGAGGGACCATATTGGAAAGATAAAGTTTGCATATGTGAACAACATATGCAAAAAATTAAAAAGAACATTATGAAATCCATATTTAAAACCTTAGAACATGCAAACATGAAAATCCAATTGGACAAGTGAGAATTTCTAAAGAAAGAAGTAGTTTTTCTGGGTTTTATACCAACTAACAAAAAGAAGTAGAAGCAGTACTAAACATTCCAACACCGAAAATACTGAAAGAACTAACATAATTAAATAGAAAAAACCCTGACACTGTTTCTGAGGGGGGATGCACTGGGAGCAGTTTTATCCTAAAATTACGGACCGATTGTACTTTTATCAAGAGCATTTAGCAAATCCGAAGAACACCATTCGACCAACGAAAAAGAGTTGCTCTCCATAGTGCGGGCATTGTCCCTTTATGGTTCTGCAAATTCAAAATTCTTATTGACCATTTCCCATTAACATACGCTTTGAGTAATAAAAACTCGAATTTTAAAATTAAACGATTAAAGCTTTTAATTATGAACTTCAATACAAGCCATACAGCACTAATGTCGTTGCGGATGCATCATTCAAGCGCTCATAAGAAAATAATTTCATCAACACCTTGAAATTGATCATACACAGTTATGAAAGTTCATATGAAAACCTAATGCAATATACCGACGCCTTTAAAAACTAAGTATTCATCTCAAATCAAGAAAGCGAACCAAATTGCAATTGTGAAATTATTTTCTTCACCTATCATGACACCGATATATCGATAAAATCCCTTAATCAACTATTAAAACAACACCTGAACCTTTCAAGAAACTGAGATGCTTAAGGAACATAACTGCACTCATAGGATTAGTGTGAAAAACAAGACACAGTTTCTAACAAAATTTTATTTTCCAAACATGCATTCAAAAATAAAAAGGCTAATCAATCCTTTTAACATATCCGAACAGAATAGCTATTCCAAAGTTTCCTGGACAAATCGTTCACACAGATATTCTTATGACAGGAAAAAGAGTAATGTTAACCGCTATAGATAAGCTCTCGAATTTCGCACAGGCCGGAATAATAAAATAGCGAAATGTCGAAGATGTAAAGGAAATAATCGTTATGGACAATGAAAAATCATTTAATTTAACAGGCATTACATTCATGCAAGAAAATCTTTATAAAAGTATTTAGGACACCACCTTATAGTAGTGGGGTTAATGGGCAGATTGATTTTACTCTACGCCTTCGGAAATTTTGCATTTCCTAAAGGCCGAGACCAGACACCCCACTTTGGTTGGTGGTTAAGCAAAGTATATATGCATTTCATGGACAATTTTATATAAATTCTTAAATTATTCATAAAAGTTTTTTCATAAGCTTAGAGATTTTAAACTTTTCAAAACTGTGATTGAAGTCTGCTGATAATTTGTTAAGAGCATTTCAATGTAATTTTTTAAAATCATTTGTTAGTTTTCATATAAATTCTCAAATGGTTTATAAAAGTGTTTTCAATAAGTTTTAGGGCAAATTTGGTGGAGAAAAAGCTAAATTCCTGAAGAAGATTACACAAAAATCTATATACATATATGCGACCGTTATTTTGAAAGCTCATCCATTGGGATAAAAAACTAACACACACTGTGAAAATGTCATCGACCCCTTCTGTTTAAATTACGAAAAACAAACAAAACTGTCGAATCTATATAAGAAAACATATAACGATCTTTTATGAAAGTACAAGAAGGTTTTGAATTGCTCTCTAAAATATTAGCATGTAAAGTAAAACTTTTTGTAAGCTTTTGGTTACTTCTCGACTCGTTAATTCTCGAAGGGCATATTCTTAGACGTGAAGAATTCAGCTCAAAATATATATTATAAGTCTCAATCCATATACAATTTTAACTTGTCGCATATTTCCACCCAGAATCGGTGGGCGCCAAAAAAATTTCTTCAACCTGGCTAAACGAATAATGCGTTTAGAATCGTACAGCAAAAATGCGCATAGTTGGATGAAAGAGATTCTAAGTCTTGATTATGGACGAAATGAGCATAAGAAAAGAGTTAAGGTATAATCAGAGTTTTGATTAAATAGATGGATTCGAAACAACAGGTTTTGTAAGAACTAAAAGTATTGTTATTCATGCATGGTTATGGAGGAAATGAACCTAAGAAAAGAGTCAATGTATAATTAGAGTTTAGATTTAATAGATGGACTCGAAACAAACGGTTTTGTAAGAACTAAAAGTGTTGGTACTCATGCATGTGTTTTTATGGTAAAAGCATTGTTAACAAATATTGTAATATTGTAAAAAAAATATAAACATTTTGAAAGGCATTGGGATAAACATTTGTGTTCTTGTATGTGATCACGGCTCAACTAACAGAAAAAGTTATTCCAACCTGAAGGTATCTGTGCAAAATCCATGTTTTGAACTAAATGGCCAAAAAGTTTTTGGTGTATATGATTTCCCGCACTTAATAATATCTTTGAGAAATGCGTGGTTGAAATGTGACCTTCCTTAAAACACCTGATGGAACTGTAAGCATGCAAGTAATGAAAGAGATATACGAGAAACAACTGCAAACAGTATATCTAACATGTATATCTAAACAGATTTGAAAAAATGCAGAACTATTGCAGCTGATATTAAATCAATATGCAAAACTAGACAATTCAAGAGCTCTTCCGCAGATGTGGCTCTTTCAACAGCTCAAATTGTGAAAAAAAAATTTGATTATCTCAATAGTTGTTCCTTTTATGGCGATAACTGCTACAGGTCTGCAGTTTAACTAAACAATGAACCTCACAAATTTATACAAAACTTTATGGAATATCTGGATGACGCACAGTAAGTTGTCTAGTGGAAAAATTCAAAAAATTAAAAATACATATGGGATGAAGGCTGACAATCCCACGACTCCAGAGCTGGTTTGGTTTTTCATGTGCGTTACACATATAAAAATTTATACGGCCTTAAAGTCGCACTATTTTCATAATTTTTTGATAACATTTAAGTTACAAAAAAATGGGGTTGGAAAAATGCATATAATGAATTCATTTTTCAATAAAAAGCTTGCAACTTATTTGTTTTATTCAGAAATGTAGCAGGAACAACGAAAAAGTTCTAAAATTCAAATATTTATAGCAACACTGTAAGAAAATTTGTGAAGAAATTAGCCAAAATATGTAATACTTAAAAAAAAATAGTCTGCTTCATTGGACCCGAAAAACAAGGCCCATCACAAAACGACTATTATGAATCAATCTGATATATATACTAATATATGTATAAGAAGGTTTAAGTGTTTTCTATGCCAACTTTTGAGATATAATGATTTTAAATATCATCCATATTTTATATTTTTGTTAAAATTATCACTTAATATTTTTAATGTTTGATAATGTATGATGCTTTAAATCAAAGAATACCAAGAAGGATGACTCTAACACATATAAAATTTATTCTCACATATTTGGACACCATGTAAATTTAACTGCTTATTAATGCAAATGCCTTTTAAGACTTGGCAAGTTAGGAATGATAAGAAAATACTGTATAACAAAAGAAAAAAAAACGAGTTTAAGATAAATTTAAAATTTAAAAAATAAAGTGAAGTCTAATTTTGGCACTAGTAATGATGGCAATACAGCTCGAAAAATTTTAACGAATTCAAAAAAACGTTCGAGATTACAGAAAATAATGAAAAATTGTATATAATTTGCATTTAATCTTAAAAACAGTATCCTCTGGAAATCCTGTAAATATATCTAACTTTAAACAGTTAACGGAAGAAGCTCGAGAAATATATTTAAATAATTATGATTGGTATTATATGCCATCAACGTTGCATCAACTTCTCATTCATGGTTGGTAAATTATATATATATATATATATATATATATATATATATATACATATACATATATATATATATATATATATATATATATAAATACATATATATATATATATATATATATATATATATATATACATTATATATCTATATATATATATTTATATATATATATATATATATATATATATATATATACATATATATATATATATATATATATATATATATATATACATATATATGCAACTGATTAATATTTATGAAAATTATGATAACTACAGTCATTCAGGCCAGAAACCTTGAGAACAACGTGTATCTTATCTTTTGTTATCTGCTCCATCAAGGCTTGAGTAGCTGTTTTACTCCGATAGATATAAATCTGCAGTATTAGCAACATATTTTTTATTCGGCTAGTAAGGAGGCCTCTACAGTTGCAGTGATCTCAGACTCTTCTTTTCCACTGGCTCCGTCTTATCTTTTTTCGCTGTCGGGCCTGCGGACCAGCCAAAAAAAGTCCCTCCAACTTTGAAATCTATCGTTGAGTTGGCGAAGAAGGCCTTCCCTTTTCGTTCTTCGAGTTAAGCTATGGACGCTATGTCCAGGCCACCCATGATGAAGGTGCCGTCCTCTGCCTTCTAATGGTGGAAGATTTCCCACTTGCTCGCATCGAGGGTTTTGTTTGCTTAGCGATAATATTTGTTATGACCTCGGTATTCTGTCTTCTTCACAAGCGAGAGTATTCCATCTTTCCATGAGGCCTTAATGCTATTAATTCGGTTTCGTAATATCTCCGCACAGGAGTAAGACTCCAATTGCAGGAACACTACGTCCCCAAAATAAACCTCCTGCTTTCTGTGTTGATATATGTCATAGACTGACAAGACGTTCTCCACACTTTTATCCATTTTCCTGCACACTACATTGGCATATGTGGGCTGCTCGTTGGCCCGACGCCAACGCATGTTTAGAAGTACTAGCGCACGGTATAAACCCACTTTCTTTTGAGCCATTCGAAAAGTTATCTTTAGAGATTTTGGAGTCACCGCACGCTAGACCCCTTCCCTACGGTTAGCTTTTCACTGTAGAATTTTTTGTGATAGTCAGCTGTGTTCTGCTCCTCCGGAGAGTGAGTTCTCTTGCCCTTCTCCATAGACACGGATGAACGATTCTTCCTATTCCTGTTAAGTTTGGCTATACTATCACCTACTTCCTCGACCATATTATATACTCCAGAGGAATCTCTTTACTTTTTTTTGGTAAGGAAACTCGAAGACCTTGTCCGCCTTTTGTGGCTTATTGAAGCTTTAGCATCAACAGAAGCCATATAGGCTCTGCCTTTTAACATTTCTTTTGTATTGGTTGGAATTCATATTAATTCTTAAATGGGTACTACCCTTAGGTCAGCGATGAATTCTTGTACACTGATGAACACAGTTTCACAACACATCCTGAGGTGAGAATTGCCCACAAAAACCCACGCTATCTGCCACCTACGGATGCGTCAGATGGGAATTAATCCAAGCAAACGTCGCAAGACGGATTCGAGCATTGATAGTTGAGTCTTCAAACTTTCGAAACACTAAAATATGAATAGTTTCTGGAAAGTCCTAATTGTCTACAGTTTGAAAACATTTACTTACTATACTTAAAATATCTATATCGACAATAGATTTGAATGTTGGTAAGATTCCTTTTGGCTGGTCTACAGGCCCGACAGCGAAAAAAGATAAGACGGATCCAATGGAATGGAGAAATCTGAGATCACTGCATCTCTAGAGGCCTCTTTATTAGCCGAATTAAAAAGATGTTGCTAATACTGCAGATTTATATCCATTGGAGTAAAACGGAGACTCAAGCCCTCATGGAGCAAATAAGAAATGATAAGATACACGATGTTCTCATACAGAAACCATGGACAATTAAGAACCAGGTTTCTGGCTTGAATGACTGTAACTATCAACTTTTCATACAAGGGCGGGAGCGAGAGTTAGAGCGACTGGCACGCGTCGGAACCGCATTCCTTCTCCGACCATCGCCATATTTTCATGACATAAGACCATCCTGATCCAAATCCCATAACATTCAGAAATGGAGTCAAGAGACTGGTCAAGAAATAGATCTAGTTTACAAAACAAACTCGAGAACTATTCTCCACTAGTTGAGACTGTAGCGTGCATAGATTCAGAGATAGATAGACTAAGTACTGATGTTAGGGTATCCTTTGAGGACAGTTGTTCACTCTAAAACAGGAGAAGCCCGAAAGGAGAGCGCTGAATGATAGGCCATCTCAGAAACTTCAGGAAATAAATCAGCAGGCTCTTGAACAGGGCCCATCGGAAAAAACTGGTACCATACTGTGAAGAATATAAATGTAAATTTATATTATACATTAAGAAAATAAGGGAAGCCAAACACAAACATTGGAAGCTTTTCTATGAACAGGTAGACAGTGTTATTGAAGCTTCCAAAAACAAGAAACTTCTGTCGAAAATCCATTTTCAACCAAAGACACTGGTAAGTTTGGATGGCAGATACGATAGAGGAATTATTTGGACTTCTGATAGAAGCAAACTTTCGGACATAACCGAAGAGTAATCAGGAAGAATTAACCACCCGAAAATACAAATTTTTAATCCTATAAAGCAGCTGGGATTGATAGAACAATATCTTTACAATCTGTACTACAAATGCCTCTCCCGTGGCGTGAAAGGAAGCCAGAGTTATCTTCATCTCAAAACCAGGCAAAGGAAGCTAGGCAGATCCGAAAGCTTGCAGACCGAATAGCTGAGAGCATTGGAGCGAATCCAGGACACAATGTTGAAGGCTTTGATAAAATTTAAACAACATGCCTATATTAGAGGTAGGTCCTTTGAGTCAGCCCTACAAGAAGATGTGTATCATACAGAGATGTCCTACGATCTTGGAATATACACTAGGGCTGTGTATATTGATATAGAAAGAGCTTTTAATAAAATGTCAACTTCGAGCATTGCCGATTCGCTAGGTAATTTTGATTTAGACGAAAGATAAGTCACATGCCCCTTGCGGGAACATACTCTCTCCCACACACTGAGTTATAACCATAAGTGCCTTACAAAAATTCTACCCGAAGAAGAATTTACACTCGTCTTTATGTAAAATAGCAATAGAGGCTCTAAATTTATCTTATTATTGGGCTTCAGAAAGAGATCTCAATGTGAACCTAAAAAAACGGATATAGTTTTTTTACAGGAAAAGGTAATAGTTCACCCTTTTTATCACCTGTTTTGCGTAAAAAAGCAATACAGATTAATAAAAAGGTCAAATACCTAGGAGTAATACTTGACTAAAGGGTATCCTCGAAAGACCATATATAGAGATGGCCAATCATACAAAGAGTGTGGAACATTTGTAGAAGAACTATCGGGAATTAGCCCGAACATGGCACGCTGGCTCTTTACGAGTGTGGTGAGACCAACTATAACGTACGCCTCGTAAGTATGGTGGACGTCCCTAACAAAGAAAGTTAATTTCAACTACCTTCAAAATATACAGAGGCAGTGCTGTATCGGCGCCTTTGGATCAATACGAGCCACAAAGGTAATGGAAAATATTGTAAGAATACCACCAAATGATATACAGGTTAGGTACCAAGCAGCTTTGGCCTCTACAAGATTAATGATAATGAGTGAATGGTTGAAGGAGAACATACAACCGAACATCACAGTATTCTACATTTCTTGCCAAGGAACAACGCTCGCACGGTTATGTACGACAAAATCCCAATTAGATACGTACAATCAAACTGCGTCGCCATAACATCAGAAAATATGGAATGGGAGGATGCAAGTACAATCAAGACCAACCCAATAGTTATCCTATACACAGACGGGTCGAAGAGTGGTAACCGATCGTATGGAGGATTGTACGACACAGGCTGTTATTTTTCGTTAATACTGCCTCCTTCCAGATCACAATGCAATATATCAGACTGAGATCGCAGACATTAAGGAAGGGATAAAATGATTACAGAAAATCGATAACAGTCTACCAGTTCATATATTCACGAATAGTAACAAAGTTTTCGAGATCCTAAGAAACTATGCGATTTCATTTCGCTGTGTATTACAATGCCAGAATGGTTCAAACTCATATACGCATCGTATCGCGATAATATGGATTCCACGATTGTATATCTGGAAATGTTGATGCAGATGAACTAACGACGATGGGAGCATTATTGGAAAGCATGACCAGAATTCTATGGGACAACCGAAGTAGAAACAAGACCTATGAAAATGCAAGAGGAACATTGAAATATTATGCGCTTTTAACCACGAGCGCAGGACAAACACCATCCAAGTCTTAATCTTCCTATTGGACACTAGATCGAACAAAAATTACATTCAACCAAATCTAGTGTAGAAGGCCACACCAAACCAAGAATCCTTTTTAGCCAGTTCAGTAAGCAAACATATTAATATAACTTACCATATCTTTAAAAACTTATTCGAAAAACATTCTAACAAAACACAGATCTTTTTTATTGCTAACACTCAAGTCCTTCCACTGTATTTTGGGAAAAGACTGCCCTAAAGATTTTTCGTCAATAATTCGTTCACCTGAAAACTATATAATAATAAATGGCGAATTAAATATAAAACAAAAAATCTCATAATCAGTGAGAATAATAATTTACAGGAAATAATATCAAGTCTTTTTAGCGAACGAAATGAATGCTTGACTGTCGTAGCCGAAATCCACACAAAAACTGATAAACCTGTTTATTATCGATACTATCCTTAACCTATGCCTGTAAAAGAAGAGGAAGAAAAATATATACGAGAACTTTTAAATCAGGGAAGAATTAAGACTTCCAAGTCGCCTGAAAAATCTCCGATTCGGATCGTTCCAAAGAAAAAAATAGGACGCATCAGGTGAAAGAAAGTTTAGAATGGTAATCGATTACCAAAAATTAAGCAAACAGTACCTGACAGATAATCAATGCCAAAAATAAGCGATGTTCTTAAGCAACTGAGACAAAGTAGATTCTTTTCGATTCTTGACTTAAAAAATGCCTTCCACTCAAGGAAAGAGATATGAAGAAAAAGGTAAGCAGAACAACGGCAGCTACGAATTCACAGGGCTTATTTTTCGCTTAAGAAACGCGCCGTCTATATATCAGCGTACTTTTTACTATATTCTGAGGGACCATATTGGAAAGATAAAGTTTGCATATGTGAACAACATATGCAAAAAATTAAAAAGAACATTATGAAATCCATATTTAAAACCTTAGAACATGCAAACATGAAAATCCAATTGGACAAGTGAGAATTTCTAAAGAAAGAAGTAGTTTTTCTGGGTTTTATACCAACTAACAAAAAGAAGTAGAAGCAGTACTAAACATTCCAACACCGAAAATACTGAAAGAACTAACATAATTAAATAGAAAAAACCCTGACACTGTTTCTGAGGGGGGATGCACTGGGAGCAGTTTTATCCTAAAATTACGGACCGATTGTACTTTTATCAAGAGCATTTAGCAAATCCGAAGAACACCATTCGACCAACGAAAAAGAGTTGCTCTCCATAGTGCGGGCATTGTCCCTTTATGGTTCTGCAAATTCAAAATTCTTATTGACCATTTCCCATTAACATACGCTTTGAGTAATAAAAACTCGAATTTTAAAATTAAACGATTAAAGCTTTTAATTATGAACTTCAATACAAGCCATACAGCACTAATGTCGTTGCGGATGCATCATTCAAGCGCTCATAAGAAAATAATTTCATCAACACCTTGAAATTGATCATACACAGTTATGAAAGTTCATATGAAAACCTAATGCAATATACCGACGCCTTTAAAAACTAAGTATTCATCTCAAATCAAGAAAGCGAACCAAATTGCAATTGTGAAATTATTTTCTTCACCTATCATGACACCGATATATCGATAAAATCCCTTAATCAACTATTAAAACAACACCTGAACCTTTCAAGAAACTGAGATGCTTAAGGAACATAACTGCACTCATAGGATTAGTGTGAAAAACAAGACACAGTTTCTAACAAAATTTTATTTTCCAAACATGCATTCAAAAATAAAAAGGCTAATCAATCCTTTTAACATATCCGAACAGAATAGCTATTCCAAAGTTTCCTGGACAAATCGTTCACACAGATATTCTTATGACAGGAAAAAGAGTAATGTTAACCGCTATAGATAAGCTCTCGAATTTCGCACAGGCCGGAATAATAAAATAGCGAAATGTCGAAGATGTAAAGGAAATAATCGTTATGGACAATGAAAAATCATTTAATTTAACAGGCATTACATTCATGCAAGAAAATCTTTATAAAAGTATTTAGGACACCACCTTATAGTAGTGGGGTTAATGGGCAGATTGATTTTACTCTACGCCTTCGGAAATTTTGCATTTCCTAAAGGCCGAGACCAGACACCCCACTTTGGTTGGTGGTTAAGCAAAGTATATATGCATTTCATGGACAATTTTATATAAATTCTTAAATTATTCATAAAAGTTTTTTCATAAGCTTAGAGATTTTAAACTTTTCAAAACTGTGATTGAAGTCTGCTGATAATTTGTTAAGAGCATTTCAATGTAATTTTTTAAAATCATTTGTTAGTTTTCATATAAATTCTCAAATGGTTTATAAAAGTGTTTTCAATAAGTTTTAGGGCAAATTTGGTGGAGAAAAAGCTAAATTCCTGAAGAAGATTACACAAAAATCTATATACATATATGCGACCGTTATTTTGAAAGCTCATCCATTGGGATAAAAAACTAACACACTGTGAAAATGTCATCGACCCCTTCTGTCCAAATTACGAAAAACAAACAAAACTGTCGAATCTATATAAGAAAACATATAACGATCTTTTATGAAAGTACAAGAAGGTTTTGAATTGCTCTCTAAAATATTAGCATGTAAAGTAAAACTTTTTGTAAGCTTTTGGTTACTTCTCGACTCGTTAATTCTCGAAGGGCATATTCTTAGACGTGAAGAATTCAGCTCAAAATATATATTATAAGTCTCAATCCATATACAATTTTAACTTGTCGCATATTTCCACCCAGAATCGGTGGGCGCCAAAAAAATTTCTTCAACCTGGCTAAACGAATAATGCGTTTAGAATCGTACAGCAAAAATGCGCATAGTTGGATGAAAGAGATTCTAAGTCTTGATTATGGACGAAATGAGCATAAGAAAAGAGTTAAGGTATAATCCGAGTTTTGATAAATAGATGGATTCGAAACAACAGGTTTTGTAAGAACTAAAAGTATTGTTATTCATGCATGGTTATGGAGGAAATGAACCTAAGAAAAGAGTCAATGTATAATTAGAGTTTAGACTTAATAGATGGACTCGAAACAAACGGTTTTGTAAGAACTAAAAGTGTTGGTACTCATGCATGTGTTTTTATGGTAAAAGCATTGTTAACAAATATTGTAATATTGTAAAAAAAATATAAACATTTTGAAAGGCATTGGGATAAACATTTGTGTTCTTGTATGTGATCACGGCTCAACTAACAGAAAAAGTTATTCCAACCTGAAGGTATCTGTGCAAAATCCATGTTTTGAACTAAATGGCCAAAAAGTTTTTGGTATATATGATTTCCCGCACTTAATAATATCTTTGAGAAATGCGTGGTTGAAATGTGACCTTCCTTAAAACACCTGATGGAACTGTAAGCATGCAAGTAATGAAAGAGATATACGAGAAACAACTGCAAACAGTATATCTAACATGTATATCTAAACAGATTTGAAAAAATGCAGAACTATTGCAGCTGATATTAAATCAATATGCAAAACTAGACAATTCAAGAGCTCTTCCGCAGATGTGGCTCTTTCAACAGCTCAAATTGTGAAAAAAAAATTTGATTATCTCAATAGTTGTTCCTTTTATGGTGATAACTGCTACAGGTCTGCAGTTTAACTAAACAATGAACCTCACAAATTTATACAAAACTTTATGGAATATCTGGATGACGCACAGTAAGTTGTCTAGTGGAAAAAATCAAAAAATTAAAAATACATATGGGATGAAGGCTGACAATCCCACGACTCCAGAGCTGGTTTGGTTTTTCATGTGCGTTACACATATAAAAATTTATACGGCCTTAAAGTCGCACTATTTTCATAATTTTTTGATAACATTTAAGTTACAAAAAAATGGGGTTGGAAAAATGCATATAATGAATTCATTTTTCAATAAAAAGCTTGCAATTTATTTGTTTTATTCAGAAATGTAGCAGGAACAACGAAAAAGTTCTAAAATTCAAATATTTATAGCAACACTGTAAGAAAATTTGTGAAGAAATTAGCCAAAATATGTAATACTTAAAAAAAAAATAGTCTGCTTCATTGGACCCGAAAAACAAGGCCCATCACAAAACGACTATTATGAATCAATCTGATATATATACTAAGATATGTATAAGAAGGTTTAAGTGTTTTCTATGCCAACTTTTGAGATATAATGATTTTAAATATCATCCATATTTTATATTTTTGTTAAAATTATCACTTAATATTTTTAATGTTTGATAATGTATGATGCTTTAAATCAAAGAATACCAAGAAGGATGACTCTAACACATATAAAATTTATTCTCACATATTTGGACACCATGTAAATTTAACTGCTTATTAATGCAAATGCCTTTTAAGACTTGGCAAGTTAGGAATGATAAGAAAATACTGTATAACAAAAGAAAAAAAAACGAGTTTAAGATAAATTTAAAATTTAAAAAATAAAGTGAAGTCTAATTTTGGCACTAGTAATGATGGCAATACAGCTCGAAAAATTTTAACGAATTCAACCACGAGGTGTTTGTCCTGCTTTTAACCACGAGCGCAGGACAAACACCATCCAAGTCTTAATCTTCCTATTGGACACTAGATCGAACAAAAATTACATTCAACCAAATCTAGTGTAGAAGGCCACACCAAACCAAGAATCCTTTTTAGCCAGTTCAGTAAGCAAACATATTAATATAACTTACCATATCTTTAAAAACTTATTCGAAAAACATTCTAACAAAACACAGATCTTTTTTATTGCTAACACTCAAGTCCTTCCACTGTATTTTGGGAAAAGACTGCCCTAAAGATTTTTCGTCAATAATTCGTTCACCTGAAAACTATATAATAATAAATGGCGAATTAAATATAAAACAAAAAATCTCATAATCAGTGAGAATAATAATTTACAGGAAATAATATCAAGTCTTTTTAGCGAACGAAATGAATGCTTGACTGTCGTAGCCGAAATCCACACAAAAACTGATAAACCTGTTTATTATCGATACTATCCTTAACCTATGCCTGTAAAAGAAGAGGAAGAAAAATATATACGAGAACTTTTAAATCAGGGAAGAATTAAGACTTCCAAGTCGCCTGAAAAATCTCCGATTCGGATCGTTCCAAAGAAAAAAATAGGACGCATCAGGTGAAAGAAAGTTTAGAATGGTAATCGATTACCAAAAATTAAGCAAACAGTACCTGACAGATAATCAATGCCAAAAATAAGCGATGTTCTTAAGCAACTGAGACAAAGTAGATTCTTTTCGATTCTTGACTTAAAAAATGCCTTCCACTCAAGGAAAGAGATATGAAGAAAAAGGTAAGCAGAACAACGGCAGCTACGAATTCACAGGGCTTATTTTTCGCTTAAGAAACGCGCCGTCTATATATCAGCGTACTTTTTACTATATTCTGAGGGACCATATTGGAAAGATAAAGTTTGCATATGTGAACAACATATGCAAAAAATTAAAAAGAACATTATGAAATCCATATTTAAAACCTTAGAACATGCAAACATGAAAATCCAATTGGACAAGTGAGAATTTCTAAAGAAAGAAGTAGTTTTTCTGGGTTTTATACCAACTAACAAAAAGAAGTAGAAGCAGTACTAAACATTCCAACACCGAAAATACTGAAAGAACTAACATAATTAAATAGAAAAAACCCTGACACTGTTTCTGAGGGGGGATGCACTGGGAGCAGTTTTATCCTAAAATTACGGACCGATTGTACTTTTATCAAGAGCATTTAGCAAATCCGAAGAACACCATTCGACCAACGAAAAAGAGTTGCTCTCCATAGTGCGGGCATTGTCCCTTTATGGTTCTGCAAATTCAAAATTCTTATTGACCATTTCCCATTAACATACGCTTTGAGTAATAAAAACTCGAATTTTAAAATTAAACGATTAAAGCTTTTAATTATGAACTTCAATACAAGCCATACAGCACTAATGTCGTTGCGGATGCATCATTCAAGCGCTCATAAGAAAATAATTTCATCAACACCTTGAAATTGATCATACACAGTTATGAAAGTTCATATGAAAACCTAATGCAATATACCGACGCCTTTAAAAACTAAGTATTCATCTCAAATCAAGAAAGCGAACCAAATTGCAATTGTGAAATTATTTTCTTCACCTATCATGACACCGATATATCGATAAAATCCCTTAATCAACTATTAAAACAACACCTGAACCTTTCAAGAAACTGAGATGCTTAAGGAACATAACTGCACTCATAGGATTAGTGTGAAAAACAAGACACAGTTTCTAACAAAATTTTATTTTCCAAACATGCATTCAAAAATAAAAAGGCTAATCAATCCTTTTAACATATCCGAACAGAATAGCTATTCCAAAGTTTCCTGGACAAATCGTTCACACAGATATTCTTATGACAGGAAAAAGAGTAATGTTAACCGCTATAGATAAGCTCTCGAATTTCGCACAGGCCGGAATAATAAAATAGCGAAATGTCGAAGATGTAAAGGAAATAATCGTTATGGACAATGAAAAATCATTTAATTTAACAGGCATTACATTCATGCAAGAAAATCTTTATAAAAGTATTTAGGACACCACCTTATAGTAGTGGGGTTAATGGGCAGATTGATTTTACTCTACGCCTTCGGAAATTTTGCATTTCCTAAAGGCCGAGACCAGACACCCCACTTTGGTTGGTGGTTAAGCAAAGTATATATGCATTTCATGGACAATTTTATATAAATTCTTAAATTATTCATAAAAGTTTTTTCATAAGCTTAGAGATTTTAAACTTTTCAAAACTGTGATTGAAGTCTGCTGATAATTTGTTAAGAGCATTTCAATGTAATTTTTTAAAATCATTTGTTAGTTTTCATATAAATTCTCAAATGGTTTATAAAAGTGTTTTCAATAAGTTTTAGGGCAAATTTGGTGGAGAAAAAGCTAAATTCCTGAAGAAGATTACACAAAAATCTATATACATATATGCGACCGTTATTTTGAAAGCTCATCCATTGGGATAAAAAACTAACACACTGTGAAAATGTCATCGACCCCTTCTGTCCAAATTACGAAAAACAAACAAAACTGTCGAATCTATATAAGAAAACATATAACGATCTTTTATGAAAGTACAAGAAGGTTTTGAATTGCTCTCTAAAATATTAGCATGTAAAGTAAAACTTTTTGTAAGCTTTTGGTTACTTCTCGACTCGTTAATTCTCGAAGGGCATATTCTTAGACGTGAAGAATTCAGCTCAAAATATATATTATAAGTCTCAATCCATATACAATTTTAACTTGTCGCATATCTCCACCCAGAATCGGTGGGCGCCAAAAAAATTTCTTCAACCTGGCTAAACGAATAATGCGTTTAGAATCGTACAGCAAAAATGCGCATAGTTGGATGAAAGAGATTCTAAGTCTTGATTATGGACGAAATGAGCATAAGAAAAGAGTTAAGGTATAATCAGAGTTTTGATAAATAGATGGATTCGAAACAACAGGTTTTGTGAGAACTAAAAGTATTGTTATTCATGCATGGTTCTGGAGGAAATGAACCTAAGAAAAGAGTCAATGTATAATTAGAGTTTAGACTTAATAGATGGACTCGAAACAAACGGTTTTGTAAGAACTAAAAGTGTTGGTACTCATGCATGTGTTTTTATGGTAAAAGCATTGTTAACAAATATTGTAATATTGTAAAAAAAATATAAACATTTTGAAAGGCATTGGGATAAACATTTGTGTTCTTGTATGTGATCACGGCTCAACTAACAGAAAAAGTTATTCCAACCTGAAGGTATCTGTGCAAAATCCATGTTTTGAACTAAATGGCCAAAAAGTTTTTGGTATATATGATTTCCCGCACTTAATAATATCTTTGAGAAATGCGTGGTTGAAATGTGACCTTCCTTAAAACACCTGATGGAACTGTAAGCATGCAAGTAATGAAAGAGATATACGAGAAACAACTGCAAACAGTATATCTAACATGTATATCTAAACAGATTTGAAAAAATGCAGAACTATTGCAGCTGATATTAAATCAATATGCAAAACTAGACAATTCAAGAGCTCTTCCGCAGATGTGGCTCTTTCAACAGCTCAAATTGTGAAAAAAAAATTTGATTATCTCAATAGTTGTTCCTTTTATGGTGATAACTGCTACAGGTCTGCAGTTTAACTAAACAATGAACCTCACAAATTTATACAAAACTTTATGGAATATCTGGATGACGCACAGTAAGTTGTCTAGTGGAAAAAATCAAAAAATTAAAAATACATATGGGATGAAGGCTGACAATCCCACGACTCCAGAGCTGGTTTGGTTTTTCATGTGCGTTACACATATAAAAATTTATACGGCCTTAAAGTCGCACTATTTTCATAATTTTTTGATAACATTTAAGTTACAAAAAAATGGGGTTGGAAAAATGCATATAATGAATTCATTTTTCAATAAAAAGCTTGCAATTTATTTGTTTTATTCAGAAATGTAGCAGGAACAACGAAAAATTTCTAAAATTCAAATATTTATAGCAACACTGTAAGAAAATTTGTGAAGAAATTAGCCAAAATATGTAATACTTAAAAAAAAAATAGTCTGCTTCATTGGACCCGAAAAACAAGGCCCATCACAAAACGACTATTATGAATCAATCTGATATATATACTAAGATATGTATAAGAAGGTTTAAGTGTTTTCTATGCCAACTTTTGAGATATAATGATTTTAAATATCATCCATATTTTATATTTTTGTTAAAATTATCACTTAATATTTTTAATGTTTGATAATGTATGATGCTTTAAATCAAAGAATACCAAGAAGGATGACTCTAACACATATAAAATTTATTCTCACATATTTGGACACCATGTAAATTTAACTGCTTATTAATGCAAATGCCTTTTAAGACTTGGCAAGTTAGGAATGATAAGAAAATACTGTATAACAAAAGAAAAAAAAACGAGTTTAAGATAAATTTAAAATTTAAAAAATAAAGTGAAGTCTAATTTTGGCACTAGTAATGATGGCAATACAGCTCGAAAAATTTTAACGAATTCAAAAAAAACGTTCGAGATTACAGAAAATAATGAAAAATTTGTATATAATTTGCATTTAATCTTAAAAACAGTATCCTCTGGAAAACCTGAAAATATAGCTAACTTTAGACAGTTAACGGAAGAAACTCGAGAAATATAGTTAAATAATTATGATTGGTATTATATGCCATCACCGTTGCATCAACTTCGCATTCATGGTTGGGAAATTTTATATATAGATATATATATATATATATATATATATACATACATATACATATATATATATATATATATATATATATATATATATAAATACATATATATATATATATATATATATATATATATATACATTATATATATATATATATATATATATATATATACATATATACATATATATATATATATATATATATATATATATATACATATATATGCAACTGATTAATATTTATATTCCCATAAGCAAGTTTATTAGTACCAATTTAGAAAGCAACTAAAAAATTTATGGGAAAAGTACTAAAAATACAGCAGAGTATGCAAGTATTTGACCACATGTTACTAATTTTAGGAAAAAAAAAACAAATGTGTAAAAATTAATGCAGTTCTCGAGTTTGTTTTGTAAGCTAGACTTACTTGACCATTCTGGTTTGGAAAATGAAGAAATGCGACTCTGACGCGTGCCAGTCGCTCTAAGTCTCGCCCCCGCCCTTTTATGAAAAGTTGATAACTACAGTCATTCAGGCCAGAAACCTTGAGAACAACGTGTATCTTATCTTTTGTTATCTGCTCCATCAAGGCTTGAGTAGCTGTTTTACTCCGATGATATAAATCTGCAGTATTAGCAACATCTTTTTTATTCGGCTAATAAGGAGGCCTCTACAGTTGCAGTGATCTCAGACTCTTCTTTTCCACTGGCTCCGTCTTATCTTTTTTCGCTGTCGGGCCTGCGGACCAGCCAAAAAAAGTCCCTCCAACTTTGAAATCTATCGTCGAGTTGGCGAAGAAGGCCTTCCCTTTTCGTTCTTCGAGTTAAGTTATGGACGCTATGTCCAGGCCACCCATGATGAAGGTGCCGTCCTCTGCCTTCTAATGGTGGAAGATTTCCCACTTGCTCGTATCGAGGGCTTTGTTTGCTTAGCGATAATATTTGTTATGACCTCGGTATTCTGTCTTCTTCACAAGCGGGAGTATTCCATCTTTCCATGAGGCCTTAATGCTATTAATTCGGTTTCGTAATATCTCCGCACAGGAGTAAGACTCCAATTGCAGGAACACTACGTCCCCAAAATAAACCTCCTGCTTTCTGTGTTGATATATGGATCGTTCTCATAGACTGACAAGATGTTCTCCACACTTTTAGCCATTTTCCTGCACACTACATTGGCATACGTGGGCTGCCCGTTGGCCCGACGCCAACGCATGTTTAGAAGTACTAGCGCACGGTATAACCCCACTTTCTTTTGAGCCATTCGAAGAGTTATCTTTAGAGATTTTGGAGTCACCGCACGCTAGACCCCTTCCCTACGGTTAGCTTTTCACTGTGGAATTTTTTGTGATAGTCAGCTGTGTTCTGCTCCTCCGGAGAGTGAGTTCTCTTGCCCTTCTCCATAGAGACGGATGAACGATTCTTCCTATTCCTCTTAAGTTTGGCTATACTATCACCTACTTCCTCGACCATATTATATACTCCAGAGGAATCTCTTTACTTTTTTTGGTAAGGAAAATCCAAGACCTTGTCCGCCTTTTGTGGCTTATTGAAGCTTTAGCATCAACAGAAGCCATATAGCCTCTGCCTTTTAACATTTCTTTTGTATTGGTTGGAATTCATATTAATTTTTAAATGGGTACCACCCTTAGGTCAGCGATGAATTCTTGTACACTGATGAACACAGTTTCACAACACATCCTGAGGTGAGAATTGCCCACAAAAACCCACGCTATCTGCCACCTACGGATGCGTCAGATGGGAATTAATCCAAGCAAACGTCGCAAGACGGATTCGAGCATTGATAGTTGGGTCTTCAAACTGTCGAAACACTAAAATATGAATAGTTTCTGGAAAGTCCTAATTGTCTACAGTTTAAAAACATTTACTTACTATACTTAAAATATCTATATCGACAATAGATTTGAATGTTGGTAAGATTCCTTTTGGCTCGTCTACAGGCCCGACAGCGAAAAAAGATAAGACGGACCCAATGGAATGGAGGAATCTGAGATCACTGCATCTCTAGAGGCCTCTTTATTAGCCGAATTAAAAAGATGTTGCTAATACTGCAGATTTATATCTATCGGAGTAAAACGGAGACTCAAGCCCTCATGGAGCAAATAAGAAATGATAAGATACACGATGTTCTCATACAGAAACCATGGACAATTAAGAACCAGGTTTCTGGCTTGAATGACTGTAACTATCAACTTTTCATACAAGGGCGGGAGCGAGAGTTAGAGCGACTGGCACGCGTCGGAACCGCATTCCTTCTCCGACCATCGCCATATTTTCATGACATAAGACCATCCTGATCCAAATCCCATAACATTCAGAAATGGAGTCAAGAGACTGGTCAAGAAATAGATCTAGTTTACAAAACAAACTCGAGAACTATTCTCCACTAGTTGAGACTGTAGCGTGCATAGATTCAGAGATAGATAGACTAAGTACTGATGTTAGGGTATCCTTTGAGGACAGTTGTTCACTCTAAAACAGGAGAAGCCCGAAAGGAGAGCGCTGAATGATAGGCCATCTCAGAAACTTCAGGAAATAAATCAGCAGGCTCTTGAACAGGGCCCATCGGAAAAAACTGGTACCATACTGTGAAGAATATAAATGTAAATTTATATTATACATTAAGAAAATAAGGGAAGCCAAACACAAACATTGAAAGCTTTTCTATGAACAGGTAGACAGTGTTATTGAAGCTTCCAAAAACAATAAACTTCTGTCGAAAATCCATTTTCAACCAAAGACACTGGTAAGTTTGGATGGCAGATACGATAGAGGAATTATTTGGACTTCTGATAGAAGCAAACTTTCGGACATAACCGAAGAGTAATCAGGAAAAATTAACCACCCGAAAATACAAATTTTTAACCCTATAAAGCAGCTGGGATTGATAGGACAATATCTTTACAATTTGTACTACAAATGCCTCTCCCGTAGCGTGAAAGGAAGCTAGAGTTATCTTCATCTCAAAACCAGGCTAGGCAGATCCGAAAGCTTGCAGACCAAATAGCTGAGAGCATTGGAGCGAATCCAGGACACAATGTTGAAGGCTTTGATAAAATTTAAACAACATGCCTATATTAGGGTAAAGTCCTTTGAGTCACCCCTACAAGAAGATGTGTATCATATAGAGAGGTGCTACGATCTTGGTATCTACACTAGGGCTGTATATATTGATATAGAACGAGCCTTTAATAAAATGTAATTTTCGAGCTTTGCCGACTCGCAAGGCAATTTTGATTTAGACGAAAGATAAGTCACATGCCCCTTGCGGGAACATACTCTCTCCATTAAAATGAGTTATAACCATAATTGCTTTATTAAAATTCTACCCGAAGAAGAATTTACGCTCATCTTTATGTAAAATAGCAATAGATGCTCTAAATTTATCTTATTATTGGGCTTCAGAAAAAGATCTCAATATGAACCTAAGAAAACGGATATAATTTTTTTACAGGAAAAGGTAATAGTTCACCCTTTTTATCACGTGTTTTGCGTAAAAAATCAATACAGATTAATAAAAAGGTCAAATACCTAGGAGTAATACTTGACTAAAGGTTATCCTCGAAAGAGCATATATAGAGATGGGCAATCATAGCCCAAGGAGTGTGGAACATTTGTAGAAGAACTATCGGGAATTAGCCCGAACATGGCACACTGGCTCTTTACGAGTGCTCTATAACGTACGCCTCGTAAGTATGGTGGACGTCCCTAACAAAGAAAGTTAATATCACCTACCTTCAAAATATACAGAGGCAGTGCTGTATCAGCGCCTTTGGAGCAATACGAGCAAAGATAATGGAAAATATTGTAAGAATACCACCAAAAGATACACAGGTTAGGTACCAAGCAGCTTTGGCCTCTACAAGATTAATGACAATGGGTGAATGGTTGAAGGAGAACACACGAACGAACATTACACTATTCCACATTTCTTACCAAGGAACAACATATATATATATATATATATATATATATATATATATATACTTTATATACAAATATATATATATGTGGCTATATGTACTTGGCAGCACTGCCAAGTAATCTCTAGTTGTCAAAATGTTACAACCCTGGTCAACACAATATAGATAATATTCAAATTAACGGAAATGGAATACTCTGGAATATACAAGATCATTCGAGGCTGTGCCAATAATAAGTATAAATAACAACAAAGAAAAACCTAGCAACATAAATGCTAAGAGATGTTATTCTTAATGATCTTGTACGCTGTTAATAAAACTAAATAGGTTCACAAAGATACACAGCCATATACACATAGCAGAAGAAGAAACAAAACTACACAACACCCAGAACACTCATACATACAACCACTTATAGTTACCGTAAGCAAAACACACAAGTCAGCATTGGCACGTATACAAACACACGTATATAGCTCTATGTTAAGTAAAGTACAACCAACAACAACCATGCCCAGAAGCTTCGCGAAGTTACCAGACGACTTCACTTTGTCATATAAAGACGCTGCCAGAGCTCAGAGAGAGAGAGAGAGAGAGAGAGAGTGTGATTTCAAATATAGACGTGTTAAAAACGCTAGGTGTTTAGTAGTAGATATACTCGTGTTAATAAAGTAATAAATAAAGTGTTGCCGCATTATATTTCTAAAATTAATTTGTCTGTGTTTTAATTTGATGCAATTAAACGAATCCTTGAAGGATAAGTAAAAAACCGTTTTTACGAAAAGGTCTAAAAACGTAACAATTAGTGTCAGAAGTGGGATTGCAAAAATAATTAAGAGGACATTGCAATGTAAAAAAAGGCATTAAAAAAAATTTAAATAAATAATCATGAAATTTGATGAGATAAAAGTAGAACAGCTAAAAAAGGAGCTCAGTAAACTGGAATTGCCAACTGCAGGTAACAAGGCTGAACCGCAGAAGAATTGATGATAGATGAATGTAAGAATCGCGGCATGGACATCGGGACATACGAGTTTGAGGATGCCTTCCTTCCACGACCAGCAGCATGGACATAAATTCAATGTTCGCTGCTATGATGATCGAAATAAACCAAAACTCTCAGCAGATGCAGGAGGCATCAAGGATCAGCAGTGACAAGCTGGTAGCCGAAATAAGTGAAATAAAACAAAACTCTCAGCAGATACAGGAGGCATCAAGGATCAGCAGTGACAAGCTTTTAGCCGAAATAAGTGAAATAAAACAAAACTCTCAGCAGATGCAGGAGACATCAAGGATCAGCAGTGACAAGCTTGTAGCCGAAATAAGTGAAATAAAACAAAACTCTCAGCAGATGCAGGAGGCATCAAGGATCAGCAGTGACAAGCTTTTGGCCGAAATAAGTGAAATAAAACAAAACTCTAAGCAGATACAGGAGTCAAATAAAGCCACGAACGAGATCCTGGTAGAGGTTTCTGAAGCCATTAACAGGAAGGTGGATTCTATTGAGAATAAATTCTCAGATCTGGCGGATAGAGTCCAACATCTAGAAAACGGTAGCCTGGAACAGCATGCAAAGGAGTTCGAAGAGAAATTGCATGCTCTAGAGGACAAAGTGCATAACCTGGAGTGTAGTGCCGGGCCAGTACGAGCAGTCGCGGAGGTTTCTGCGCGGATAAAAGCGTCATGCTTCGACGGCAGCGTACCATTGGGCATCTTCAAATTCCAGTTCGAGACTGTTGCTAGCAGAAATGGATGGGATGCTGAAGAAAATGCCATAGAGTTGATTTGTCCTTAAAGGGTACAGCCGCAGAGTTACTTGAGACTATGCCAGTAAGCAGCAGAAACAACTATAATGAAATAATGGCAGCACTGCAGCGCAAGTATGGTGGTGAGCATAAGCGCGATTTATACAGAATGGAATTGCGATGTAGAGTTCAGAAGCCTAACGAATCTCTACAAGATTTCGCAATAGAAATCGAGAGTTTAGTGCAGCTCACATATTCAGGCGAGAGTCGCCCGTTCCTGGACCACTTTAAAACTGAGGCTTTCATTAACGGCATTCGGGACGCTGATGTCAAACGGTGGTGGGCGCTACGTAGTAATCCACTTTCGTTGAAACTGTTTCATTTGTATTGGCTCAAGAGACTGCAAGGATGGTTTTCAAGCCATAGATATGTATAGTGCGGAATGTGGAGGTTTTGTCTGAGAAGGATAACAACCTAGTTGCTAGCGTTAAGGAGACAATGCGACAACTGCTGGCAGAAAATGCTACCAAAGAAAAGCCTAAGTGCTTTAACTGCGGAAAGATCGGTCATATTCAGCGCAGCTGCAAAGCATCAAAGAAGAGAGGTAGATCTGTTTCGCCACCAAGAAGACCCTGCTCTTTAGAGTGTAAACATTGTGTTAGAACCGAGCAAAAGGAAGGCGTTTTTGATGTTCGGCTAATGCACATCGGCCCTGATGAAGACTGGTCAGCGGCACAGAGGGACGACAGAATACTAGGGAAAATTATAGCGGCCAAAGAAGAGGACAGACGACCGTCCCGGACTGAAATTTCGGCTGAAAGCCCACTCGCCAAATCTTATTGGGCTCAGTGGAACAGCCTCAAGGTAATAAAAGGGTTGTTATACCGCGTATGGGAAAGTGTAGATGGCAAGACAACTTCAAATTTAATAGTTGTGCCATACTCCAAGATAAGTAAAATTTTACAGGAGTTTCATAATGGACCTAGTGGCAGTCATATTGGAGTAACAAAAACACTTGAGAAACTGAAGCAGCGTTTTTATTCGGTTGGATATCAACAAGCCGTAGCTGACTGAAAAGTAAACTGCCCACAGTGCATAGCAGCCAAAGGCCCAATAAGAAGAATCCGGGGACAGCTACAACAATACAACTCAGGAGAACCACTCGAGCGGATCGCAATGGATGTAGCAGGTCCCTTTCCCGTCACTGAAGCCAGAAATCGTTATGTACTTGTGGTAATGGACTATTTCATTAAATGGCCAGAGGTATATGCTATATCTAACCAGGAAGCAAAGACAGTTGTAAATGCATTCGTCACCAACTGGGTATGTCGCTATGGTGTTCCAATAGAATTACATTCCGACCAAGGAAGGAATTTCGAGTCTGCCATATTCAGGGAAATGTGCGAGTTATGTGGGACAAAGAAAACCAGAACGACGCTGTTGCATCCACAGTCTGATGGCATGTTAGAGAGGTTCAATCGCACCTTAGAAGGGTATCTGCGAAAAGTAGTAAGCAACCATCAGAGGGATTGGGACGAGCACATTCCCAAATTTTTGATGGCATATAGGTTAGCTGTAGACGACTCAAAATCGAGAACGCCAGCCAAAATTATATTCGGGACGGAATTAAAACTACCTGCTGATTTGGAATTTGGTGTTAAGCCAACTGTAAAAGAAAGAGCTATTACGTCCCAAGATAAGGAAGACTTAAACGAACTGCATGAGTTCGTGCGTAATAGAATCAAGATGGTCAGTGACAAGATGAAGGCTAGGTATGCCCGCGCAGCAAATTCGGAGGGATTTATGGAAGGACAATTGGTTTTACTTTATAACCCCCAACGGAAGAAAGGATTGTCCCCAAATTACAGACCCACTGGGATTAAGAGAGTGAATGACGTCGTATACCGGACACATAAGTATAATAGCCCAAGGTCGAAAATTAAGATAGTACATCTCGAACGATTGGCGCAGTACGGAAGAAGTGATTGTATGCCTGTTCGGATCGAACAGGCTTAAGTGGGCGGCAGTGTTACAAAAATTAGAAATAGATTTAAATAAAATGACAATGTGGCTATATGTACTCTGCAGCACTGCCAATTAATCTCTAGTTATCAAAATGTTACAACCCTGGTCAACACAACATTGATAATATTCAAATTAACGGAAATGGAATACTCTGGAATATACAAGATCATTCGAGGCTGTGCTGCTAATAATTGTAAATAACAACAACGAAAAACCTAGCAACATAAATGATAAGAGATGCTATTTTTAATGATCTTGTACGCAAGTATTCGCTGCTAATAAAACTAAAAAGGTTCACAAGTATACACAGCCATATCCACAAAGCAGAAGAAGAAACAAAACTACACAACACACAGAACACTCATACATACAACCACACATAGTTACCATAAGCAAAACACACAAGTCAGCATTGTCATGTATACAAGCAAAGCTACATGTTAAGTAAAGTACAACCAACAACAACCATGCCCAGAAGCTACGCGAAGTTACCAGAAGACATCACTTTACTATATAAAGACGCTGCCAGAGCTCAGAGAGAGAGAGAGGGAGAGTAAGATTTCAAATATAGACGTGTTAACATCGCTAAGTGTTTGGTAGTAGAAATACTCGTGTTAATAAAGTAATAAATAAAGTGTTGCCGCATTATAATTCTAAAATTAATTTGTCTGTGTTTTAATATGATGCAATTAAACGAATCCTTGAAGTATAAACAAAAACCGTTTTTACGAAAACGTCTAAAAACGTAACAATATATATATATATATATATATATATACACATATATATATATATATATATATATATATATATATATATACACATATATATATATATATATATATATATATAATATATATATATATATATATATATATATATATATATATATATACATATATGTAATACATATATATATATATATATATATATATATATATATGTATATATATATTTATATATATATTTATATATATGTATATATATATATATATATATATATATATATATATATACATATAAATTATATATATTTGTTTTGTTTGTGATGTCCTTTTCGGCTTGAGGTCTTTTTTATAATAAAATAATATTATAATTTTTTTTTTATATATATTTATTTCTCCGATATTTCGACCAACTCTGTTGGTCATCTTCAGGGAATTACAATTTTCTAAACAAAAACAATAAACTACTTAATATTAAATTATTTACAACAACAATAATCATACTTACATTTTTATAGTCATAGTGTAGTCACTTGTTCATTCTTCTAAACTTTGTCACCTACTGTTCACTGGTTTTTTTCTTGTTCTGATTGTATATATATAGATGTGTGCGCAATTGCCAGTGTCTGATTTATAGTTAATTCTCTTGTCAGTGGGGATATTTATTATGTGTAGCATGTCTTGCATGTATCTCTTTATGTTATTCTTCTCTCTTTCCAATATTTTTACTTTGTTTAATTCTGGTTGGTGTCCAGTTATTGCACAGTGGGCAGCAAGTGCAATTTTTTTAGGTCAAAGATTTGTTATTATTGTTTAGATCAGATTTATGTCCAGATATTCTAGTCTTTAGTTTTGTTCTTGTCGTACCAACATATATTTTCTTACATGCTTCGGTGTCGTCTCCATTGCAAGTTATTTCATAAACTAAATTTGATTCGTCCATTCTATTGATTTTTGATTTCATGTTTGTGAATAACTTCCTTGTTGTATTGTTCGTTTTCATTGCTAGTATGTATTTGTCTCTGTCATATATATCATAATTTTTTATCCTTTCTGATAACCCAGGTACTGTACTGATCTCTAAATTTTTGTTGGTTTTTCAGTTATTACATTGTAATTTTTTTTTCTCTTCTGGACTTCAATTCTTATTAGTTGGTTAACTACTCTAGTTGGAAAATCGTTTTTCCCCAAAATATTCTTAATTCTTATTATATTATTTTTATGAAACTCAGCGTTTGATAGTATCTAGTACTCTATTAATAAAATTAGTAGCGGTGTTTAAAATCATATTGCGAGGATGTTTTGAATAGAAATTTATAAGTCTTCCACTGGCTGAAGGTTTTTATATCAATCTAATTTAATTATGTTGTTCTTTCTCACAATCAAGGCATCTAAATAGGGTAATTTGTTGTCGGATTCCATTTCCAATGTAAACTTAATTTCTTTATTGAAGCCATTTAAAACTGCCAGTGTTTCGTCTACTTTGTCGGTTTTACAATTCCAAATAGGTCGTCAACGTATTTTGTCATTTTCCTAGGCTTAACGTCTATTTGATTTAGCACTGATGTCAGTAATTCTTCCATTATTATGTCAGCTACCACTGGAGATGCTGGAGATCCCATCGGCATTCCTTTTTTCTGTTCGCAAAAATTGTCAGTATATTTAAAATACCTGCAATCTTTGATACAAAAAGTCAATAATTCCATAAAAAGTGTCTTCGGTATATTTGTGTGCTCTTTTAACAATTCCCACTTGTTTTCTATTGTTTGTATTGCAAACTTGATAGGAATGCTTGGGAATAATGAGATGACGTCAAATGAAACCAGGATTTCATATTCAGCTATTCCTATATTGTCTATTCTAGACTTGAATTCCTTAGCATCTTTCACATTAAATTTCGATTCCTTTGTCAAAATTTTAAGAATGTTACTTATATATCTACAAAGTTCGTACGATGGTTAGTCAATAGACGAGCATATTGGTCGTAATGGCATATTTTCTTTGTGTATCTTCGGCAGTCCATATATTCTTGATGCAACAGCTATCCGTGTAGTTAATTTAATTTATGATAATCATTGATTAATTCCAATCTGTGCATTTTCTGTATAAAACATTGTTTTTATTTTGCAGGCTTAGTGTAGGGGCCTTCTTAATGCGTCTATATGTGCACATATCTCCTAGAATATTTCTTAATTTCATATTGTATATAGTTTTGTCCATAGCTACTGTCTTGTTTCCCTTGTCTGAGTTTAATATAATAATATCGCGGTTTTTTTATAAAAATTCTTTTGTTTCTTCTACTGTATTCAATATAAATATGTCTCTCATGTTTCGTTTAATTTTTCTCTTTTGTTCTTCTAGGAGTGTAACAAATTTTATTCTTGATATTTTGTTATAAAAAAGACCTCACAAACAAAACAAATTTATTGAAAAAGGTCTACAACAAAACATATTTAAATTATATATATATATATATATATATATATATATATATATATACATATATATATATATATATATATATATATATTAATTTATATATATATATATATATATATATATATATATATATATATATACATTAATTTATATACATTAATTTATATACATGTATATATAAATAAAAAATGTAAACAAAATATGTTAATATTAAATATCATATTAATATATGGCATCATCGCATCGGCGCTAGTATATACATTTTAGTTTATCAACGTCAACACAAGTATTATTTACCCTACACTAATTTACGCTGTCGTGTTTTGCGCTTCGGACAAGGATCTATTCAATGCAACATAAAAGTACATAAACAGTAACAATTTTCTGCAGAAAATAATAACAGATACCGCCTTACAAGTTTCATTGTTGAATGCTCAAGACAAACTAACCAATTTTTTGTTTTACTTGAACTTATAACTACACAAGGCAAGAGGAAATATGTTTGACAAAAACATTAAATTATGATGTTCGATGCAGACTGTTATATTACGACCTGCATATAAATTTTTTCGTCGTTGTCATGCACTATCTTATACACATAATCTTTGGTAATACATATTGTTATAAATTCTTCTGCAGCTGGCTCATGTTATTTAAGAAATTTGATGGATGTCATGTTATTTTTTTTATTTTTATTAATGAAGTACTAATAATAAATAATACTCCATTGTATGATTGTGTAATATATAGATATTGTTTAAATTTTTTCTTTACGTAGGTATTTTTTATACACGTGAGAAGTTTTTTCCTTTAAATTAGTCAAGGACGAAGAGATATACTCGAAATCACCATAGCTCGAGGATGACTTATCCGATTTTCGTAAATAAAAAGATATATAAAAACAATATATATATATATATATATATATATATATATATATATATATAAATATTTATTTATTACTAAATAGAACAAAATTAAGCGGCCACGAATATGTGACAATGATAACCCAATGAGCGTTTAAAATAAAAACAATAAAACTAAAGCAAATAATAATAGATTTAATAGTACAAAGTCTTTTTTCTCTTCAAACAATTGATGACGATAAAATTGACAATGATGAAGTGATAGTAGAAAAGGCTACTAAAGTTCATATTCCATTAATTGCTATTTTGAAATGCAAAATAGAAGAAATACAAGAACTATGTAAACTAGTTAGTGTCAGATTATGTCATAAGAAAATGTTATATTTTTCTTATGATTATAAGTCCATGCATAATATACTCGGTGATAAGTATGTGTATTATTCTTATTCGTCCAAAATTTAAAAACCGTATAAAGGTCTTCTATTTGATCTAAATAGATACGATCAAAAACTTCTAATGAAAACGTTGACCGATATGGGACTAAAAGGTTTGGATGTAAAATCGCTACCAAGACTTCCTCGCACAATTCGAGTATATAATATGTTTACAGCATATTTCCAAAGGAAAATTATAACACTGAAAGAACTGCGTCAGAATTGTTCTGTATTAAATTTCCTTAAAGTAAGATAGGAATATCACAAATTAAACAAGTTACATATCACCCAATGTTATAATTGTCATATGTTCGGGCATGGATCTAGTCGTTGCAATATCAAAACTTTCTCTGCCAACTGCGGTGGATCACACAAGACCTCAAAATGTAAAGATACTACAACCAGACTAGCTAATAAATTTTTATCTGTGTATAACTTGGAACACAAGAGGTGTTAGGAACAAAAGTGTACAGTTATTTCAATTTTTAATTTCTCATAACGTACAAATCTGTTTATTAACAGAAAGAAGGCTAAAACCGGATATATCTATAAAGCGGATATATCATATAAATGACAGAATGAATTCGTAGGTGGTGGGGTTGCAATTATAATGAAAAAAGATGTTCCCCATCAGTTACTTCCAATTGTAAACACTGACCAGGTAGAAAATATCAGTATTAAAATTTTTACCACATTACAAAGTATACAGATTTATTAATGCTGATTCCCCGGTGGATTAATGAGTAATAATGCAGCTAGAAAAAGAAAGTTTGATTCTTTGATTTTAAACTAAGTAGAGATGATAGATACTTATTACGAGATGATATTAACTGCAGACACGAGTTATTGGGATGTTTAAGAGCCAACCGAAGGGGAAACATCTTGCACGAAAAGCTAGATTCTTATGACATATTTGCAAGTGCAAAAAGGCAAGGTTCTACATTCGATTTATTTGAAACAAATGTGTCTGGTTTGTTGTCTCAAACCGAAGTCATAACCGACTTAAGCTCAGATCACCTTCCGGTCAGAGTCATGTTAAACAGCTGTTATAACGCTAGTATAATTTTCAAATATGATTTTGTAAATGCTAATTGCAAACGTTTTTCTAGACTGTTAAACATAATACTGACTTAAGTAACAACAAAAAGACTGAATATTTTGATAATCTGTTATTAGATTTCAAGCATGCTATTAATTATGCTGTGGGTTTTAGTGTGCTAAAAAAAACAATGTTTAAAAGAGAACAAACCATTACCACAATTCATAAAGAGTTCAGTTCAAGGAAAAAACAGTGTCAGGAGATATTGGCCAAGGCTCAGAAATTTGAATGACAAACACGAAATTAATTTACTAAATCAAAAAATCAAAGAAGAAATAACTAAACATAAAAAAATTCTGGGATTACTTACTTTCAAATCTTGATAAACGTTCTCCCCCATCTTGGAACTTAACTAAAACTCTAAGAAGGAAGTTAAAAAGTATTCCGATCTTACAAAAAAATAATAACTTTCTTACTGACGAGGAAAAAAGTAAAATTTTGGCACAAACATTTGCATTGAATCACTCAGTTTCTGCTAATCATGGTGATATAAATACCAAAATGCTCTCTAATCGTTAAGAAATTCAATTCCAGTTCATACAGATGTAGGAATTCAAAATATGTTATTTTCCTGATGAGTTTAAGGAATCCAAAGTCATTCCTATAAAATACCACGTGAGAGTCTTTTTCGTACCGACCTATAAGCCTACTATCCTCTATTAGCAAAATTTTAGAAAAACTGTAAAAGAGAGTGATACTGGATTCCAAAAAGATATTAAAAGATCATATTCATTCCTAGAATGGCAGCTGCCGATGAAATTAACGCTTGCTTAAAGTCTTCATATTAATGGAGATTTGTTAAAATATTCAAACTCACTATCAACGTTCGTGTTCAGATGCTGATAAATTCTCTAAGCAATTGCTGAAAATTGGGAATGCAACGCCTATTGTTGAGAATGGATTGATAACATTGCCAAATGATTTTTGCCGTTTCGTACAGTCAAAAGACGAATTGATTGAATGTGTTTCTCTAAAATAGCACAATAATATACTTGCCATGCATGGTTGAGTGCCAGAGCGATTTTAGCGGCAAAGAACAAAGATGTTACTGAATTAAACATGACTATACAATCCAAGATTCCTGGCGAAGTGGTGTTGTACAAGTCTGTCGATACTGTTACCAATAAAGGAGATGTTGTGAATTATCCAACAGAATTTTTAAATTCGTTGGACTTACTTATGTAATTGAAGTTACTATTTTAACTGGAAAATTAAAAGGCGAAGATGTATTCATTCTACGTATCCCAATGATTCCGTCTGATATACTATTTGAATTAACCAACTTCAGTTTCCTGTTCGCCTTGCGTTTGCGATTACCATTAACAAGGCGCAAGGCCAATCTTTAGAAATTTGTGAAGTAAATTTAGTGTATACGGTTTTCTCACAAGGACAGTTCTATGTAGCGTATTCGCGCGGTTTTGTATATTTGCACCGAAAATGTTGTTTACCACAGAGCATTACAATAAAAGCAGTTTATCTCTGATTTAAATGAATTCGAATACATTTTTTTATTTTCTTTTTTGCACTACGAAGTGTGCAGAGGGTTCGCTAGTTTCAAATAAAAAATACTCATGGTACCACACGAAGTTCTACATATATCTGTAATATTTAATTTAATGTTCTCACGTGCAGTACAATAACTTGTTCGACCTGCAGTGTAATTATACTATTGTACTGAAGGAATGAAGTAATTGTTTTATAGAAAACTTTAAAATTCCAGAATGTGAATGATTTGTAAGAATTCTTCAAATTTATTTTGCTTTAAGTTCTCAACGGCAAACAATAACAATAACTTCTTAGATTAAAGATAGATAAAGATATAAAAATTGGGTTCCAAAAATATAGTAGCTGCTCAAGCACCTTAAGGGAACGGTTAACAGGAAATCATAAGTCTTTGACTAAAACAAGAAGGAGATCAGAAATTACTATAAATCCAAATACTTCATATCAAAAGTAAATGTAAATATTTGCCTTCATTGATTTTTACAAGCGACAGAGAAGATAGAACTGAATCGAGTTATGCATCTACGGATGCATAAGCAAACCTTATTTTGCGGATGACATATCTCGTAGTAATAAAATAGAGTCTAACCATCTAAATTTAAACAATACATTTTTGTTCATTAATAAGTGAAAGTCTCGTAGTTTTAAGGTAATGCTGATAAACGTTTTCGACACCTGTGTTTTAGTGATTAGTCTGAAAAATGGCATCTTTTTATTGATTTTTAAGTGTAAAAGCCGTTTTGCTTCACAATGGAAATAAATTTCTATTTGTGCTATAAAAGTAATCTGCTCTATCATGAAGATAGTAATTGGAAAAATTACATATGCACGGAACATATGCGCTGATTTGAAGGTTGTAGCAATTTTAACCAGATGGAAAAGTGATACACTAAGTTTTGTTTCTTTTTATGTCAATAGGATAGCCGCGAGACAATGTCAAACTTTTGCTGAAGGGAGTAAGTTTTATATCAGGACAAAATAAGAACGTTTAATTCAAAGAAAAAAATCTTCTACCGGCTCCTCACACACAGCTGGCCCTAACGAAACATTTTGTTAAATCAATGAACAAAAATCGCGAATAATTTTTACACATTAAGAGCAAATTTCCTGGAATCAGCAATGCAAAAGTAAAAAAGGTATATTTGTAGGTCCACAAACACTGCAGTACAGTGCTACCATCAGTGGACAAAAATCAGACAAATGATTTCCGCAAATTTGATTAAAAATAATTGATTTCGATATATAACAATACAGCTAACAGAAATGTAAAGAAATTTTTTAATTTTATAAATTTTTGTTGTCGCCAAAGTTGGCCAAAATAACGTAAAAAGTAGTTGTTCAGAAACATTTTATGGTGGCTTCACAAAAAAAGGTCGTCAAAAAAATATTTTTTCGACGATTTCAAAGATTTTTGATTTTTTTGTCACATAAGGAAGTATACAAAAATTTACATTTGGAATTTAGTATAAATTTAATAATATTTTTTTGAAAGGGTTTTGACGTTGTTGGTTTTTTTCATAACCGCTACATTTTAATGAAAAACTAAAATATACATCAAATATCATATCTTTCCTTCGATTTTATATTATTATGGACCTTTATCTAATAGATTTAAAAAATCTCTACCACCTTAAAAAAATATATGGATTAAAAAAAGTGTATAAAATTATACATTTTGCATGAATATGTAGACCTATAACGCGGACGAGTTTATGTTTTTTTTTTGTAACTTTTGTACCTTTAAGGTAATTTTAATGTCAAATGTTACACTGAAGTATCTGATTCTTATTTACTTTTTCAAAGACTGGAAAATACGGCTGCAAAAGAGTTATTATGGGTCAACAAAACACCATAATCAACGTTATTTTGTTGCCAACAAAGTTTGTTTTTGAAAAATAAAAAACCCATCTTGTTCGGGATACTTTCAACAAAATTGATATCGATATAAAAATTTTGAATGCGATGTAATTGAAAAAAGAAAATGGAATAATTGATTATATTTCTTTTGACTGTGATATACGGTTTAGTTGTCAATGTTTTGAGTACCACAAATGCAGCAAGTAGGTGTTTTATTTGCAATGTTAGTCCATTAGAAATGAGTTTTATAAATATGTCGAGAGCCCCAAAACCAGACAATTGTAAGTATGGATTATTAACCCTACATTGATGGATACTGTTTTTTAAATGTCTTTTACACATTGTATACAGAATTCCATTTAAAATTTGGCGTGTTAGAAAAGAACACAAAAACGAATATTTGCAAAATAAAACCAGGATACAATTATTAATTGACAAAGTTAAATCTGGTCAACTACATTTTATTTGTATACAGCAACTCATCTGGGAGATATTTTTGGTTTTCTGGATTCGATTCATTATTCAATATTAGAGAATATGTAGGCGGTAGGCGTGTTCTTCAACAAATTTTAATAAAATTTCGCGAAAGATCATATTGAAACCATATCAAGTAACATACCAAATATCATTTATCTAGGAGAACTCCTTCGATTTTTGCCCATTGGTTGTATGGGATGGTAGCACTGTGCGCCGTTTTTAGAATGAAATGGATTGAAGTGCCGCAATTTTTTTTGCAGAAAAGCGGAAAACTATAATGAAATCATCGAAGAACTGCTTTTTGCCTACGTCTCTTCTACTTCTCTTCCACTTTCTTCTTTGTTTACAATTATTCCGATATACATACATACATATGTCGCCTCAGCGCCAAATAGCATTATTGAGACTGCGCTAGCAACTTTTAAGCTTATATGAATATATAATATAAATAAAAAGTTTTAAGATAAAATATATTAAAAGATTTTGGAATATAGATTATTTTAAAGTAGATTTAAAAATCGATATTCTATTCAGAATTTTTAATGTTGAAGGTAGCTGATTATATCTTAAAATTCCCCTAGACTCAATATGTACGTTGTTTTGATGTTTCAGTTCTGCACATTGGCATCCTTTAATTTAATTAATTCCTTGTGTTTTATGTAATTTGGTCTTATTGAAAACTGACTGTTTGATATCTGATATAATTTAAAGTTTTGTATATACATATGTACATACATATGTATATAATAATATATGAAAGATATGTAATATATGAACAGGCACTAACCATCATATGTCTTTGAAAAGTAGATTAGTCGAATATCTAATAGGTAATTTAAAGATAATTTATATAGAGACTTGCAATGAACTTTGAAGAGACTTTAAAACAGTTATATTTTTGTATCCATATAACATCATCATATAATTAAAATGGCATTGTATTAAATCATGGTAAAGTAAAAGCTTTGTTCTATTATAAAATTTTTTTCTCAATTTATATAAAATAACGACTGATGACGCAATTTTTGTTTTTACTTCACAAATTAAACCCTACTGGTACAAAATATTATTGTTTTCAAGATATAGTGATAGTTTTTCATGCAGTAGTTTTTCAAAAATCTTATCGATAATAGATTGACGAAAATTTTTTATGTTAAAATTGTTTATCGTTTTTGGAAAGGAACTATTTTGCTTACTTTCAAACAATCGGGGTATTCATTAATTGCAATTATTCCATGCATAATATTTACCAAAATCGCGGCAATCATATCTTTACATTTGAAAATCAAGTTTGGGGTAATGTTGTCATGTCCAGAAGATCTTTTTAGATACAAATTGCTAATCATTTCACTCAATGTTACTGGTTCAAGTCGGAAATGTTCACTGGTCTGACATAATGTTCTAAGAATATTGCAATTATCACCAGGTAAGCATAGTATTTGTTGACATATACTGTCAGTGTATGTACAAATTAATCATTCCAAAGATTAGCTTTTGTTTGGTTATTCGTAATTCTGCACCCTGTCAAGGTTAAAAAATTCCAAAATTTTTTAGGGTCATTGTCAAATATAATCAAATTATCATAACAGTATTTATCTCTAGATATTCTGCAGTTTTTATCACTTTGCAAATTTTTTTTAACATATGGTCATATTTTCTATTTTTTGCTTTACGTCGGTTTTGCAAAAGCTTTTTCTTTAACGAAATTAATGGCTGAAGATTTGCATTAATCTACGGTGCAATTGCAAACCTCAAATTCACTTCATTTCATTTACTATTTTCTTCAGTTTTGACTTGACAGACATCAATTTTCTTTGGTTGATTTTGACGAAAATTTTACGACCATAGTTTTATCATTACTAGAATTCGTGTTGTTATTTTTACTGTGAAGAAAGTAAGCGTCTTCTATGTTCTGGGATCTATCTCAGCGCCAAGGTTTCCAGATAAATCAATTACTGAATTTCACTAGCATTTTGTTCAACCTTTAGCCCTCTTATAATACAATTATTCTTGACTCAATCATCATTCAGCAGCTTAACAAACAATTTCAGATTGTTTACCTTATAAGCTTATTCGACCTTATTAATTTATTAGATTTATTATTATTATTTTTTATATAAAAATTATGTTTTTATTCCAATATTTCGCCACTTCTTTGTGTAGCTTCTTCAGGGATATGTAATTTAAAATTAATTGTTTTTCTTTTTTCAGTTTAACATACCCAAACAAATATTATTTGATATAAAACTTTTTCAATTCACAAATACAAACAAAATATTTTTTTTTCAAAACGAAAAAATTAACAATTTTAAAAACATATGTAAGCAAACAGAAATATTATTATATCCTATAACTTAATTTCCGTTTTTATTTAATAAATATCTATGTATATGTATGAGCAACATTAGCTGTATCTGCCTTGAAATTAATTATCTTATCTATTAGAACATTAATAATATGTACCATCTCTAACCTTTATCTACGTTTATAATTATTCTCTATATTTAAAATTGAGACATTATTAAAATCTGGAATACGATTAAAATTTACACAATGAGATACTAATGCTGTTTTTTGTGAAGAAATATTATTTCTATATTTTTGATCTGTTCTATGACCAGCTAATCTGGTTTTAAATTTATTTTATACTACATATCTCTTATCACAATTTTCACTACTATTACCACTACAAGACATTTGATAAACTATATTTGATCTCTCCAAAAGTTGTATCTTATCTTTTGTTTTGCTAAATAATTTACGTACAGTTTCATACATTCTATGTGCCATTCTACATTTCTTATTATCATAGATTTTAGATTTTTCTAATCTTTCTGATATTTTTTGGTACATATGTTAAAGATTTATAGATTTTCGTTTCAGAAAAAACATCTACATTCCTTCTGTTATATGTATCTATATTGTCTTATTAGTTTGCATATCAAGTAATTAGGGAAATTATTATTAACTAATATATTTCTGATAATTTTTATATTTTTACTATGAAACTCAATACTATTTACTGATAATATTCTTTCTATAAAATTTTTAGCTGGATGTTTTGAAAACTCGTTAATTATTCTACCTGAAGAAGTGGGTTTCTTATACCAAACTATTAACAAGCAATTATTTCTTTTTATTACTACTGTATCTAAATATGGAAGTTTTAGATTACTTTATTTTTCAATTGTAAATTTAATATCTGCATGAAAACTATTAAACGTTAATAACATTATTTCCATATTGCTTTCTGAAATAACACAGAATAAATCATGAACATATTTTGTTAAAAGTTTTGGTTTAACCAATAATTTCCCTATGCAATCATCTAGTAATTTTACCATTAAAATATCAGCCACAATTGAAGAAACTGGAGAACCTATTGGAAGTACTTTTTGTTGAATATATGTTTTATTCTTATATTGAAAATAACTACTATCAATTCTACATAACTTTACTATACTTAAAAACAATTCTTTTCTCATATTTGTATGTTGAAATATATATTTAATTTTTTATCAATGATATCTATAGTAACATCGACTGGAATACTGGGGAGTAGAGATACCACATCAAAAGAAACTATTATCTCAACAGAATTCAATGTTAAGGGTTTCACTTTATTTCTGAATTGTAAGGAATTAGTAATTGTGGTTAATCCAGATCTAGCTATTTCTTGTTTATCTCTATCTGGTATAGTCTGTACAAAATGCTCTCCTTCTGAAATTATTTTCATAATAGGAAAATTTAATTTCTTAATAGGTAAAGCAAATTTGTGGTCTAAAGAAAGAAATATCTACGTCTGATTTATTAACAAACCATGATCTATTATATCTATTCCTTAACTTTCTTTCTTGCAAATCAACAAGACATTTGAATTTATTTCTATGTACCTGCTTAGTCTTCTTTATCAATGGTTTGTTCAACATTTCACAATATTGTAAGAAATTGTTAATTTCTTCGAAATTGAATCATTTTGTTAATATATTTTTAATTTATAGCAATTCCCCATCAATATGTTTGAAATCTTCATGCTTCTGCTTATGGTCCAGTTTAGAATTCTCCTTTCAAAGTCTGGAATTAATCTCACATACATTTGTTGGGAAGTTGATGAGTCATTTACATGTAAGATATTAATAACATTTCTTAGAGAATTCTTTATAAATTTAGGAATTATACCTGTATTTCGGCACCGAATCAAAAAAGTTATAGATGCCTTGCATTTTATAATTTTGTTTGTTGTGCTCTTGTGCCTATTTACTGCTATTCTTCTTTCTTCATTCTTCTTAAAAACTGCATAATTTGTAATTCTCCTGTTCCCATTATTAAAACTAACTTCTTGTTTACTTCTATGATAGTTATTCTTCTTCTTTGAAAACGGGTTTCTTCCATATAGTTGTTCATTTTAATCACTTTGATATATGTATACGAGTATTTAGTATTTTTTATAATATTATTTTTGTTTGCTTACATATGTTTTTAAAATTGTTAATTTTTTCGTTTTGACAAAAAATATTTTGTTTATATATGTGAATTGAAACAAGTAAAAGTGCTATATTCGGCTGTGCCGAATCTTATATACCCTTCAATAACGTACGTCTGCTTTCTAACTTATAAATTAGTTACAGTTAACAAAAAATAAAAACAACTTCAGTTGCATTTTTGGTTACCTAAATAAAATATTCAAAATTTCCCAACCCTGGAAACGAAATTTTAATTTTTCAAAAATACAAGTCTTCATAATGTGTAAAGCGGTTTTATTTATGCAAAAGTACAAGTTTTAACCATTTTGGTAACGTTAATGTTATACAAAATATTGCAGTATCCAACCCTGGAATCGACAATTTTATTTTGTTTTTAAATTTTTAATACCAATTTTGTTTTGCCGAAATAAAAAATAATTTTAACTTGGAAAAAACGAGGTTAATTGATTTTTGGTTATGTATTTTTTAAAAAATTTAAAATTTCGGAACCCTGGATGGGAACTTTAAATTTTTAAATTTATTTTTTATCGATTCAAATCTTCATGATACCAAAAATGGTTTTATTTAAGAAAAACTTAAAATATTTAAACATTTGAGTTACTACATGTACCACAAAATACTGAATGTGCAAAAAAAAAAAATCAATTTCCCATAATGTATAAAGCGGTTTTATATAAGAAAAACTAAAATTTGTAAAAAATTTTTTAACAAAACATTGCAGTATCCAACCCTGAAAACGAAATTTTGATTTTTTTAAAATTTTTGATACCAAATTTGTTTTGCTAGAATAAAAAATTATTTTAACCGAGAAAAAACGACGTTAGTTAATTTTTTGTTATGTTATTGTATTAAAAAATTTAAATTTCCTAACCCTGGATGGGAACTTTAAATTTAAAAACTTTTCTTCATCCATGCATATCTTCCGTTACCAAAAACGGTTTTATTTAAGAAAAACTTAACATAATTATACATTTTAGTTATTATATGTACCACAAAATACAGAATGTGCCCAAAAATATTTCAATTTCCCATCCCTGGAGACGAAAATTAAAAACTTTTAATATTATTTTTTACTAATGCAAGTCTTCATGATGTATAAAGTGGGTTTATTTAAGAAAAACTACAAATTTGTAACCATTGTAACCATTTCTGTCACTTTCATGTACTACAATATATATCAGTTTTCGAACCCTGAAAGCGAAATTTGTTTTTTTTTAATTTTTGATACCAATTCAGTTTTGCCAGGACAAAAAATAATTTTAACCAGGAAAAAATGACGTTAGTTGATTTTTAGTTATTTTAATGTACAAAAAATATTAAAATTCCCTAACCCTGGATAAGAATTTTTAATTTTAAATTTTTTTCCACCTATGCAAATCTTCCTGATATATAAAACGGTTTTATTTAAGAAAAACTTAAAATTTTAAAACATTTTAATTATTATATGTACCACGAAATACCGAACGTGTAAAAAAAATTCGATTTCCGATCCCTGCAATCGCAAATTTAATTTTTTTTAAATTATTTTTTACCTATGGAAGTCTTCATGATGTATAAAGCGGTTTTATTTAAGAAAAACTACAAATTTGTTACCACTTTCGTTACTTTCATATACTACAATATATTGTAGTACCGAACACCTGGAATCGAAATTTTGATTTTATTTTTAATTTTTGATACCAATTTTGTTTTGCCAAAATAAACAGTAATTTTAACCAGAAAAAAAACGACGTCAGTGTATTTTTGGTTAGTTTATTGTATAAAAAAGAAATTTAAAAATCCTAACCCTGTATGGGAACTTTAAATTAAAAATTTTTTTTTTCATTGATGCAAATCTTCATTACACCAAAAATTGTTTTATTTAAGAAAAACTTTAAATTTTTAAACATTTTAGTTATTATATGTACCCCAAAATACCGAATGTGCAAAAAAAATAAAGTAATTTTCCATCCCTGGAAAAAAAAATTTTTTTCAGTTGCAAATGGACAATTGAGGAGTCCCAAAGCATGAAATAGGTTCAATTTTCAAATAAGCAAAAAAAGTAATCGGTTTTTGGTGTTAATTTTGCGTCGAGAAATAGGTGTAAGCTTCCCAGCTCTGGAACAGTCCTTCTGATTTTTCTGAATTTCAATACCACTCTAAGTTAGCTCACTTCCAATCAATCAGTCCAAGAATGAAGTCACTAGCTCTTCTGATGGCTTGGGAAAACCGATTTCACGTACAGACAGACGGACATCGCTCAATCGTCATCGCTATTCATAAGGATCCAGAATATATATACTTTATGGGGTCGCATATTGATATCGAAGAAATTACACACGGAATGACAAACCTAAATATACCTTTTCACTTTTTTGTGAAGGGTATAAAAATTTTTTTTTAAATAATTTTTGTTTGTATATGTTAAATTAGAAAGAGAAAAACAATCAATTAGTCTTCTTTATCAATGGTTTGTTCAACATTTCACAATATTGTAAGAAATTGTTCATTTCTTCGAAATTGAATAATCTTGTTAAAATATTTTTAACATATAGCAATTCCCCATCAAGCTGTTTTAAACCTTCATGCTTCTGCTTATGGTCCAGTTTAGAATTCTCCTTTCAAAGACTTTAATTAATCTCACATACATTTGTTGGGAAGTTGATGAGTCATTTACATGTAAGATATTAATAACATTTCTTAGAAAATTCTTTATAAATTTTGGAATTATACCTGTATTTCGGCACCGAATCAAAAAAGTTATAGATGCCTTGCATTTTATAATTTTGTTTGTTGTGCTCTTGTGCCTATTTACTGCTATTCTTCTTTTTTCATTCTTCTTAAAAACTGCATAATTTCTAATTCTCCTGTTCAGATTATTAAAACTAACTTCTTGTTTACTTCTATGATAGTTATTCTTCTTCTCTGAAAACAGGTTTCTTCCACATAGTTGTTCATTTTAATCACTTTGATATATGTATACGAGTATTTAGTATTTTTTATGATATTATTTTTGTTTGCTTACGTATGTTTGTAAAATTGTTAATTTTTTCGTTTTGACAAAAAATATTTTGTTTGTATATGTTAAATTAGAAAGAGAAAAACAATCAATGTTAAATTATATATCACTGAAGAAGCTACAAAAAGAAGTGGCGAAATATTGGAATAAAAACATGATTTATATGTAAAAATATAAAAAATAGAGCTTTTGCTTAAATAAACCCAGTAAATCAGATTGTTGACTGTTTTCTTGTTTTCTTTTTCCATTTAGATAATTTTTTTCTTATTTTCAGTTACACCTCTTAATATATTATCATATTTTTTTGACATGAATTGAATACCTTTTTGAATGTCAGATGGTTAATCTAATTTATTTAGTTTTGTTTTGTAGTACATTGTAAGTGAAACTTTTTACGGCACTTGTTGCACTTAATGTAATTACACTGCTCAGCAGCCAAATCCGCCTTTTAATAAAACTATGTGGACTATATGGATTTGATGCGTTAAACTCGAATCCGTTTTCGGTTTTTTCCATCAGGTCCAGATTTTTTTTATGGGCGTGGAAATTTTTTGCCCCTAAATTAGCTAGTTACGTAGACATATTTCACCCTAACTCGAGAAGGAGTCATCCGATTTTAAATAAAATCCATATAGTGCACATAGTTTTATTTAAAGGTGCGACAAAAAGTTATTTTTTGCAGAGCAGTGTTATCGGATTCTTCTTTGTGCTGTAATTTACATTGGCCACAATATATAACTTTATTTTTATGTCTGGAACTTTTACGACTGCCAGCCATTCTTTAATCTTTTCAGAAAAAAAAAATTTACTTTATTTAGTTTATGCAAAACTTCTTATTATTAAATAACTTTTTAATAGAAAAAATCTAGTTTGAAACTTGTACTTATTAGCAATGCCAAAAAGTCAACTTCTCTCAAACAGTGTTGCTAGATGTTACATATAATCCTTTCAGAAAGAGATTTTTTGAAGTTTGCAGATTTTTTTGGTCAATTTGACAAGAAACTCCTACAGTCAATATTGTTAGGAATATAAATGTTCATTAAATGAAACAATGCTTCTAATATAAAAACTATTATGTATTAAAAAAAACTTTGTGTTATTTTCTGCAGAAAAAAACTTAGGCTGTAAATATTTTAGTTGTTCATTGAAAATTTAAAAACATATTATTGACGTATAAATCAAAAGCAATTGAAAATATTTGAGCACCTTTTAATGAAATAACCTTAAAATTAACCATTATCAGTCTGCGAAGCTACCACAATACTATCGCCATATGTAAGGCTGGCTCAATTACCGATATTTGATTAATATTAGGTCCTACGGAAAAATGAGAATAAAATGGATATTTCGTTATTGATTTTCATACTTTATTCCTTTTTTCTTATTGATATATGTGGCATTTTTAAATAACTCCAAAACCTTAAAAGATATTAAATTGTATTCTAATAAAAGATACATAATTTTGAGCGGCATATATTGTGTTAAAATAAAAGAACCGAATGAGTCGTTGTATAGTTATTGTAACAGCTCATAAAAACGCAACCGTTTTTTTCCAATTCAATTCAATAGACAAAACTTTATTTTATTAATAATCATTGTTCTTGAAGTTTTAAGTTATCAAAACATACTCTGTTAAGCTCTAGTACAGTAGAAAACTGAACGTAACCAAAACATATAATATCAATCAATCAACAGCATTGCCAGATCTCCACATTCCTCCTATGTTTTTCAGCTTCAATGTTAATCTTTGGTTAGGTTTCTTTAGTTCGATAAGTATCTTCATCGGCTCCTGAAAAGAGTCAAGTCCTCCGGCATCGCTAGCATTAGTTTCCGATCTTGTTGGCAACTTCTTTAAGTGACTAACGCTCCGCCTGTAAGCTTTATCGTTTTCACGGATAGTGACATCATTCTCTTTTCGCTCAACCACTTCGAACTCTTCCGGCACAAATGTTGGTGTTAGTTTATTGGGAAAATTACATTTTTGGCTAATACTCTGTTCCCAACTCTTATATCGTTTTCTTGTGCTTTACGTCCTTTGTCTGCCTGTTTCCTCCCTTTTTCTTTATTAATAGCATACATGTCCTTAGCTGCCGATTCTAATATATTCTTACTAACATAAAGAATTGTTGGTATTTTGTCTCGAATCACCCAGTGAAATAATAGTTCTGTTGAAGCTTTGCCTGTTATTCCATGAGGAGTGACATTATACATAAGCAGAAATTTTTTTAATATCTTTTTTATAGTCCCTTCCATTGGTGTGTGCTATACGTAGATGTTTAAAAATATATCGTTTCATATTTTCCACCTCCCCATTCGCTTGTGGCCAGTATGGTGGTGATGTCATAATCTCAATGTTCTTACCTGCACAGTAGCTTTTGAATTCGTCCATTGCAAGGTATAGCCATGGTCCTTTTGGTAACTCACGTCGGCTCATTGGTGCAGGAAGTGGCTCTCGATACCAGCAAACAATCGCGACAGCATTTGACATATTTTTCGACATCCTGATCTATTAAAGGCCACCATACTTTTGAACGTACACGCTGCTTCACCACTGTTTCCCCTGGATGGTATTGATAAGACCCTTGTTTTTAGGGAAGATGTTATCACGATTTTCATACCCCGTAAAAGGATATTGCCTAAAGTGCATAATTCGAATCGAACCGGGAAGAACTTATTTGATATATTTGAGTCCCACGAATTGTTTTTCATACTTTGTACTGCACTTATCAATTCTGGATCGGATTGATTACTTTTAACATTTTCCAGTATCGATAACGCTCGTGGAATTACTTCTTCAATCATCGAACATATACTGCTTTCAGAATCTCGATCAAAAGAACTACAATTTAGGGTCTAATCTGAAAACGTTTAACCTAATAGCTGTATTTCGGCCCAGTAGAGATTGCCCTGCGTTCTCAATAACGTAGAATGAGGAAATCATATTTGAATTTAAGTCTAGACCTATTACAGCTTCAAAGATAGCTTAAATTTGAGAGCGTATGCACGAAATTGATTCTCAGACTGAACTCATGTGACTCACAGAGATATATCCAATCGGTCTCACTTAGCAAATTATATTGTAATCCAGAATGAATTAATAACGAAGTTTTCCCACTCTGAACGAAGAAGAACCTTATCTATAGTATCGCACAGAAAGGGGGAAATGCTCGTCGCAGTCATATTACCTTTTTTAGCCTGGCTTTTGTATATTATTTAACGTAAGTCAATAACTTTTCCTATAAGCAATTTAATGCACTATTTTATCAAAAGAGAATTAATTTTTTTTTTTTTTTTCTTACTGCACTTACAATTAAATGTAGTCCGTTTCTTGACAATTTCTTTTTTTCACAATTTAATGGAAACGTATTACCTATGCAACTCTTTCTACAATTTAATGTTTCATGTCTCGGCTTTTTTTGTTTATTGTTACCAGAAAAGAAAAACCATTAATTCACACATGTACAATTTCTTTTTTTTTTTTACTCCAATAGCTAATGTAACAATGTATAGTGAAATATGTCTTCGTAGATGATTAATATGTCACGCCCATAAAAAAGTACATATAGTCCACATAATATTATACAATTTGATATATATATATATATATATATATATATATTATATTTTTTTTTACTTAACTATCTGTAGTGGCCCCACGACATTGCACTAGCACCACTCTGGAACAGTTTGGACATTTTGTCAGGGTAGGCAGTCTTATCATTATTATTCATACGTCCTCCTTACTTCATAAGTAAGGAGGTTCGGAACTGATGCGCATACCTCATCGTTAGTTACTAACGAATTCTAAGGCATGTTAATTCTTTTCCGAGTTTGTTCTAATCTAACAATATAAAATTACACACGCTGGTCCATTTTAATAAGGTTTCCAGCATGACCGAAATAATATTCCCCGGGCTGATCATAGGCCCCAACCTTTCTTCTAGATACGACCTCCAGTTGTTAAATCTAGGGCAGACAAAGACGACATGCTCAGCATCCTCAACAACATTCTCACTGCAATATGATGAGAACGGATAATGGTCGTGCTTGAAACGAAATAGATATGAACTAAAACAACCATGTCCAGACAAGAACTGTGCTAGGTAATAGTTAAATCACCATGTTTTCTAGTCAGCCATAACCTGATGTCGGGTATTCATTTATATGTCCGTCTTCCCTTTTCATTGGTTGACCAGCGTTCCTGCGACTTCAATAGACATAAGTCTGTATTATTCCTCTCCATGATTTCTAAATGGATTGGGATCGTACATGATATGATAAAAGTGGCTTCGTCGGACACCGTTCGAAATGCACTACCTAATCTACCCTACATAGAGGGGATTACAACCCCACATATGTGGAGCATCTAAGTGAAGCTTACCATACTGGGTGTGCATATAAAATAATGCTCCTTACTACTCTAGTGAGCAGCTTCCTCTGAAGATACTTTGCAACATTACATCATTCAGGAGCAAAAATTTCAAATGTTTTCACTAAAACCTTTACATAGTGAAATTTTAACAAATAAATTCTACATAGTAGAAACTTAAAGCGTTTTGTATAATAAAATCTAGAGAAATAAATTCTTCATAGTAGAACTTGAATTATTTTAATAGTGAAACAAAAATATATTAAAATAAGCGTTAAAAAGTGGTGACACCTTAAATAAACCTGGAAAAAATATAAAAATACTGAAGAAACATTGATAAAGAAACCTGAAAATTCATAGAAAATAATAAAATTTTAAGCTTATCAAGGACAAAACAGTTATAAAGTGGAAAAAAGAACAAAACTGTGTCAGCATCAAAAGCAAATCAGCTAAAGAAAAAAGTGATAGGGAACGGCCCCTTAGTAGCGCACAGCAAAAAGGACGACATCAAAGTGTCAGCCGATTATTCAGAGGCAGGACACAGATAATTATATTATAAGTTATAAATAAATTTTCATCTGATATATTTTCATACCTAGAAAAATAAATTTTTATTGAAGAATTTATATTAAAGTGTTATAAACATATTGTTATAACATAAATTGCTATAAAAAATACAAATTTGAAGTGCGATTTCCACGGGACCCTTCAGTTTTAGTAGACAAAAACAATCGAAAGAAAATAAATAATTATGAATAAGTTAAAGTTTATAAAAGTGTAGAAACAATTAAAAAAAGGAAAAATAGAAGAAGGGTGTGATATATATATAAGCCTACAAAATTTGAAGAAATGGTTCTAACACGCATATATATGTCAAATCCAAAAACTTAGTAAGACCAGTTGTCCTTCCTCAAGTTTAACCTCATTCCGAACGCAGAGATTAGCCTAGATGAATTAAACTATTTAATATCGATATTTCGATATTTGATATCGAAATTTCTGTCACTGCATTCGAATGCAGTGACAGAAATTTTCACACGGCAAGGACCTCCAATAATACAAGCAACACTTAATCCTAATGAAGAACCAAATACAGTTATGGATCAAACAGTAGACGAACAATATAGGAATAACCTGGGAGATCTTGATAAGAGTTTTTCGGAGGCAACGTCAAATTCAACTCATAGCGGAAAATTGTGAAACGTGTTCTGCAAATTAACGAGAACACAAAAAGCACCCCTATACATTAGAGTATACTATGTACTGTTATATTATATTAGGCCGCATTCTACGGCACTCCTCTTGACTGGACACCTATCGTGAGGTGCTTGTCATTACATTACACAGGTAAGAAAAACTTGGCAGCTCTTGAGTACTGTACTAGTACAGGGTATATCCTCGATTCAGGACTTCTACCAATGAGTTTATAAATATCTACCATTAATATAAAAAAAAACTAGGAAGCCGAAGCATATCAAATGAGTCTGTATGCTTACTAACCCAGACCTACAGGAATAAGGCCCTCGACACTTTTATGCGAGGACTAAACGAACATCTCCCAAAACTTTTCGAGATGATCCTGTAGATCTTCCTCAAGCTTTGAATTTGTGTTTCAACCTTAAGAACCAAACTTATCGGACAAATTATTCTCACAACAGAAATCCACGAGGTAATTTCCAAATTCAATCACCACGTTGCAACACTAGATGGCAACAACTTCCGGGCAATCCGCAACTTCCTCCTCGCTCATGTCCAATGGCATTGGCATTCATCCTCAACACACTCATAGTCCGTGAACGCCTATCGAAATATTTCCATTTAAAAAACCTTACCGCAGTTATATACCCGGTATACACTATGATTACCAGCCACAACCACCTCCTAACCCCAAGGTCCTAACCCATAACCTGTCCCAGAGCCAATGGAGATAGACGAAAGTCTGCGCATTAGAAGAAACGATTACATGAAAGGACCAAGGCCAAATTATAGCATAGATAGACGCCCAAATAGACTCCGAATACGCGCAATATGAGGTGAATCTTTACTCTACGCTGAAGTCGCCACTGATAGGTGGAACTTAACGATATTCATTTTTTAGGATGACGAGCCTTTTTTTGCGCTACATAGAATTCCTCTCGAAGAGCGGCGCCGAGTAAAAAAAATATATTTAGCCAAAATTCGTAAAATTGTTAGCAAATAAGGTATGAAAATAAAAATTAAAAAGTTTACATCTCAAGCTCCTTTGAATTCAATAGAGTTACGGAACGAGCACCTGACTCCGTTACAGAGAAAAAAAACTAAATACGTTGGTAGCAAGGCACCCAAAATATTTTCAGAGCTTGACGAAAGACTGACATTTAGAATAAAGGTTGTAGGCGAGCTACGCACGAATATTGCTATACTGGATTTTATCCATATCCTGTCGCATTAAAAGGTGGAATCCAAAAACAAATTTATAAACTATTGCTAGACGGTATTATTAAGTCTTCACGTTTTTCTCACAATTCCCCTGCGTAGATTATTAATAAGAAACTCGATTTAGGGGGCAACAAAAAATACAGAATGGTTATATATTATAATTGTTAATAAACTAATTTTTTTGACATATTGTCATTGTACTATTATAATATGAAATTTATTTGTTGGGTGGTTAAGCAATGTCTATATGCATTTCATTGGCGCTCTTTACCAAATCGTCAGTAGACTTCAACCACAGTTTTGCAAAGTTTCAAACTTCTCAACTTATTAAAAGACTTCCAAGAACCATCTGAGAATTATGTTAAATAAATTAACTATAAAATTCACAAACAATTTCAAAAAATCACATTATAATAAGTGTTGCAGGCTATTAAACTTATACAAACCAAACCCAACAAACAACTTTTATTCGATACGACTCTATTTTATTTTTCTATACCTTTATACAATTAGAAATCCCTCGGATAACAATGAAAGTATTTATAAGGCAAAATGAAAAATAAAATCTCAATTGAATTGTTAATAAACTAATTTTTTGACATATTGTCATTGTACTATTATAATATGAAATTTATTTGTTGGGTGGTTAAGCAATGTCTATATGCATTTCATTTAAAATAGAGTCGTATCGAATAAAAGTTGTTTGTTGGGTTTGGTTTGTATAAGTTTCATAGCCTGCTACACTTATTATAATGTGATTTTTTTAAATTGTTTGTGAATTTTATAGTTAATTTATTTAACATAATTCTCAGATGGTTCTTGGAAGTCTTTTAATAAGTTGAGAAGTTTGAAACTTTGCAAAACTGTGGTTGAAGTCTACTGACGATTTGGTAAAGAGCGCCAATGAAATGCATATAGACATTGCTTAACCACCCAACAAATAAATTTCATGTTATATATTATAGAAAATTACACTCGGTAACCATTCCCGACCGGTACCCAGTACCAGAGATAACTGTCGCTACATTTCAACTGACAGAAAATTTATTTTTTACGGTAATTGATCTTAAGAGTCGTTTTCGTAAGATTTCCTTGAAACCATCCGACTACGAGAAAATTGCGTTCTCCGTCTGTAATGGCAAATACGAGCTCACCACCTAAAAACCCTTAATAAATTTTCCAACGAGTCCTCGATGAAATCCTGCGTGAACATATAGAAAACAGATGCTATGTTTATATCGACGACATAATTATCATTAGTAAGACGGAGGCCGAGCACATGGACAACATAAAAAGAAAATTTTAAAACTTTGCAAGATGCTAACATGAAAGTACATTTAGATAAGTTCAAATTTCTCCATAGACGAGACGAATTTCTAGCTTATATTATTTCTGCAGAAGTAATTAGAACAAACCCGACATTAGTAGAAGCAATAGCTAATTTTCCGGAACCTAGCATGATTAAGTAACTTAGGTCATTTCTGGACCTATCAGGCTATTACAGAAGGTTTGTGAGGAATTATGCTAAATTGGGAACGTCCCTGACATCACTCTTAACAGGGGAAGAAGGCAGAATTACAGAGAAAAAAATCTTCCCACGTTTCGATAAATCTAATGGTGTTTTCTCTTCTAGAAAAATATACTACATTTTCATGTAAAAAGAGTAATTTTGTGTTCGTTTCTTAAAAATGTTTTGCTCTATAAAAGGGTAGAGTGTTTGATTCAAAATATATCTATCTCAATTATGGTCGATACAAATCGACAGTGTTGATAGTGCCCTGTGGCTTTTGTTTATTAATTGTGTTACCAGAAGAATTTGGAAAGAAATCGCCTAGAATTACTAAGTAAAAAGTTACATTTTAAAAGTTAATATCTTTACTGTTTTATATAAAAACAGTAAAGATTTTGGAGTTGCGAAATTGCACTCAAAAAAGTCTTTATATAAAAAAATCGTTAAGGCTTCGGGTCGATAAACTGGCAGTCTGGCAACAAATTTTTACTGTTTGTATAGTTTATGAAAACAAACAAAATAAAATTTTTAACAATTCTAAACCGTTTAATAAAAGTTAAAAATATTAATATTGCCGCATCAATTATATGTGCAGAAATGGCAATTAGTCAATTGCTAGATTCATCCTCTCTTCTGATGAGGATGAAATTTAAAATTTATTGACATTTCTCCACAAATTGTGTTTTGTTCTAGTGAAATAAAAAATTGCATTTTTAAAGGGTTGGCAAGATATTTTATGCATGCACCTTTTAACAAGGTGACATTTTTTGTGCAGAGAAGAAAACACCATAAGCTTGGAAGCTAGGGAAGCATTCGACAAAAGAAAAAACTCCTTAACATCCCCAGACATAAACCAGGATACCCTAATTTTATGAAAGATATGGAACTTACAACTGACGTATCCAACTTTGTGTTAGGCGCAGTTTATTTCAAGAACTCTACGAAAGGCAGAGGAACACTATGCTATACATGAGCAGGAACTTCCCGTTATAATATGGGCACTCTCAAAAATAACGCAAAATATAGCAATAAATAGCGCCGAAACTTCTTCCAACAATTTTATATGTCACGTTGACGCCCCCAACAACGCACTCAAAAACCAAATATTTCTCAATATCGCCCTTACTACGAATTACAAGTTCAAAATAGTTTTCCCTACCTATCACAGATACATAATATCCCAACCTGAATTCAATACAGATAATTTAGTACAAATCTTTAAAAAGTTTCTTTATCCATCGATCACTAACTGCATAACATCATTTGAGTGAAATATAAGATTAATACAAGAAATAAAAGAGTTGGTACTCACAGCAGTAATAAATTTTCGAAATATTCAATAGCAACCACTAAGGAACATCCCGGAAACCCTTTCGATAGACAATGAGTTCAGAATCTATTAAATTTATGATTGAAAATGAATTCGAAATAAGTATCTGTCGAACTGCTCCATATACTAGTTGTTCTAAAGGCCAAAGAGAACAGTTTCACTCGACCCTACAGGAAATTATGTGCAGTCTAAAAACAAACAAAAATTCATTGTTCATTCCAGAAACTACTGGATAGATCGGGAAAGAAACACATGGAAGAATTTCTTTTGGTGTGCACCAATCCTGAACTACGAACTATGAAATGACAAATGATATTGCTTAACATAAAATAAAACACCACCAAAAGATTATTTAGAGGGTGACAAAATTTTGGTGAAACTGAACAAAATAGGAAACAGACTATCGGCAAAATAAAATAAGAGATAGTAGCACAGAACCTCAACTTTACATTTAAAGCCAGACCAGAAAAAATTGTTCACAAGAATAATAATAAACAGTGCTAAAAACTAAAAATACGCATTGCACAACAAAGCGATATTATTTTTATAATAGGACAATATGAAATTGCAACTCACAAATTTTTAAGTGAATACTGGCGACGAACGCACAACAACTTGAAGTACAAGATCTGACCAACACTAACGGTACAAACTCATTAAGACGGGAGAATAGAAGACAATCAGCTACTACATCAAGATATTACACTTCATTAACTTGACTGTTTATATCTAAGAACATATGGATATTGAACGCTACCACTGTTGAGGACAAACAACTTCTTGACGCAATGAATAAGAACTTCCTTTTACTCAGCACGCCATATAGTAACCTGCATATAAGCTCTAAATTTAAACGAGGACCTTTTCAATGTTTTGGTGAAAGATTTAAAAATTATCGCAGTGTCCATGCACAGCGATTACGAACAGAAAATAAGGGAAAGGATATCTAAAATACACGACAAAGAACAGACCACCAACACTACAATTGACAACTTTATCCTGATAAACACTCGCATGACCGAACAAACCACCAACATTAGAGAGCAAATAAACAAACAACAAACTCTCATCACTAATTATATTATCGTAATAACCATATTAAAAATGTTGACGAGGTAATAACTCATAATTGCAGTATACCAAAATTTAAACAGAAAGGAATATTTCTTATTAGATTCGAGAATTGAACGACTAATGCACTAAACAAAACATATGTTAATGGTAAACTAAAGATATACGATACACTTGTTTTACATAACTTAACTACAAAGATAAAAGAAAACCACAACAAAAAACTTAATTTGAAACTTAAAAATTTATTTCTAAAACAACTGCAGCATGAGGATAACATAAGAATACTAACCGATAAGAATAGAAACACATATGTAGCTAGTTTAAGTACTAACAAGGCAATTATAATTATTACTATTATTATAGCATTTCTATAAATTAGTAAAATGTCAGATCAACCTGTAAAATCTGTTACATACTTCAATTTACTTCTCTCTCTTGGTTATATTATAAATAGATATTTACTAGCGAACCCCCTGCACACTTCGTAGTGCAAAAAAGAATATGAAAAATTAATTCGAATTCATTTAAATCAGTGATAGACTGCTTTTATTGTAATGCTCTGTGGTAAACAACATTTTCGGAGTAAATATACAAAACCTGACCATGTGAGAAAACCGGATACACTAAATTTACTTCACAAATTTCTAAAGATTGGCCTTGCGCCTTGTTAATGGTAATCGCAAACGCAAGGCGAACAGGAAACTGAAGACGGTTAATTCAAATGGTATATCAGACGGAATCATTGGGATACGTAGAATGAATACGTCTTCGCCTTTTAATTTTACAATTAAAATAGTAGCTTCAATTACATAAGCCATCAACCTTTTAATAGCAAGTTTTGTACCATTACACAAGCGGGGTTGATTGATATTACGAAGCATAATAATAGTGGCTCCAACTTTCTATTGGAGATTATGCGGAGGCAATCCTGGTAAGTCCAACGAATTTAAAAATTCTGTTGGATAATTCACAACATCTCCTTCATTGGTAACAGTATCGACAGACTTGTACAACACCACTATGGCAGGAATCTTTGATTGTATAGCCATGTTTTATTCAGTAACATCTTTGTTCTTTGCCGTTAAAATCGCTCTGGCACTCAACCATGCATGGCATGTATATTATTGAGCTATGTTAGTGAAACACATTCAATTAATTCCTCTTTTGAGTGTACGAAACGGCAAAAATCATTTGGCGATGTTATCAATCCAGTGTCATCAATAGGCATTGCATTCCCAATTTTCAGCAATTGCTTAGAGAACTTATCAGCATCTGAACACGAACGTTGATAGTGAGTTTCAATATTTTAACAAATCTCCATTAATATGAAGACTTTAAGCAAGCGTTAATTTCGTGGGCATCTGTCGATCTAGAAATGACGGGCAATTTTTGCCTAAAATCGCCTGACAATAAAATGACCGCACCACCAAACAACTCTGAGTTATCTCGGAGATCTTTCATTGATCTTTCCAAAGCTTCAACAGATTTCTTATTCGCGTACTCATGCATATGACGTGGGCTGTGCATAAAGTTTTTAAATATTTAAGTTTTTAGTGATGTATTTATATGTAACTTATTTCTTAGATCCCCGAAATTGTGATTTAAAATAGCTAAGTATATAAATTATATTAATGGTTTGACCAAAGTTTAATTGTAATAAATTTCAAAACGAATTGTATTTCAGTTTTTCAAAATAATAACTCAAATATTTAAAAATGACTGCAGTGTTAACTAAGATGGGTATAACTAATGAACTAACGCACATATAAACCTTATATACATAAAAACCTTGGTATTGACAATGGAATGCCGTTCAGGCATTCCGGAGAACATCAATTACTAACACAATGCAACTTTTTTTTTATTTATATAGATTGTAACTACACACAATTATTATTATTCCAATAAAGTTCAGTTCACATTTAACCATCGTCTTGTCTTGTTCATCAGATGGTGTCAGAGGTATTTTAAAGCAACCCAAGCCTTTACTAATAATAGGCAACAACTTATCAATATAATTGGTTCTCAACGGCTGTATAAATGGAGCAAAAATTACCAGAAACACAGGTCGCGACCGTCATGTCTTCAATTGGGCAGACGATCGTTTTCATAAACATCTGCTCAACAAAAAAAATTTTGAACTAATACAAAACAAGTTCAAAAAATATTTTGCTTCTGGACTAAGTGTTTTATTTGAAAAATACATAATAATTTTTGTATATTATTCGATCTTGTTTTTTAACTTAAATTCTTATTGTAATTATTCTTCAGGCTCTAAGTCTAAGAATCGAAAATAAAACTCTTATTATGTTTTATTTCGTTATATGTGCATGTATTTTTATTATATCGATATTGCGAACACCTTCGGTGTTCCTCTTCAGGAAAAACGGAAAAAGCAATTTCGTTGTCACAACATTTAGTATCACAAATATATAAATTAATTTAGTAAAGAGTTTCTTAAATAAGTGATTAAAACTATAAACATAACAACACGTACATATATTTTGTCTTACTTTTGAGTAAAGTCGTCTAGTTTTGAAATAGGTTAAATGTTTATTAAAACAACACTAAATTTGTTTTGGTTTATTGTGTTTTATTATTATATGTCTATACGTATGCGCGCAATTTTCGGTCTCTGTCTTGTAGTTCATCCTAATTTCGGCGGGAGTGTCAATTATATGTAGCATTTCCAATTACAATAAGAATTTAAGTGAAAAATACATATTTAAAACACTTTCCCAAAACGAAGGTAAAACGTTTGAAGAAGTTTTTATAAAAATGAAAAAAAACAGCAAAAAATGTGTTTTTGGAAATTTAAGGAATCTATTTTGATGGATAAAAATGTGGTTTGAATTGAGTGATAAAAGTTTGCAAAGCAAAGTATTGAAAATGGCGACACAAGAACTTAAAGAACTACATAAAAATGATGATGTTAAAATAGAAGCAATAAGAAAATGTGCAAAATATAATACCTTTACAAAAACAACTCAAAATAATAAGAGAAATACTTTGTTCTACGATTGCCAACGGCGCGGTAGAAATCATGAAAGACGTAACTGTTCAGATTATAACAACAAAGGAAAAAGAAACGAAGAAAAACAAGTGAGCACCCTGTAGCAGAAAGAAGAAGTTGACTCAGACAGCCATAGCGCTTTATTTGTTTTCAATCTCAAATTTTTTTTATTATAAAATATTTAAAAACATATACAATTCATTTACATTATTTTTAACCTTGCGAAGCCCTATTGGCTTGTCTGCAGGCTGATTTATAACTAAATAACTAGTACTCATTTCAAACATACATAAAAAAATTTTTTTCTTCTTCTTCAAAAGAATTCATAATTAGTTAATTAAATTTATATTTATTGTAGGAACTGTGGTAGTTTTTGCTATTACTTCTATTGGCAAAGTATTAAATATTGTCGGCAGCATGACCTTTAAGGTGCTTCTTCCATATTCGTTTTTGAATTTCTGGACATAGCACCTTCCTTCTTCATTTCTTCTTGTTCGATATATGTGGTCGATTTTCCGCAAATATCTAGCATCGTTATAAAATTCTGTCGCTAAAGTAGTTTTGTAAATGCTTTTATCATTCAACACATTCAGACTTTTGGCAATGTTGGTATGGGCATTATTTGTATTGGAGTCATTTTTCTTTAAGATTTTTAGCACTTGATTTTGTGTTTGCTGTAGCTTTCTGCAATGTTTGGAGTTTCCCCAGGCTGTTATTCCGTATCGAAGCTGTGATTCGACAAGGGAAAAATATGTTTGCTTTATTACAAAGTTTTGTGAACAACAACTTAGTCTGTGTAACATGTATGAAGCCTTTCTGAGTTTTTTACGTAATTCTTCCACATGCATATTCCATTTAAAGTTGTGATCAACAATCACACCTAAGTATTTGTATGACTGTACCATATCGATTATTGTCGTGCATATGTCTGCGTCAGGTGCAACAGTATTATGCCTGTTGATGTGAAGACAATTTGCATCGTGAAATTTTATGTTCTTTTTTCATACCGGAAATGACTGGGTTTCATGTGCATTAATTTAGTATTTGTTGCATTGATTACTAACCCGTGATCATGACACTACATTGTAGCGATATTTAGTTGTTGTTGCATAATAAGTGTTGCCTAATTCAGGTTTTTGTGCGCGACTACTATCGCAGTATCGTCTGCATAAGCAAATGTTTTTTTCGTTTGTGTATATTATCTATAGTATGGGTCCAAGTTTTGAGCCCTGAGGTACTCCAAGGTCTAGGCTAGTTACACCACTTATGTTACTTAATATTTTTACGTGATATTTTCTAGGTGTTAGATAATTTCTCACTAATTCTAGACCTTGTCCTCTGATGCCAACCTTCAGAAGTGCGTTTAATAATTTTTCATGTGGTATTGTGTCGAATGCTTTACTAAAATCAATGAACATTGTAAGACAATGGTGATTTTTACTCAATTCTTTTGAAATTTTTGAAACCCATATTGGTTTGGATTTAATATTTTGTTTTTCTTTATAAAATCAGTTAATCTTCTGCATATTATTTCCTCCATTACTTTTTCTGTCACTGATAGTATTGCAATAGGTCTGTAGTTATTAACATTCGAACAGAACCATTTTTATATACTGGACGAATAAATGCGATTTTCATGACATCCGGGATGGTCGTTGGATCAATTACCAAGGTTTTTAATTTTGTTATGACTGGTCCCAGTATATTTGCATTATTTTTTAAATCGATTGCCGTAATTCTATCAAATCCTGGACTTTTTTTGCATTCAAGGTATCTAAAATATTTTTTATTTCAGTATTCGTGGCATTTAATGCTACATTTATGTAATATTTTTTCAACGTTCTGTTTAACGAAAATTGGTATGAAGAGATAATAACGGATCGTACGAAAATTAAATTTAAACTTGATTTAGCTGCTGAAGGAAATATTATTCCTCCTAGGTGTGGTAAAATGAACAATCGAAATAGCCGTATCACCGATGGTGGTCGCCAAATAAAAAGGCAAGATTCGTGTATGCATTTACCCAACTGATGTAAATAAAACTATACACAGACGTTACATTTCATTAAAAACAATTAATAAAATAACAGCTAAAATAAAAAATTCTAAATAGTTTATATTATTATATTGTAAAAACTTCTTTTGAAAAATTAAAGTCACTGAGCGTTCACAAAAATATCCCACCATGGCCACACCATGGAGCTATTATTCGTACCTCCGGTTACCATTTGATCAAGCATCAGCCCCCAAGGAATATCAACAGTTAATTTCGCAGTTAATAGAAAATCTGCCTACTACAGAGGTATCAATGAATCAAAGAAAGAACAGGAAAAGCAGACAGAAAAAGTAATGAATCTTTTATGAAATTCACGCTTCAAACTTAACAAAGAAAAATTCATATACAACATAAGTAAAGTTATATTCCTGGGTCCTATACTAACAATAAACGGAGCAGCAGCTGACCCAAAATAAATTGCTGGCATAAATAAACTTAAAAAAGCAGAAACCCCTACGCAATTCCAAGATATTCTTGACTGGCCATTTATCTACGCAAAGTTATCTCTAACTTATCTGAAATTACAGTTGAACTGGTTACCACAACATGATTCGTCATTTAAAAATTTTAAAGAAAGCTCAGATCGCAAAAGAAGCGAAAAGTTTCACGAATACAATTACGGAAAAAAACTTGATATTGAAACTGATCACTACCATTTTCAAAAAAATCACTGTATTCAATCTATCAGATATAACAAACAATTCTACTTCACGTTATTTCTTATTCTCCAATAATTATTTATAAAAAGGGAACTGAAAATAAGTTGGCTGACAAATTAAGCAGAAATCGCGAAAACTAAAAAAATTAGTCTGACGACATTATTGAAGTCAACTTCGTCTATATGGTTGAAGCAACTACAAAGGAAAAATAATTAATGAAACCAAAAGTGACCCAACCTTACAAACGCTAAACGAAATCGTACGAAGTGGATGGCCATCAACAATAAATGAAATGCCGAAAGTAATTAGGCAATTCTAGAACTTTCGCGATGAACTTACATATGATGGTGGTATTTTATATAAATCAACAAAATTATGGTCATGAAGGCATTCAAGATTTTTAAGAAGAGCTGGATGTCTAGCATTTTGTATCGGCATGCACAATGTCGTCAAAAATTTCGTCGAATAATTTTCATTGCAAGAGAACCATTTATTTTTAAGCCATGAGATTGTTCTTTTTTAGAAGTACTTCTATATATATAATAAAAAGTTGCATAGTGTTAGTAATTGATGTTCTCCGGAATGCGTGAACAGATTTTTTTCTGCAAAGTTTATATGAAAGATGACGTCAATACCAAGGTTTTTACGTAAATACAAAATGTGTATTATTTCGTGAGTTATAGCCATTGTAGTGAACACTGCAATAATTTCGAAAAATTTGAGTTAATATTTTGAAAGACTGAAATACAATATAATGACGCAAAATATGTGCGTCATTACGTTCGGCCAGATTTATTTATAACATATACGTGTAATCCGCAATGGAGTGACATTAAAGATAATTTATTCGCTGGCCAAAGTCCTACCGACTGCCATGATATCACTGCCCGTGTTTTTAAATAGAAATTGAAAACGCTTTTGGGTTTTAGCGTGAAATCTAAAGTGTTTGGTAAAGTAAAGTTCTGGATGTATTCTGTGGAGTGGCAAAAGCGTGGTTTGCCACACGCTCACATTTCAATATGGTTGGTAAATAAAATCACATCGCATGAAGCTGACAATGTTATATTTTCTGAAATTCCAGATCAAGTAAGGGATCCTGAATTATATGATGTTGTTGTGCAAAATATAATAAACGGTCCATGCGCTGCCCACGTCATATATATGAGTAAGCGAATAAGAAATCTGTTGAAGCTTTGGAAAGAACAATGAAAGATCCCCGAGATAACTCAGAGTTGTTTATTGGTGCGTTGATTTTATTGTCAGGCGATCTTAGACAAACATTGCCGTCATTCCTAGATCGGCAGCTGCCGATGCAATTAACGCTTGCTTAAAGTCTTCATATTAATGGAGATTTGTTAAAATATTGAAGCTCACTATCAACGTTCGTGTTCAGATGCTGATAACTTCTGTAAGCAATTGCTGAAAATTGGGAATGCAATGTCAATTGATGACACTGGATTGATAACATCGCCAAATGATTTTTGCCGGTTCGTACAGTCAAAAGAGGAATTAATTGAATATGTTTCACTAACATAGCTCAATAATATACATGCCATGCATGGTTGAGTGCCAGATCGATTTTAGCGGCAAAGAACAAAGATGTTACTGAATTAAACATGGCTATACAACCAAAGATTCCCGCCAAAGTGGTGTTGTACAAGTCTGTCGATACGGTTACCAATGAAGGAGATGTTGTGAATTATCCAAAAGAATTTTTAAATTCGTTGGACTTACCAGGATTGCCTCCGCATAATCTCCAATAGAAAGTTGGAGCCACTATTATTATGCTTCGTAATATCAATCAAGCCTGTTTGTGTAATGGTACAAGACTAGCTATTAAAAGGTTGATGGCTTAAGTAATTGAAGCTACTATTTTAACTGGAAAATTAAAAGGCGATGATGTATTCATTCTACGTATCCCAATGATTCCGTCTGATATACCATTTGAATTAATCAACTTCAGTTTCCTGTTCGCCTAGCGTTTGCGACTACTATTAACAAGGCGCAAGGCCAAATCTTAGAAATTTGTGAAGTAAATTTAGTGTATCCGGTTTTCTCACATGTACATAGGGGTTCGCTATGTTTTCTCACATAGCAGGGGGTTCGCTAGAAATTATATAATAATACTTGAGAGCTACTCCGGATTCATGGATTTCTCACTTTTGGAACAGTCAATATCATACGAACTAATAAAACAGTTAAAAACTTAGTTCGCCATACATGGAATACTAGTAATTCTCGAATCAGTTAACGGGCCACAATTTTCCTCTAAAGAGTTTTTCGAGTTCACAGATCATCCCGCCCTTATTACCCCAGATCAAATGGACTTGCTGAAAGATTACAACAAGAAGCGACGATTTGCAGTCACCAAACCGAAGATTGATGAGCGGAGTTACACGAAGCACAATGCCATCAACAAAGACAATTTTAATACCTAGATTTGTTCCAAAAAAAAAACAATACAACATTAGCAAAATTAGAAATAGACACAAAAAAGATATTGACAAAAATACCAAGTAATCCCAACTTATTGAAATTAATTATCGCGCACAAATCTAAACAAGTCATCGCTATTGGCAAACTGCAACCGTTGAAAATACGTCAAAAAGTTTGTCTCATTCGTTTCTCATACGTACAGATGATGGGAAGCTTCTGAGAAGAAATTCAGTTCACTTACAAAAAGCAAACGCGACAATGCCTTTACCACAAAGTGTTGTACCAAACATATCCTCCATGCCCTCAACCCCAGAAATTGCTGAAGAAAGTTCAACATCCGTTACAAAAATTAACCCTTCTAAATTGTCTGGTACCACAACTATCCCACGTTTGCCTAATACCACGGCATCACCTTACGGTCGACCAATAAACTTCTGTATTATTGACCTAAAGGTAGATGTCAGATTACCCTGCACATTCTGATATATCCTTCTCTTTCTTGGCTATATTATATATATATATATATATATATATATATATATATATTTATTTATTTATTGTAACTACATACAATCATTATTATAATATAAAGTTCGGTTCACATTAAACCAACTGCGGGTCATACCCTGAGCGAAAAAAATTTGAAATCGTCATTCAGTTAACAGTAAAATCGATCCAGGACAATCGAACTTAAGAGTAGAAGAGTTAAGAAAACATATATTTAAAAATATATAATTTGTAAGTTTTTCGTCAATTCTAACCGATTTTGGATTACGACGTTGACTCAAAAATAGGTCAACTCAATAACTGCTAAATTAGCAAAGACAATTTGCATTAAAACATCTTCTGCTTATAAAGCATTATTTTTCAAGCAAAATATTAAGAATAAAGTATCAAACTCTGCATTGACCCAAATAAATAAACTATTAAAATCTGCAATTTATTTTTAAGAAGATAATAGTTGTAATAGAAACTTATAAAAAATACAAGGTCGCTGAGTAAAAATAAAATAAGAAATAAGACTAGTTTCCTTTCCTAAGAGATAAGCAAGGAAGTAAGTATATATATATATATATATATATATATATATAAATATATATATATATATATATATATATATATATATATAGTAGGGTGGGTCAATTTTTTTTTTTTTGTAAGTAGGCGTATAGCAAAAACGTAATCTATAGATGATTCTAAGAAATTTTGCTCAAGAGACCATAGCTCTAAGTTGGATTTGGAGCCCCCCAAAATTTCAAAATAAAAATTTTTCCATATATACATAGAAAAATTTAAATAAATTCGTCATAAAATCGGATAGAATTATAGTAGATTTCTCAATCTGGGCTATGCCATCATTGCAGGCATATTCTCCAGTGGTATTGGATCAAAATCAGCTACTACCTGAAAAATGAAATGTTTAGATCAATTAAAATGCAATTATTTTATCTTAAAATAAAGTAAATAATGACAATAAATAATGATAATAAATGATGATATTAAATAAAATAAAGTGTTACATACCTGCAATTTGTAACATTCTTGAATAGCTTTGAATAACTTTCCAGTTGCTGCTCGTGATCCACTGGTGACTGTTTTGTCCAATGCTTCATATAAATGACGAAATGGCAGTTCATTGAAATGAAGCAGAGGTATAAACCAGTGAGTTGGTCTATTTAATTGTTTTTCAAATAATCGTAAAACACCATTTTCTGTTCCAGTATTTGCTGGATCAATTTATCTGTTACGTGAGGAGTAAAAGTTTTATACGAGAACATTTTGTTTTCAAATTTAGCACGATCACTTAAAATAAATAATATTTTAAAATGTCACACTTAGTAGGCAAACTAAGATCATTTAAATCACTTGATAAACTAAATACAACTATATCTTGATAAGGCATGTTAGTCAATCTATAGTCAAAACTTGTTGATGTTATTGCTTCCATTTGCGAAGCCACCGCAGACGATGTTGATGGTTTTTGAAAAAATTGATCGTAATAAAAGATGTTGGTAATTTCTGAACTTCATTAATCTGCAAAAAAATCTCGAAAAATATCGAAGAAAATTCAGAATTTATTAGATAAAGGGTACTAATACAGGTGATAAAACACCTTTCAAACAAGCCCAGATTGAGAAATCTACTATAATTCTATCCGATTTTATGACGAATTTATTTAAATTGTTCTATGTATATATGGAAACATTTTTATTTTGAAATTTTGGGGGGCTCCAAATCCAACTTAGAGCTATGGTCTCTTGAGCAAAATTTCTTAGAATCATCTATAGATTACGTTTTTGCTATACGCCTACTTACAAAAAAAAAAAATTGACCCACCCTAATATATATATATATATATATATATATATATATATTTATTTATATATATATATATATATATATATATATATATATATATTTATATATATATATATATATATATATATATATACTTCCTTGCTTATCTCTTAGGAAAGGAAACTAGTCTTATTTCTTATTTTATTTTTACTCAGCGACCTTGTATTTTTTATAAGTTTCTATTACAACTATTATCTTCTTTAAAATAAATTGCAGAGTTTAATAGTTTATTTTTTTGGGTCAATGCAGAGTTTGATACTTTATTCTTAATATTTTGCTTGAAAAATAATGCTTTATAAGCAGAAGTTTTTTTAATGTAAATTGTCTTTGCTAATTTAGCAGTTGTTGAGTTGACCTATTTTTAGGTCAAAGTCGTAATCCAAAATCAGTTAGAATTGACGAAAAACTTGCAAAATATATATTTTTAAATATATGTTTCTTATCTCTTCTACTCTTAAGTTCGATTATCCTGGATCAATTTTACTGTTAACTGAATTTACGATTTCAAATCTTTTCGCTCAGGGTATGACCCGCAGTTGGTTTAATGTGAATTGAACTTTATATTATAATAATGATTGTATGTAGTTACAATAAATATATATATATAATATAGCCAAGAAAGAGAAGGATATATCAGAATGTGCAGGGTAATCTGACATCTCCCTTTAGGTAAATAAAATAAAAGTTTATTGGTCGACCGTAACGTGATACCGTGGTATTAGACAAACGTGGGGTAGTTGTGGTACCAGACAACTTAGTGGGGTTAATTTTTGGAATGGATGTTAAACCTTCTTCGGCAATTTCTGAGGTTGAGGGCATGGGGGATATGTTTGGTACAACACCTTGTGGTATTGGCATTGTCGCGTTTGCTTTTTGTACGTGAACTGAATTTCTTCTCAGAAGCTTCCCATCATCTGTAGGTATGAAAAACGAATGAGATAAACTTTTTAACGTATTTTCAACGGTTCCAGTTAGCCAATTACGATGACTTCTTCAGATTTGTACGCGATCATTAATTTCAGTATGTTGGGATTACTTGGTATTTTTGTCAAAATCTGTTTTGTTTCTGTTTCTAATTTTGCTAATGTTGGATTGTTTCTTTGGAACAATTCTAGGTATTAAAATTATCTTTGTTGATGGCATTGTGCTTCGTGTAACTCGACTCATCAATCTTCGGTTTGGTGACTGCAAATCGTCGCTTCTTGGTGTTTATCTTTCAGCAAGTCCATTTGATCTGGGGTAATAGGGGCGGGATGATCTGTGAACTCGATAAACTCTTTAGAGGAAAGTTGTGGCCCCTTAACTGATTCAAGAACTACAAGTATTCCATGTATGGCGAACTAAGTTTATAACTGTTTTATTACTTCGTATGATATTGACTGTTCCAAAAGTGAGAAATCCATTAATTCGGAGTAGCTCTCTACTATTAGTATATAATTATTACTTCTAAAAAAGAACAATCCCATAGCTTAAAAATAAATGGTTCTCTTGCAATGAAAATTATTCGACGAAATTTTTGACGACATTGTGCATGCCGATCCAAAATACTAGATATCCAGCTCTGCTTAAACATCTTGAATAACTTGATGACCAAAATTTTTTTTGATTTATATAAAATACCACCACCATATTGTTACAAAGATTAGAAATAGATTTAAATAAAACGACAATGTGGCTATATGTACTTGGCAGCACTGTCAACTAATCTCTAGTTTTCAAAATGTTACAACCCTGGTCAACACAATATAGATAATAATCAAATTAACGGAAATGGAATACTCCGGAATATACCAGATCATTCGGGGCTGCCCTAATAATAAGTATAAATAACAACAACGAAAAACCTAGCAACATAAATGCTAAGAAATGTTATTCTTATTCTTAATTCTTGTACTCAAGTATTCGCTGCTAATTAAGCTAAACGTGTTGACAAGTATACACAGCCATATACACATAGCAGAAGAAGAAACAAAACTACACAACACACAGAGCCCTCATACATACAACCACCACATAGTTACCATAAGCAAAACACACAAGTCAGCATTGTCATGTATACAAAAACACGTATATAGCTACATGTTAAGTAAAGTACAACCAACAACAACCATGCCCAAAAGCTTCGCGAAGTTACCAGACGACGTCACTTTGCTATATAAAGACGCTTCCAGAGCTCAGCGGGAGAATGTGATTTCAAATATAAACGTACAAATACTCGTGTTAATAAAGTAATAAATAAAGTGTTGCAAATTAAGTGTTGCCGCATTCTATTTCAAAAATTAATTTGTCTGTGTTTTGATTTGATGCAATTCAACGAATCCTTGAACGATAGGTACAAAACCGTTTTTGCGAAAAGATCTAAAAACGTAACAATTGGTGTAAGAAGTGGGATTGCAAAAATAGTTAAAAGGACATTGCAATTTAAGAAATCAAAAGGACATTAAAAAAAAATTTAAATAAATAATCACGAAATTTGATGAGCTAAAAGTTGAACAGCTGAAAAAGGAGCTCAGTAAGCTGAAATTTCCAACTGCAGGTAACAAGGCTGAACTGCAGAAGAGGCTGATAGATGAGCGGCATGGACATCGGGACATATGAGTTTGAGGAAAAAGACGATGTGCAGGTATTCAATGTTCGCTGCTATGATGACCCAGATAAAAGGAACACGCTTGTAGCCGAAATAAGTGAAATAAAACAAAACTCTCAGCAGATGCAGGAGACATCAAGGATCAGCAGTGATAAGCTTGTAGCCGAAATAACTGAAATAAAACAGAACTCTCTGCAGATGCAGGAAAAGTTTGTAGCCGAAATACAGGAGTCAAATAAAGCCACGAACGTGACCCTGGTAGCGGTTTCTGAAGCCATTAACAGGAGGGTGGATTCTATTTAGAAGAAATTCTCAGAGCTGGCGGACAGAGTCCAACATCTAGAAAACGGTGGCCTTTAACAGCATGCAAAGGAGTTCGAAGACAAATTGCATGCTCTAGAGGACAAAGTGCATAACCTGGAGTGTAGTGGCGGGCCAGTACGAGCAGTTGCGGAGGTTTCTGCGCGGATAAAAGCACCATTCTTCGACGGCAGCGTACCATTGGACATCTTTAAATTCCAGTTCGAGACGGTTGCTGGCAGAAATGGATGGGATGCTAAAGAAAGGGCCATAGAGTTGATTTTGTCCTTAAAGGGTACAGCCGCAGAGGTACTTGAGACTGTGCCAGTAAGTAGCAGAAACAATTACAATGAAATAATGGCAGCATTGCAGCACAAGTATTGTGGTGAGCACAAGCGCGATTTATATAGAATGGAATTGCGATGTAGAGTTCAGAAGCCTAACGAATCTCTACAAGATTTCGCAATGGAAATCGAGCGTTTAGTGCAGCTCAAATATTCAGGCGAGAGTCACCCGTTCCTTGACCACTTTAAAACTGAGGCTTTCGTTAACGGCATTCGCGAGTCTGATGTTAAACTGGCGGTGGGCACTACGTAGAAATCCACTTTCGCTGAAACTGTATCGTTTGTGCTGGCTCAAGAGACTGCAAGGATGGTTTTAAAGCCACAGATATGTAAAGTGCGGAATGTGGAGGTTTTGTCTGAGGAGGATAACAACCTAGTTGCTAGCTTTAAGGAGGCAATGCAACAACTGCTGGCAGAAAGTGCTACCAAAGAAAAGCCTAAGTGATTTAACTGCAGAAAGATCGGTAATTTTCAGCGCAGCTGCAAAGATTCAAGGAAGAGAGGTAGATCTGTTTCGCCACCAAGAAACAGCAATATAGGGCTACGTAAAACTACTGGAGAGCCTGCCACTGTCTATGGTAAGATTGAAGTGAAGGTGACTATAGCCAACATCAACGTGAGACATGTATTTATTGTTGCCGATATTGTCGATGAGGTTATTATTGGAGCCGATTTTATGATTAACCATGGGATTAATCTACATATGGGACAAAAGCTGATGATTTGGCGTAATGTGGAAATACCCCTTGATGTTGGATATGACAGCAACCGCAAGTAACAAAAATATTTGCTATTGAGAGTCAGACGTTACCGCCGCAGTCTGAAACAGTCATATGGGCGCGTATCAAGGGAGATTGTGAGGACAATCGGTTGTGGGTTGTAGAACCAGCAGATCTAAAGAGAGAGCTTATAGCAGCGAAAGCTCTAGTGAAAACTAGTAAAGGAGGAATAGTCCCTATAAGAGTGCTTAACTTATCAGACCATGAAAAAGTCATCAAAGAAAATTCCGATATTGGAGAGCTTAGTAAATTGTCCGCAAAAGAACGTGAACAATTTGAGGAATACGTAGGAAAATTGGTAGCAGGTCTATCAGCGACAGATAGAAATAAAGCCTAACAGTTACTAAAAAGGCATGCTAGTATCTTCGCCATGGGAAGCCAAAGCCAGGGTAGAACTGCATTGGTTAAACATGAGATTAACACAGGCGAAGCTAGGCCGATTAAACCGCCACCCAGAAGCGTATCCCTAGCAAAGCGAGATAAAGTAAAATAGCTTGTAAGTGAAATGGAGCGGGATGGCGTAATTGAGCCATCTTCTGGTCCTTGGAGTTCGCCTGCAGTCTTAGTTAAAAATAAAGATGGCAGTACTAGATTCTGCGTAGACTACAGGAAGCTCAATGACATAACCAAGAAGAACAGTTATCCATTCCCCAGAATCGATGACACTTTGGACACGCTAGCTGGTACCAAATGGTTCTCTACGCTGGACTTGCGAAGCGGATATTGGCAATTGGAGATTGCAGAGAAAGACAAAGAGAAAACTGCCTTCAGTGTCGGTAACGAATTATGGCAGTTCAAAGTCATGCCATTTGGTCTCTGCATTGCTCAGGCCACATTTGAACGCCTAATGGAGAAGGCACTGACAGGACTTAACTGGAACACATGCGTGGTATATCTAGATGACATAATCGTGATGGGGAAAACTTTGATGAACACCTCAAAAACATGGCAGGAGATCATCAACGAATATCATGATGCTGGATTGAAACTCAGCTTGAAGAAATGTGCATTGTTCCAGAAAGAAGTAAAGTATTTGGTTTATCGTGCTACAGTAGACGGAATCTCAGCAGATGAAGATAAAATAAAAGCAGTAAAGGACTGGCAAAAAGCTTCATGAATTGCGCAGCTTTTTGGGCCTTTGTACATACTACAGATGTTTCTACCGAATTTTGCCAGTGTAGCTGCAAGCCTGCATGAGCTGACAAAGTCGTCGAGACCATACCATTGGGGCGAGCTACAGGAAAATGCATTCCAGAAACTCAAAGAATTATTATGTACGTCACCAGTGCTAGCGTAACCCATAGATGGAGAATAATTTGTGCTGGATACTGATAAAAGCGGTTATGGCATTGGGGTGTGCTACCCCAAGTACTTAATGGCACTGAGAAGGTGATAGGGTACTATAGCCATGTACTCTCAAAACCTGAGAGGAACTACTGTGTGACACGACGTGAGCTTCTGGCGGTTTTGGAATGCATTAAACATTACCATAAGTACCTATATGGTCAACACTTTATATTAAGGACCGATCATTCTGCACTGAGATCGTTATTGCAGTTTAAAAATCCTGAAGGGCAACTGGCAAGGTGGATTGAGTGCCTGCAGAGCTACGACTTCAGCATTGAGCATAGAAGGGCACAAACCATAACAATGCGGATGCTCTTTTAAGAACACTCTGCTGCTTAGAGTGTAAATATTGTGTTAGAACCGAGCAAAAGGAAGGCGTTGTTGATGTTCGGCTAATGCACATCGGCCCTGATGAAGACTGGTCAGCGGCACAGAGGGACGACAGCATACTAAAGAAAATTATAGCGGCCAAAGAAGAGGACAGACGACCGTCCCGGAATGAAATTTCGGCTAAAAACCCACTCGCCAAATCTTATTGGGCTCAGTGGGACAGCCTCAAGGAGTTTCATAATGGACCTAGTGGCGGTCATCTTGGAGTAACAAAAACACTTGAGAAACTTAAGCAGCGTTTTTATTGGGTTGAATGTCAACAAGCCGTAGCGGCCTGGATAGCAAACTGCCCACAGTGCATAGCAGCCAAAGGCCCAGTAAGAAGAATCCCGGGATAGCTACAACAATACAACTCAGGAGTACCACTCGAGCAAATCGCAATGGATGTAGCAGGTCCCTTTCCCGTAAATCGTTATGTACTTGTGGTAATGGACTATTTCTGTAAATGGCCAGAGGAATATGCAATATCTAACCAGGAAGCAAAGACAGTTATAAATGCATTCGTCAACAACTGGGTATGTCGCTATGGTGTCCCAATTGAATTACATTCCGACCAAGGAAGGAATTTCAAGTCTGCCATATTCAGGTAAATGTGCGAGTTATATAGGATAAAGAAAACCAGAACGACTCCGTTGCATCTTATGTCTGATGGCATGGTAGAGAGGTTCAATCGCACCTTAGAAAAGTACCTGAGAAAAGTCGTAAGCAACCATCAGAGGGATTGGGACGAGAACATTCCGAAATTTTTTATGGCATATAGGTCAGCTGTACACGACTGAACATCGAGAACTGCATGAGTTCGTGCGTAATAGAATCAAGATGGTCAGTGACGAGATGAAGGCTAGGTATGACCGCGCAGCAAATTCGGAGTGATCTATGGAAGGACAATTTGTTTTACTTTATAACCCACAACGGAAGGAAGGATTATCCCCAAAATTACAGACTCATTGGGATGGCCCCTATAAAGTGATTAAGAGAGTGAATGACGTTGTATACCAGATACAGAAGTATAATAGCCCAAGGTCGAATATGAAGATAGTACATCTTCAACGATTGGCGCACTATGGAAGAGGTGATTGTATGCCTATTCGGATCGAACAGGCTTAAGTGGGCGGCAGTGTTACAAAGATTAGAAATATATTTAAATAAAACGACAATGTGGCTATATGTGCTTGGCAGCACTGCCAATTAATCTCTAGTTGTCAAAATGTTACAATCCTGGTCAAGACAATATAGATAATATTCAAATTAACGGAAATGGAATATTCCGGAATATACAAGATCATTCGAGGCTGTGCCAATAATAAGTGTAAATAGCAACAACAAAAAACCTAGCAACATAAATGCTAAGAGATGTTATTCTTAATGATCTTGTACGCAAGTATTCGCTGCTAATATAGCTAAACGTGTTCACAAGTATACACAGTCATATACACATAGCAGAAGAAGAAACAAAACTACACAACACACAGAACCCTCATACATACAATCACACATAGTTACCATAAGCAAAACACACAAGTCAGCATTGTCATGTATACAAACACACATATATAGCTACATGTTAAGTAAACTACAACCAACAACAATCATGCCCAAAAGCTTCGCGAAGTTACCAGACGACGTCACTTTGCTATATAAAGACGCTGCCAGAGCTCAGGGGGAGAGTGTGATTTCAAATATAGTCGTGTTAACATCGCTAAGTGTTTAGTAGTACAAATGCTCGTGTTAATAAAGTAATAAATAAAGTGTTTTATTTATTATAAATATATATTATATTTCTAAAATTAATTTGTCTGTGTTTTAATTTGATGCAATTAAACGAATCCTTGAAGGATAAGTAAAAAACTGTTTTTACGAAAAGGTCTAAAAACGTAACAATATGTAAGTTCATCGCAAAAGTTTCAAAATTACCTAATTACTTCCGGCATTTCATTTATTGCTGATGGCCATCCACTTCGTACTATTTCGTTTAGCGTTTGTAAGGTTGGATCTTTTTTGGTTTTATTAATTATTTTGCCTTTGTAGTTGTTTCAACCATATAGATGAAGTTGACTTCAATAATGTCTTCAGACTAATTTTTTTAGTTTCCACAATCTCTGCTTAATATGTCAGCCAACTTGATTTCAGTTCCCTTTTATAAATAATTATTGGAGAATAAGAAATAACGTGAAGTAGAATTTTATCTGAGAGACTGAATACAGTGATTTTTTTGAAAATTGTTGCGATCAGTTTCAATAAAAATTTTTTTCCGTAGATGTATTCGTGAAACTTTTCGCTATCATAATGAATTGCTGTCGCTTCTTTTGCGATCTGAGCTTTCTTTAAATTTTCAAATGACAAATCATGTTGTGGTAACCAGTTCAACTGTAATTTTAGATAAGTTAGAGATAACTTTGCGTAGATAAATGGCCAGTCAAGAATTTCTTGAAATTGCGTGGGGTTTTCTGCATTTTTAAGTTTATTCATGGCAGCAATTTATTTTGGGTCAGCTGCTGCTCCGTCTGGCGTTAGTATATGACCCAGAAATTGAACTTTACTTATGTTGAATATGAACTTTTCTTTATTAAGTTTGAAACGTGAATTCCATAAAAGTTTCATTACTTTTTCTGTTTTTTCTTTGATTCATCGATACCTTTGTGGTAGGCAGATTTTCGAATAACCGCGACATTAACTGTTGATATACCTTGGGGGCTGATGCGTGATGAAATGGTAACCGAAGGTACGAATAATAGCCCTATGGTATGGCCATGGTGGGATATTTTTGTGCACACTCAGTGACTTCAATTTGTCAAAAGACCTTTTTACAATATATTAATATAAACAATTTAGAATTTTTTATTTTAGCTGTTATTTCATCAATTGTTTTTAATGGATGCTAACGTCTGTGTATATGTTTATTAACATCAGATGGGTAAATGCATACACGAATCTTGCCGTTTTATTTGGCGACCACCATCGGTGACACTGCTATTTCGATTGTTCATTTTAGCACACCTAGTTTTACCATATAGTCCATCTCTTTTTTCAAATAGTCTTTTAAGGCGTGCGGTATACGCCGCACAGTGGCACATTTTGTGAGTTGGCGGTCAAAATTCTATAACTTTTGACTGGGTTGAAATTTTTTAATGAACTTTTTTTTTTGGATAGAAGACATCTTAAGCTTCAATTTAATTAGTTAACTTTAAAATCGGGCCTTATCAAAGTACACTTATATTTGATTGAAAATTGAATTTAATTGATTGAAAAATATAGGTATTATCGGCCTTAAAAAAAATAAATTTGTGAATGTAGTGATTTAACATTGCATTTTATAAATAGTAACGTTAACTGAACTAAAAAATTACATACTTAATTAAGCCGTCCACCGGGGTCCATTTTATTTTGATATTTAGCCCTCTTCTCCAAAGGACCACTTAGAATACGGGTTCGAAGCTCAAAATTGTTTTTAATATATTAATATTGATAAAATATTTAGCAAAACTAATTTTATTTTAGTCGTTGATATCCCTGTGAAATTTTAAGGCAATCGGTCCACATTTACTCATAGGGCCCTTGTAAGTCAAATTTCGAAAAATAGCTTTGGTGATCATAATTCACTAACAAATGTAAGTTCGACAGCTTCAAATGTTATTATTATATGAACAATTTAAATATATTTTAAACGTGAATCTATAACAGATATATAAGAGATCCATTCCCGAAAAAAGGTTTTACCATAAATTCTAAGAAAATCTTTTTATTCCAAGTAAAATAAAATTTCTTTTATAAATTTTCAATATTTATTGTGCTTTTTGGCTCTAATTTTTATGTTAATTATTTCTTGAAAAAATTCTTCATTAATGCTTTGCTGCTTTCATCTTCCGGACCTTTCACTACACTCCTCAACTTCTCTGGCAGGTCGGCCCACATTTGCTGGTTTTGGTTGGCTTTCAAATACAAGTTCGTTTGTAAGCCATTGTCTGTTGCAGTTAAATATTTGTTCCTTATTTCTATAACATTCATTATACCGTTTATTTAATCGCGTTAAAAAATTATTAATTTTTTTAAATGGACATACAACTCAAAATAAGGGTCTTTTAAAACGTGTAATATAACATCGTTTTTGTTTTTTTGTTCAAAATAAATTTTAGCAAGATCGTTATAACTGAACTTAGTCATCGTTTTAACAATACTGATCATCTTTATCAATTTTGTCTGTTTTTATACACATCAAGTTTTCTTGAAGCATGTATGTGTTTAAACGAAAGAGAGGAAAGAAGAAAAAAGAGGAGTACAAGAGACATGCTTGTACCGACAATTTACTTGAATTCTCTTTTGTTATCTTATTCTCACATTCAAGAAAACCAGATGTGTCTATGGTATTTTAACCTTTATATGAGCCGCAGCTACCTGAGTACACAATAAAGTTATAACAAAAGGTCGAATATGTCAGTCCAAATACAACAACTCATGTACCTACCCCCGATTATATGTAACTATACATCTTTTGATGGCCTAAATTACAAAAATGCATTTAATGCATTATAATAACAGTCTTTTATTATACCCTTTTCATTAATAAAACTTTTTCGAAAAAAATAAAAATATACACACAAACACATGTAGATATACAGCACTCCCACACCTAAAATATCCGTCATGCAAGCAGTAAAATAATTGTAGTTCCTAGAGACGTAAATATAAATTTAAAAATGAGCATATAATAAAAGCTCAAAGTACGTACTATAATACGTTATAAGTCATTTAACGAAGTTTTTCGCAGAAAAAAAGTTGCGTTCCACGGAACATAAAGATTTGGGTATACTTTGGACCTTTATTGCAATGCCCAAATCTGGAACTCGAGCAAAGTAGGGCACGATTTTTTTAAACTATTTTATAATTTAGAAATGATGTTGAGTGAAGAAAAAAAAATTTCCAAATATATATAAAACAAAAAAAGTTATGGCCACTTGAAGTTCAAAAATTTTGAATTTCAGCTTTTCTTAAAAAAAGCGCGTTTTTGATCACCTCTTTCGAAGAGAAATAATCGAAAAAAAACTTACATTTCTGGATTTCGAGGTTCCTATGGGTTTACTTTTATAAAAAAAAAAATTAAATAAAATCGGTGACACAAAAAAAATTTTTTTTAAGAGTTTTGGCCGCCATCTCTTCAAATGTGCCACTGTGCGACGTGGAGCATAATGTTCGAAAGTTGGGTTTTCAACAAGCATGTCGTAAGCGAATTTAATTAAATTGTTCTATGTATATAGAAAAATTTCTATTTTGAAATTTTAGGAGGCTCCAAATCCAACTTAGAGCTATAATCTCTCGCACAAAATTTCTTAGAATCACCTATACATATATTACATTTTTGCTATACGCTTTATCAAAAAAAATCGTTCCATACAATTTGACCCGCCCTACTATATATATATATATATATATATATATATATAAATATATATATATACATATATATATATATATATATGTATATATATATATATATATATATATATATATATATATACATATATATATATATATATATATATATATATATGTATATACATATAAATATATACATATATATATATATATATATATATATATATATATATATATATATTTATATATATATATATATATATATATATATATAATCATATAAATATATATACATATAAATATATACATATAAATATTTATATATTTATATATTTATATATATATATATATATATATATACATATATATATATATATATATATATATATATATGTATATATATATATATATGTATATATATATATATGTATATATATATATATATATATATATATATATATAATTATATATATATATATATATATGTATATACATATAAATATATACATATATTTATATATATATATATATATATATATATATATATTCATATAAATATATATACATATAAATATATACATATAAATATATATATATATATATATATATATATATATATATATATTCATATAAATATATATACATATAAATATATACATATAAATATATATATATATATATATATATATATATATATACATTTATATATATACAAATATATACATATATATATATATATATATATATATATATGTACATATATATAAATATATATAGATATATATATATATATATATATATATATATATATATTTATATATATATATATATATATATATATATATATATTTATATATATATATATATATATATATATATATACATATATATGTGTGTGTGTGTGTACATATAAATATATATATATATATATATATATATATATATACATATACTAGCGAACCGCCTGCACACTTCGTAGTGCAAAGAGAAAATAAAAAAATTCATTCGAATTCATTTAAATTAGTGATAAATTGCTTTTATTGTAATGCTTTGTAGTAAACAACATTTGTTGTTTTTCCATTTTCGGTTTATATATACAAAACCGATGGTTTGCCAACGCGCGAACAGGCTACATAGAACTGTCCATGTGAGAAAAGTGAATACAAACGCAAGGCGAACAGGAAACTGAAGTCGTTTAAATTCAAATAGTATATCAGACGGAATCATTGGGATACCTGGAATCTCCGTTTTTCATTTTCCAGTTAAAATTGTAGCTTCAATTACATAAGCCATCAACCTTTTAATAGCAAGTTTTGTACCATTACACAAACGGCGTTGGTTGATATTACGAAGCATAATAATAGTGGCCCCAACTTTCTATTGGAGATTATGCAGAGGCAATCCTGGTAAGACCAACGAATTCAAAAACTTTGTTGGATGATTCAAAACATCTTCTTCATTGGTAACAGACTTGTACATCACCACTCCGCTAGGAATCTTTGATTGTATAGCCATGTTTAATTCAGTACCATATTTGTTCTTTGCTGCTAAAATTGCTCTGGCAATCAACCGTGTGAAACACATTCAATAAATTCCTCTTTTGACTGTACGAAACAGCAAAGATCATTTGGCAATGTTATCAATCCAGTGTCATCAATAGGCATTGCACCATACCCAATTTTCACCAATTGCTTAGAGAAGTTATCAGCAGATGGATCATTCTGCAATTGAACACGAACGTTGATAGTGAGTTTCAATATTTTAACATATCTCCATAAATATGAAGACTTTAAGCAAGCTTTAATTTCATCGGCAGCTGGCTATCTAGGAATGACGGGCAATGTTTGCCTAAAATCGCCTGACAATAAAATCAACGCAGCACCAAACAACTCTGCGTTATCTCGGAGATCTTTCATTGTTCTTTGCCAAAGCTTCAACAGACTTCTTAGTCGCGTACCTATGCATATGACGTGGGCTGTGCATGGACCGTGTATCATATTTTGCACAACAACATAACATAATTCAGGATCACTTATTTGATCTGGAATTTCAGAACATATAACATTGTCTGCTTCATGTGATGTGATTTTATTCACCAACCATATTGAAATGTGAGCGTGTGGCAAACCACGTTTTGCCACTCCACAGAATACATCCAGAACTTCACTTTACCAAACACTTTAGATTTCACGCTAAAACCCATAGGCGCTTTCAATTTCTGCTTAAAAAAACGAGTAGTGATATCATAGCGGTCGGTAGGACTTTGGCCAGCGAATAAATTATCTTTAATGTCACTCCATTGCGGATTACACGTAAATGTTATAAATAAATCTGGTCGACCGTAATGGCGCACATAAGTCATTGCATCATGCGCGTACTCATGCATATGACGTGGGCTGTGCATAAGGTATTTAAATATTTATGTTTTTAGAGTTGTATTTATATGTAATTTATCTCATAGATCCCCGAAATTCTGATTTAAAATAGCTAAGTATATAAATAAAATTAATGCTTTCACCAAAATTTAATTGTAATAAATTTAAAAACAAATTGTATTTCAGTTTTTCAAAATATTAACTCAAATATATCGAAATGATTGCAGTATTCACTAAAATGGCTATAACTCAAGAATCAATACACATACAGAAACAAAATCGGTTCACGTATTCCGGAGAACGTCAACTACTAACACAATGCAACTTATTTGTATATATATATATATATATATATATATATATATATACATATATATATATATATATATATATATATATATATATATACAAAAAATGTGTATATACATATATACAAATATATATATATATATATATATATATATATATATATATATAAATATATATATATATATATATATATATATATACATATATATATGTATACATATATATATATATATATATGTATATATATATATATATATATATATATATGTGTATATATAAATATATATATATATATATATATATATATATATATATATGTGTGTATATATAAATATATATATATATATATATATATATATAAATATATGTGTACATATATATATATATATATATATATATATATATATGTATATATATATATATATATATATATATATGTATGTATATAGATGTGTGTGTATGTATGTTTGCATCACTACTTTCCTGATTTGCTAGGTTATTATACATGTACATATAGGAATGTACTGAAACTGAAAAATTAATGGATGATGTGAATGAAATCTTACACTGAACTTTTTTTGTGCTGAGCTAGCATCAATAGAACGTACATGTATTAGATTCCGTTTTTGTAGAGCATCAAATTTTCTGAAACTCGATTTCTAGAAATAAAGAAATGTTGTACAATTTTTAGAAAAGACTATGAGAGGTACATATACGGAATTTAATTTATTTCAAACTCTAATGGATTCAATAGCGATTGGCCAAATAAGAGCTTTTGACTTCAGATTTTGGAATACAAATATCTGAAACAATATTCGCGAAGACGAATATAATTTGGCATATACAAAGGCATTTGGTTAGGACTCTAAGGACGTATCCAATATGAGATAAGAAAATTTTTTAAGAAAATTAACTTTCGCATACAAGTTGAATTTATTTAATATTAGCAACCAATGCCATCATATATGACATGTTAGTTGTAATATATTCGCATAAGTAGCGAACACGAATACATAATAATTTACGAATATTTTGCGATTCGAATATGAATATTACCAAGTTACTAATATGTATCTATGCATCTGTAACTTACCACGGATATGGTTTGCTTGTTTGTTTCTGCCTTCTTATTTCTTTTTAGCTTTGTCTTCTTTTCATTATTTGTTTTCTGTTTTGATACGCCATCATTTTCTTCATCTTTCTTATCACCATTTTGGGTATTGTGTTGTTGTTCTTCTTGAATTTCATTAGATGCATTGGCGTGTGCTGATTTCACGTTTTCTCGTTTAGTTGAAGCTGTAAGTGCGCCTGAGTGATTTTCTGATTTTGTATCTGTCCTAGTTAGCATATTGTTTTTTTTATGAATTGTTGAGGACTCTATTTTGGAATTTTTTGAAAGGGATAACATGAACTGTTCTTCTGCCTGTACACAAGTAAGACTCTTCTTAAACTTTTTTTTATTTGATCCTAGGGACTATAAAAAATTGAAATAAAAAATATAAATATATTCAAATGTATTTGAGGCATAGTTTTATCAATAAGAGTTAATAAAGTATATCCGCTAGAATATTTGTATTGTAAAACTTATATTTTCTTTATGTAGCTGCACTAGCGACAAAATAAATTTTTACAACTTTTTAAATTAACTTTTTTTACTTATTTTAAAGGTCCAATTTTCCCTAAATCCTCTTAATAGAGTTCGTAAAAAGACTAGTACTATCTTCTAATCCAAACTCTCCTCTACACTCCTATGCACCATTATATATCCGGCGCAATCCGACCGTGAGCAATTTTTCTGACACAAGGTAAAATATATTTTGATAAAAAAATGTGTTTTCTGTTGTGCTCATTTTTGAAGTATTTTTTAGTCAGATCGCTTTTATGAAAAAGTATTGAACTTGTTATATTACATATAACAAGCTCTCTTACAGGTAGAAGTACAAGATCAAAACCCATTAAAAATTAAAAGGGAATTTCTTGGAAAAACGATACGTCACAAAGTGAACGGTCCCCATAGTAAAAGTGGAAAAAAATCGGAGGAGTTATGGTAGCTTAATGAAATTTTTGGCACATATCTCTCTTGGCCTACTATTTGCGAATATTAATAAAAATTTTTAGAAATCCTATTACTTTTTTGAAATTTTAATCGGTCATTTAACATACAAAATGACATAGCGTGATAGGTTTCTTATGAAATAGAACCAATCACTAATTATTTAGGGTTGCCGTATACCTTTTTTAATATAACATTATTTTAAACTTTTTAGTATTTTTTTTTTTTTTTTGTTTAGTTTTGGTTTTCAAATAACATTATATGAATAGTGTTGCCAAATTGACAACACTAAATATTTCAAAATTAAATTATTATTTAAGATAAAGAACATATTTATATATAAAATAAATAATAAAGTAACAAACAAATTTAAATAACACAACAATTTTAAACAATTTCTTAATCACTAAAATAAGTTTCTGAGTCTGAATCAGTGTTCAAAGATTTATCTACCATTATGTAATTATTAATTTCTTGATTATTGTAGAAAGAGCTGCTTGTATTCCTATTAGATGAAATTAATGGATCAAAAGAAATTAGTTTATTCATTAAATCTTGATTACAATTTTGTCTGCTATTTTTTCGAGCGTGGACAAGTCTGTTCTTTCTACTTGTTTTGTGTGGACATTGTAAAGCATGTTCAGACAGCATCTCTAAAATAAACCAAGGAAATATTTGAAACAAAATTGGCATATAATACCAATCATAGTTATTTAAATATATTTCTCGAGTTTCCTCCGTTAGCTGTTTAAAGTTAGATATATTTACAGGTTTTCCATAGGATACTGTTTTTAAGATTAAATTCAAATTATATATAAATTTTTCATTAACTCTTGTAATCTCGCACGTTTTTTTGAATTCGTTAAAAATTTTTCGAGCTTTATTGCTATCATTACTAGTACCCAAAATTAGACTTTACTTTATTAATTGTCAATCCCGTCTCAGATCGAAATTTATCTTAAATTCGATACGCAGTGTGTAACATGCTCTCAAAGCATCTTAGCAAACAATGTAAGGTGGAATTCCATATCTATAATGATATTCGTTGGGAGAATAAGTAATGCTAAGTTTCTTCATACCTTTAGGTTTAGCTTGTTCGACCCCGACTTTTTGACGGTTCTCGCTTAAGTACGTATTTGTATCAATAAAGGTTTGGTTTCACATGGTGTCCAAATATGTGAGAATAAATTTTATATGTATTAGAGTCATCCTACTTGGTATTCTTTGGTTTAAAGCATCATACATTATCAAACATTAAAAATATCAAGTAATAATTTTAACAAAAATATAAAATATGGATGATTTTTAAAATTATCATATCTCAAAAGTTGGCATAGAAAACACCTAAACCTTCTTAGACATATTTTGGTATATATATCAGAAAATAAGATTATTGATTCATAAAAGTCGTTTTGTGATGTGCCTATTTTTTCGGGTCCAATGTAGGTGACTATTTTTTTTTTGTTAAGTACATATTTTGGCTAATTTCTTCACATTTTTTCTTACAGTGTTGCTATTAATATTTGAATTTTAGGACTTTTTGATTGTTTCTGCTACATTCTTGAATAAAACAGATATAATTGCAAGCATGTTTATTGAAAAATGAATTTATTATATGCATTTTCCCAAACCCATTTTTGTGACTTAAAAGTTATGAAAAAATTATGAAACTAGTTCGACTTTAAGGCCGTATAACTTTTTATATGTGTAACGCACATGAAAATCTTCAGAGATCTTCTCGTCCTTCGTATGTGAGTTACATGGTTGTGATTTAACCTGTCTACATGAATTTTTTTCTTTGAATTTTTTACCGTGTAAAATTATTTAAGGACTTTATAACTGTTAATCATTACAATTGCAACAATGGCTAAGTACACTTACATAAACTAATTTACATGATATTGTATTGCATATACTAGGCAATCAGATTTTTGAAATATGCAGTACAGAAGAAATTGAACTACACACGCAAGGTTCAGAATATCAATGATGAAATATCTCAAATAATCATCAAGACTCAAGGCGCACAAAAAGGATTTTGAAAAATATTCTTACACCGAATGAAAAAAAGAAATTTGCTCTAGAGGAGACAAAATTATCTAAAAATCAGTATAAGGAATTGGAAAAACGGACCAATGAAAAGATTTCTTGGATTTTCCCAGAGAATAGGGATTTAGTCTCTGTCGAAAAAGAATGTTCACCTCCACAAACTGCTATAATTGTCACTTCTACTTTACCAGATTTTAAATTCCAAGATCTTCTTTACCACATTACCGAACTGTTGTTAAATACGCTGATCGCTTGAAAAAACTTGGCAGTCAATAGGAAATCTATCTGAAGAAGCGCAAGAAAAAAGAAATAAAATACAGATTCCTTCGTGAGCACAACTCTAAAAAATTTTCCAGATGTTATACTAATGAAGATGTGATTACTACTTTATTATGCACATCAGATTCCTATATGTCCAATATTCGACAAAAATGGAAAACCAAGTCTATTGAATTTGATTTAGAAGCTAAACTACTTTAAGAAGATGAAAGTCAAGGTTAGTTAGATGAAATATTTATAAAAATTTCTTAAATAATAATTTTTCAAAACATCGTTAAATGTATCATTTTAAGATTTCAAGTACATACATTTGACAATTTTAAATTTACAAATTTATAATAAAAGTTTACATATTATGTCCATTTCGAACTTAAATAGAAACCTACGTCTTCTTCATTAAAACCTTTTCATCCAAAGTGAATTTAATCAATGTTTGTATTGTTCATGCTACTTGAGAAACTAAACTTTAACTCAAACTTGTTCAAAAAACGAAACTTTTTTCGTATTAAAAAATTTCACAGAGGCCAAAGTTTGGCACTTTCTTACAGAATTTTAAATTCTTCATAAGTATAAGTTGTAAACGCGACTCAAAATATCAGATTGTGTGTAAAACAAACTTTAATAACAAGTTTCAATACTTCACTTTTGTACCAAAAATAACTAAATCTTAAAATGGTTTTTAAGTCGATCATAAATATATTTCTAATTAGTTGATTTAAAATATTTATAGCCTAACTTAAAGTCTATAGTCTCACCAAGTAAACAGAAAAAACCGCGTATCAAAATTCCAATCCGGTCAAAAGTTATAGATTTTTGACTGCATACGGTTGTTAAATCACAATATCGAAGGAGCCAATTAATAAACTGTGGCCAACAAATTGGTTACTATGGTTTGGTAGAGCAGAGAATTAACGGTTTCAGCATTTCTTTACTTTTTTACAAAAATTGGAGGGCGATGATGGCGCCTGACCACAAAGCTATCTCTGGATTTAATGGTTTTTCAACGACTGTTTATGGATTTTTTGTGTCTCATGTACGATAGTTTTTGTGTTTACATAACTTAATTGATAATGCCTTTTTCCAATTAGTGTTCTAAACAATGGTCAAAATGCGTTAGTTTTTGAACGAGTGAAACTTTATAAGTGTGGAGATGAAGATCTTTATACAAAATATTGTACAAAGTGCGTCTAGTAATGTCTAATATTTTCGAACGTCGCCGAGTTAAAGTACCAGGCTCATTTGCATTACCTTGCCGTACAGCGGCCTTGTTTGCATCACTAGGGGTTCTATTAGCGTATTTTTTTTATATTTTTAGCAACAGTATCAAGATCCTCGAGCTTAGTCATACAGATAATATTTTATCATATTGATGGTACATTTCCAGTACTAAAACTCCTTGTCTAAGAGTGTAGCGTTTCTTAGCTAAAAATTTCAAACTTTTTATTGAATATATTTCAAAAGATTCAATTTCATGGTATTTCATATTTCTGATAACCTATTCACTTCAAAGCCTGCTTGGCTAATAGCTATCCCCCTAAAAGGAGTAATCCTATAAGGGCTAAACCATCTTTAATTAATTTGTACAAAATATTATATATTAATTTCTTAATGGGGTCTTATGGGACCCCTGCCTGTCGGTTGGTTTGCAGCCAGTGGTAGGAGGCTGTATTCCTACGGAACCATGCAGGTACATATACGTTTCAGCAGATAACTAAGCCCTTACCAGGGAAAAATATATGGAGAGATGGATAAGGCCCAGAGGGGTTAGACATAACAGTCAGGGAAAAGTTTGTAAAAAGACAGGACAGGACGGGCAACGACGATGACTAGAAGGAATTCCCAGGAGTGGACCCCCTCAGTTTACAAGAGAAGGATCATGAATACCGCTGATACTAAGGACGAAAAATTATCAGAGATACTCGAGGGAGGGGAAACAGGCAAACGGTTTAAGGACGGTAGAGAAGGACAGATATTAGAGGCACATGCTGATTGGAGGCAAAGACTCAGAGAATAACAAACACTAAAGTGTACGTAAGTGTCAAGAGTTTCTACATATTTTTATCGTAGAAACATGGTCAAAACGGTGACCAAAGGGAATAGGAACCAAGATAAAGCAATCCTAAGTCACGAACGAACACGATCACTGGCTCGATGGAATTGGATGATGATCTTTCCATCTCCTGCGCATGGAAAAAAGTGTAATCCTATAAGGGGTAAACCATCTTTGACAGCGAAAAAAGTTTTACAAACGGCGATACCAAGCAGCATGAAAATTTAGTAACGTAATTTGATTTACTTCCAGGTAGGAAGTGATGTGTTTGATTGGCGAGAGAGTATTTGTGTGGCCAGGAATCTTAGCTGGTAGCCAGTAAAACTCGTGACCTCCATTCTTCTTCAGGAAATTAAATATTTGATATTCTGTAAAAGTGATATACAGGATTTACAAAATATTGATACATAAATTGTATTTTAACTTGAAATAAAGAAACCTTAAGCTTAGAAATATTTCAGAATACCATCCGCCAAAAAAAAAAAAAATCAATCAACCATGCTACAGCGTACGATTACTCCTAATCTATCAAAGTTGCTTTGTTGCAAAACTTAGACCAAATTAAAAATATTATGATATTTCTTGAGGTAAGATTTTATCTGATTCCCCGGTTCAGAACTACCACTCTTCGTTCCACTCGGTTAAAAGCACTGCATTCAAAAGCATTTGTAGCTATAAAAGGAGCGCCTATGTCATGGCGTGCTTCTTTAAATTGATTAATCATAAATAAATTAATATATAATATTTTGTACAAATTAATAGTTTTTTTTTGTTACGCAACCTTTCTAAAAATCCCTCTCGCCCCTCCGCAATAAGTCATAGCAAAAATTCTCAAAAGCAATTAAGAATTACAGAGAAAAATCATAGTAGGCAATGTAACAAACAAAACAATATTAAAAATTTTTTTAAAAGTTTTAAGCATAAATTTGGTTTTTTTTAAATACTTTTTTATGTTGCTAGAATTATAACAAAAAAGTTTATTAGTTACACTTTTATACATTTAAGGGTCTGCTATACTTTGTAAATAAAATTCTGAATTGTTGTTTGAGAGTTCGTGCATAAGCCAAGCCTTTTTGGGGTTTTTAAATTATGCTGGAGTATACTGATGATTTGGTGTAAGAATAAATGAAATGTAGCATATAGACCAGTGATCCTCATTTTAAAGAGCAATTGCTTATTGTTAACACCCACCACTTTGTTATGCTTCTTTAATTCAGTTATCTTTCAGACGGAAAAGAGTACAAAATAGTACGTAAGAAATGGTGGTACCCTTACGAAAATTTTTCGTGATATATAATGCATTTGGTAAAAAACCCTCAATTGATCACTTTGCATTTTAATAAATAACTTTTGGGAAAAAATAATCAGCACGAAAATAAAAGTTAAAGAGTTAAAACGACTATTCCCAAAAACATGTAATAATTTAATTAGGGAGTGCCCGCGCTTAAACAACTTATATTGTCAACACTCTAAATAAATTATTTTTACATTAAAACAATTATTTGTTGTTGTTGTTCTTTATTTCTCTTACAACTACAATTAGAGTCGGAAAAAAGCCAACCAATTGTATAATGAAATAAAAACGTAAGAAAATTAAAAAAGGCAAAGTAATCAGTGAGTTCTTGTTATGACTTTGATGTGTGTTTAGGCTTCCCATTTATTAATGTGGAAGTTTGAAATAGATATCTCTAGTTATTCTAAGAAATGTTGGGTAAAGGTTCCCTGATGATCTGCATTAGCCCCAGTGAAATGCGCATAGCTAAAACCCCTCAATTGATCACTTTGAATTTTATTAAATAACTTTTGGAAAAAAGTTCTTGTTATGACTTTGATGTTTATTTAGGCTTCCCATTTATTACTCTAGAAGTTTGAAATAGATATCTCTAGTTATTCTAAGAAATGTTGGGTAAAGGTTCCCTGATGATCTGCATTAGCCCCAGTGAAATGCGCATAGGAACTAGCTAAAACCCTTCGATTGATCACTTTGAATTTTAATAAATAACTTTTAAGAAAAAAGAATCAGCACAAAAATAAAAGTTAAAGAGTTAAAACGGCAAATCCCAAAAACATGTAATAATCCTCAATGCCTTTTGTGTTACAAAAACTTAAAAGGACACTGGGGTTCGGTTATCAGAAGGCATTATGAAAATGAAAAATATATATTTAAAACAATTGAAAGGATGGAAAGAAGAAGAAAAAATAATGATTTAAACTTATAGAGATTAAAAAATATGTCAAGTATTGTAAGCCTACATATTGCGAAGCATAGCGAACCATTTGCTGATGGTATTTTTTATTAAAGAACTTTTAATTAATATTCTCTTTAAACTTAATTTTAATAATCACTTAGTTTAATTTAACCCTTATCGCGTTTTATTATGACGCGCCGTGTAGCACAGAATATCTGATTCTGCTATAAAGCAAAAAATGCAAAATTGTGAATTTTATTGTAGTTGCATTGACGAAAACACGAACATAAGCGATCTCTCTCAACTTCTTCTTTGCGTTCGTTATGTTTCGCAAGTTGATTTGTGTGACCTAATAAATTGTAACAATTACTTCTCTAGATGGCCTGTAAGCCTTAAAAATATAGAAAAGAGTTCAAAATATAAAACGTAATTGTAACCTTCACATGATTTTTACTTCATCTACCTACGCAAAAGAATAATATTTTTTGTGCCTTGTGTCGTAATTTGTTTTCTATCATTCTTGCTTTTCATTTACTTTTTCGTTTTACTGTACTTATGAATTACTCTCAGTTTCTCACCAATACAAACACTTTTCAGTTTTGAGTTATCCCAAAGGTATGTTGATATTTCCCTCTGACTAGAAGTGTTTTCAGTAAAAAATTATATTTTATTTCAAATCGGAAAATATTTGTTTCTAATGGTATGCTTAGAGGCCTCAAAACAGGCTTTGTGATACTTCCCTGTGAAAGGGAGTGCTTTTCAGTAAAAAATTATATATTACGCTCACAAAATAAAAGAGCGTAAGCGTACGTGTAAGCAGCATTGCCAGAATGATGATTTTATCATATTTTTGATGATTTTTTGTTCAAAATATGATTTAATGATTTTTTGTTCCTAAGAATGATTTTTTCTATTATATTATTTTTATATTAGGTATGCTTGTCCACTTAAATTTTCTACAGTTTTTTAACAGTCAGTTTTAAATCTTATATCAGCTTTTTGCTTATGTTGTAATTTAGTAAAGAGAGAATAATTACGTGTATAATAATATAAACTAAATATATTTTTAATTTCAGTTTTACAATCAAAACGGCGTAAGGTAAACCCTTCTTGGATAGAAACCTTTAAGCAATGGCTATCCACCAACTCAATGGCTATCAGTCAACTCAAAAACATATAAAACGAGTGAAATGTGTAAGTGTCGGCCAAAAAAAATGTATGAGCAATTTGGAAGAAAACTTCTGAAATAAGGAATGTATAAAATTTAGAGATTCAATTATGTGCATTTATAGCAGAGCACAACCTGCCATTTTCATGCATTGACCACTTAACTTTATTTTTAAAAGCTTCCATTCCTGACACGAAAATAGCACTAAATATTGCCATGAAAACAACATGCCTGGTTAAAAATGCTTTAAGCAGAACGCAATTTGAATTTGTATGTAATATCCTACGCCATCAAAAATTCTCACTGTGTATAGATGAGTCGTCGGATATAGGTAACAAAAAATCACTTTGCTTAGTGGTACGGGTAACTATTGATTTTAGTATAAAATATTAATTTTTTGGTTTAATTGAAGTTGACATTTGTGATGCACTGACAATATTTAAAAAAATTAAAGATTATTTTGAAGGTTACAATATACCTTACAAACAAAATTTAATAGGACTGGTGCCGATGGGCACCAAATATGAGTAGTAGAGAACTGTATGTGCTATGACCATTAAAAATATTAAATTTCAGCAATTAAATTTGAAATTTTTCAATTTTAATTGCCAAAATTCTTAAATTTCACAAAATTCTCAAATATCATTTTGTGTGTGTTCGTGTGTGTATTTTTTCCCACGGTTTAATAGGGGCGTTCACATTGTTGTTTTTTTTAATATAATGTTGGGGTAGGCGTGGGAATTTGTGTCTACCCATATGTGACCTTCAGAATACATGTCCGTCGGTATATGAGCGTGGGAATTTGTGTCTGTCCATATGTGACCTTGAGAATACATGTCCGTCGGTATGTGAGCGTGGGAATTTGTGTCTGTCCATATGTGACCTTGAGAATACATGTCCGTCGGTATGTGAGCGTGGGAATTTGTGTCTGTCCATATGTGACCTTGAGAATACATGTCCGTCCACATGTGACCTTGAATATACATGTCCGTCTGTATGTGAGCGTGGAAATTTCTGTCTGTCCATTTATACTGTGTACGCCTGGTGAATAAAAAAATTTAGAAGCATTTTTAGTAATTACACTATTTAAAAAGTGTAGTAGTTATATATGGATACCCTTAATGTTTGTGGTTCGTTCCTTCTTGCTGGAGTGAGATTTTTTCTTTTATTTTTTTGCTTATTAAAATTTGGTGTGCTTACTTAAGATTTGTCGTCCAGAAATTCAATTCAGTGTCTTTTTTTTACTTTTTTGCTTGCAATGCTTGAGTCTGGAGGAATAATTTGATTATTCTGATCTTGAAGACGTTGTGAAAAAAAAATACTATTGCATAAATATTGAAACTGATGTTTTGTTTATTTTATACATGACGATCATCGATGGATTTTATTTGGGGATCTGGATGGTGGTGCGATTTCTGTATTTTGTAGAATATGAATATTTATGCTATGTTTAAGTGTGTGTGTTTTCGGTGCTCTGAGTGGCGGTTGGAATGTCTGGCTGTCAGACAGTCTGTGTGTGTGACGATTGGTGAGTCTGTATGACAGTCCGCTTTCTTGCTTTCCTGGTCAGTATAAGATGTGATAAGATGTACATATTCATGCGTACATAAATATCTACAAATTTATTTCATTTACGCATATACATACAAGCAAATAATAAGCGTTTATTCCTTGTGCCCAAATATTACCTTGACCATTTGAATGAATGAATGAACCATTATTTAAACATATGCATTGTTTTATATTTTATTAATATGTAATATTTATCAAATTATGTATATATTTTTATTTATACCTCAATTTAAATTTGCCTCTACTACATCCGCTGCCTCTAACAACAATTGATCGTCTCCATACATCGCAAGAAAAAGAGGTGTATCTATTTTCGGTAGTATTTCAACACTCAATATTTCTATTTGAGGTTTGATTGCTACCTCTCTTCGAGGGTCTGTTGTGGTTGGCTGCGAAGACACCGCTAAAAAGTGATCCTCATCGCCTGTTAGCATATCATCGTATTCTGCATTCGAAGGATTTGATGTCTCAGGTGCAGATGTTGGCTGCGAAGACACCGCTAAAAAGTGATACTCATCGCCTGTTAGCATATCATCGTATTCTGCATTCGAAGGATTTGATATCTCAGGTGCAGATGTTGGCTGCGATGACAGCTCTAACAAAAGTTCCTCATCTCCTTCAAGATGTTTCTCGAACTCTTCCCGTCTGGCTTTTCTTAAATACTCCTTAAATTGGTGACGCTGAAGTCTCCGAAATAATGGTGTGTACCAGAAGGGCTTCATTGTACAAATAAAAGCTCAACTTCTAAATTTGATAATTTTGCTTTGAAAACTTGTGAAGCTACAAAAATTTTGTAGTTTATCAGATAACACAATGTTTTGTCCACGTAGCAGTTTCTTTTGCTACAAAATTTTGTGACGTATCTGCATGCATAAGCATGCCTCCGTATCCTGTGTATATCACATATCATAATGTTTGTTTACATAAATTTTGTCCACTTAGCAGTTTCATTCCCGTAAACATTTTGTATCGTAGAGGCATGCATAAGCATGTCCCTGTACTCTGTATATATCAAATTCAGTTCAAAACTTTGTAACGTATCTGCATGCACAAGCATGTCTCTGTACTCTGTAGATATTACTTATCAAAATTTTTGTTTACATAAATATTGTCTACGTAGCAGTTTCATTCCCTTAAACATTTTGTATTGTAGAGGCATGCATAAGCATGCCTCGGCATTCTGTGTATATCAGAATGTGCAAAGCAGTTTCTTTTGCTACAAAATTTTGGAATATCTCTACATGCATAAGCATGCCTCCGTATTCTGTGTATATCACATATCATAATACTTGTTTATGTAAATATTATCTACGTAGCAGTTTCATTCTCCTAAATATTTTCTAACGTATTTGCATGCATAAGCATGCCTCGGCATTCTGTGTATATCAGATACCACAATGTTTTGTCCACGTAGCAGTTTCTTTTCTAATTTTTTAATCTTAACCGTTTCTATCAGCAGATACGCTACTTTTGAAAAGTAACGCAAAGCTACTTTGTTGGAATGAAGCGTACTATACCAAAACAAAATTTTCACGAATTTATATTAACTCTTTTTCGTTGGTGCTGCAATTTTCTTCAGTTTTGCTCAAAGTTCTGCTGAGGAAAAAAATTGGTTTCTTCATTTGACTAAGTACGGCTCCAATAGCTATGTTAGATGTATCGGTAGTCAGTTCAAATGGCTTATCATAGTTAGGTTGAAAAAGTTCAACTTGTTCTTTTAAACGTTTTTTTAGTTTGTTAAATGCTTCTATGGCAGCTTCATCTAAATGTATTTTTGTTGTAGCACTTTTGTTCTTTCCAATTTGTCCATTATCTCCTCGTAAATGAACTGTAAGGGGCTTAGCTATGCAGGCATATCCTTGTATAAATTTTCTATAATAACCTGTCATACCCAAAAAACCTCTTAAGTCTTTGAGTGTTTGGGGTAAAGGATATTTATCTATTGCTTCAACCTTTTCTGGATTTGTAAAAATTTTATTATGTTTAATAATGTGACCCAAGTATTCGACCTCTGTTTGGAAAAACTTGGATTTTTCATTAGATACCCTGAGTGTTGCCTGATTTAAAGCATTAAATATGATTTGAATGTGTTCCATATGTTCTTCTGGTGTTGAAGAGTATATGAGTACATCATCAATGTAGACATAAGCAAACTTCCCAATATATTCTCTTAGGATACTGTCGACACATCTTTGAAATATTGAAGGGGCGTTTTTTAGTCCGAATGGCATACGCACAAATTCGTACTTGCCACCATTTATACAAAAGGCTGTTTTTTCTCTATCTTCCCTCTTAATTTTTATTTGGTGGAAGCCTGATTCCAAGTATAGGGTTGTGAAATATTTGGCTTTACCCAAATTTTGTATAGTCATATTGACATCTGGGATAACATATCTGTCAGTTATAGTACTTGCATTTAATTTTGAAAAATCTACAACCATTCGTCTTTTCGGTCGTCCTGTCTCGTCTACTCCTTTTTTAGGAACAGTCCAGATGGGTGAATTGTATGGGCTATTACTACGTTGAATTATTCCTTCATGTAATAATCTTTCAATTTCTTTATTTACGAAGTCGTTATGCGCTATGGGATATGGGTATTGCTTCGTCCAAATGGGTTCATTTGTCTTAGTCCTAATAGTGGCTTCAATCATTGTTGTAAAGTGTAAAGGTCCTATACCATTGTTATCCCTCATTAGAAAATCTATTCTTTCTTTATATAATTCATTTCCTATAATATAATTGACTTTGCTAATTTGGTTTTTATTTATTGTGAGCCTCATGTTCTGTATATCTACCACGGCATTTAGGGCAACTATTCCCTGCCATCCTAATATTAAGTCGCTTTCTTTTATATCATCTAACTCGAAAAAGTCTATGTCTTTATCAAGAAATTTAATGGTTTGTTTTGAATTTATTATAGAAGTTCCGTGAATCGACATAACTTCAATAGGATTTACCTTTTTTCTTAAATTTAATTCTAATGATTTTTTTATATAGTTATGGGTTGCTCCAGTGTCTATTAATACATTATATGTTCTTTCTTCATCAGACATTGTGATATGGGGCAACCTATTCCTTAGTTTAAATTCTTAACAATTAATTTATTTACTGTACCTGTTTCTACAACTAAACTATCGATGTCATCTTGTGTGGTGATATTGTTGTTCCTCTGTTGATGAAAGTTTCCGCTGGGCTTTACTTGTTGCTTCCATGATTTGTTGTTGTGTTGTTGGTAAGTATTGTTGAAACGTGTGGGCTGTCGTTGAGCAGTGTTGCCTGAACTAGTGTCCATCGGTTCTGGTCGAGGTTGGTGGTTAATGATATTTTGCTGTGGGTTGAATCCCTGAGGTCGTTGGTTGCTGAAGTATGGTCGAGGATTTTTTCGTTTTGGTTGGAACTGTTGTCTCTCGAATAGTGGCTCGCCTAGTTGTATTTTTGATGTGGGTACCGTATTGTATGTTAGTTTTAAGTTTTGATGCTTGCTATCATGTTCTATTGTGCGGGCAATAAAATATGCGTGTTCTAAATCCACTGGGGCATTTGCGTATAAAGTGGACTGTACAAATGTATTATTGACTCCAGATGTGAACACTCGAATAGAGTCTTGCCTGTTCTGTCATGGCATTAACGGCTTCTGTTCCATATCCGGACATTGTGATTTTTGAAATTATTAGACTTAAGCATTTGTTTATTTCATCATGAAATTCTTCCAATGTTTTTCTTCCTTGGTAGCATTTCTTCATCTCTTCTTGCAAGACATATAGAGGTCGAGTATCGGCGTACGTGTAGTCTAGCCTTGCTCTGATGGCCTCAAAATTGAGGATTGTACCGTGATTTGCTAAAACTTGAGCGGCTGCTCCTTGTATTTTCGTCTTCACAATTTGTAACGCTTGGGAGTAGATACTGGTGTTTTTTAGTGGTTCTATACTATGCATCATCCGAGATGTATCTTCTCTCCACACTCGATATTTTGTAATATCACCATCAAATATCGGGAGTGATTTGAAGACATCTAATTTTACGTCGTTGACATTTGTTATTTGTATCGAAATTTCTTTCTGGGGTGCAGGTTGTGGATGGTTCCATTGAGGATTTACCTGGGGGTTATTTCTCATTTGTTGTATTTCTAATTTCAATGCGTTTACTTCCGCTGCGTGTCCTTGCATCATACTTTGCATAGTGGCTTGTAGAGTTGCCATTTGTTGGACAGGCATGCTGATTTCCACACTGTTGTTAGCCATTTCTTCTTCTTCTAAATCTTCCCAAGGATGTGTGTAGTCGAAAGCTGTTTCTCTTTTCATAAGGTTTTTTATTCACTAACACTTTTTTTGTTTTTTGTCACTATAATATATAAGCTATTTTTATTTTGTGTACCTTTTTTTTCTTGGGTTTTTTCTTTCATATCTTCTTATGAAGATTTTTTACTTATATCTTCTTATGAAGATTTTTTTCTTTTATCTTCTTATGAAGATTTTTTCTTTTATCTTCTTATGAAGATTTTTTACTTTTCTTCTATGAAGGATTTTTTTATGTCCTTGCTGCGACAAAGATATCACGATGGTCCGCTCTCTGAAGTAACAAAATATATGTCACTCCTGGCAGGGTCGCCAATTAAAGTTTTACACTTTCTTTTTGAATTAAAAAAATATTTATTTTCTTAACTCGAATGAGTTAATCTTAGTCCTTATGCTAATCATAAACTGAATTACAATTTTTAAATATCTTTCTTATATACTAAAAAATACATATCTTTGGTTCTTACATATAAGTGTTAGAATAAAACATATCTTTGTTTCTTTGTTTCTTATATTTAGGTATTAGAATGAACATATCTTTGTTTCTTTGTTTCTTATATTTAGGTATTAGAATAAACATATCTTTGTTTTTTAGGTAATAAAACATATCTTTGTTTTATAGGTAACTTCTTTGTTAGTTAAACAAGATTGAAAATGGTTTATATTATATTTTAGAGAAAGTATTTACAATTACATATCCATAAAATTAAGAACAATGCAATGTTTGTATTTTATTATCTCTTAGCAAATGTGTTTTTTGTATCATGACGATGCATGATCATTGTGTGTGTGTGTTTGAATGAGTATTCTACCTAAAGTCGTTAACTCACGCGATAGGAAAACAAAGTCTGCTTGCGCAGACCATTCTCTTGTTGAAACACGTATACTGTAAAAAACAAATTGTTTCTCTCGTGCTCTTTGAGTTTCTTCAAACAAATTATGAGTAGCAGGAATGGATAACTTATGTATAATGTTTGTTAATGCGTTAACTAGTTATTCTGGATATATTGATATATGTCACTTTGTGTCATAAAGTGATTGAAATCAATTTTTCCACTTCTAGCTATCATAGACAGAATTTTTTCTCCTACACAAACGTATGCTTATGAGTTGAATTGTTGTAAAATTCCAATCCATATGAGAAGTAAACAGTGCTTCAAATACATTGTAAATGTGTTTCTGTAGTGGTGCGTAACACTGCTTTAGAAAATAATGTGATTTCTACAAATAATTTACTTGACTACTTTTGTTTTATTTAGTTTCTTATTAACACAGGAGCAATTTTTATATATATTATATAAATCTCACCCTACTAATGTTATAAAGCCGAATGTTTGTGAGTGTGGATATGTAGATTTGTGGATGTTTGTAAGAATTGATTTTAATGAAACTTTACAATATTTAGCTTATAAATCTGAATATTATATAGGCTATAATATATAAAGATGTTGTGTAAATTGTCCAAAATATATGTATGTAAGTGTCAAATAATTATGAAAAATATGTTTTTTTTTTAATTTGAAAAATGTTATTTTTCGTTACCTATTATAACTACGGTGACCATTTTTGGGAAAGGAAAATACAAGACAAATACAAAATTATGTTAAAAATGACAAGAAAAACAGAAAAAATAATCATATAATTTATTTATTATTATTATTATAAAATTAAGTAACAACAAAAACAAGTCTTCTTGACTAGAATAAAAAGTTAAATAAAATGTTTTTATAATATTATAATTTAAAAAAATAAATTTGGTTTTATAAACAGTCTTCTTGACTAAGGCTAACAAAAAAAAATTGAAAAAAACTACATAAATGTTAAATTTAGTTATGAAGTTTGATATTTTTCCACAGAATGGATTTTTTTAAAACATCTGGATTGTTAATTAAAAATCCTTTAAATTCTAAGCAATTCATTTTAAAATTGCATTTTGTAATTAATAATGATCTTAAAGTATTTACATTTAATTGCGATTTTTCGGTGGTCCAAATAATTGTCAAAATTTATTCTTTTTTTTATATTTATACAGTTAGAATTGAAAATTTCAAAGAAATATGTGAAGATATTGAAATAGAATATAAAAAGTTACTAGGACATAGCAAAACTCGATGGTTAACTTTAATGCCTGCTTTGGAAAGAATCATAAAACTATTTGAAGCTTTAAAATTATATTTTATGTCTCAACCAAAATGTCCGACAATATTATGAAATTTTTTTATGAATCCTTGTGCTGAATTATGGTTACCTTTTGCATATAGCCAAGCTTCAACATTTCATAAAGCTATTCTTAATGTAGAATCACAAAATATTTCAATGCCTGAGGCTTCAACTATCTTAAAAGATTTAAAATTTAAATTGGTCGAACGGAAAAAGGAACTGCTTTTACCCCTTACCGTCAAAAATATTATTCTCGAATTACAGAAAAGTAATGATTTTAATGAAACTCAATAAATCAGTGGGATAAAGCTTTTAGAGATAAATTTTGACAATTATTCATTATTGAAAACGCACTCTCGGTAGCAGCATTTGAAGCTGGTAGACATAGACAAAATTCAATAAGTATCAATATATTTTTATATCAACCACATTTGTCTTAAAGTGATTAAAGATTTCAATCCATCTTTCATCTACTGATATATTTTTTACCCTCCAGTCTTCTATTTTTTCATTATTTGCAAAATTTTTCACGCAGCTCACTTCATCAAATAAATCTTCATTATTTATTTTTAAATCATTTCTAAATTCATTTAGATAGAATAAAGTTTTTTCAATCTTGTCCCAAGATAACATATTTCGTAACAATATCCAGTCTAAAATTTCTACATCTCTAAAAGCTTTATCCCACTGATTTATTGAGTTTCATTAAAATCATTACTTTTCTGTAATTCGAGAATAATATTTTTGACGGTAAGGGGTAAAAGCAGTTCCTTTTTCCGTTCGACCAATTTAAATTTTAAATCTTTTAAGATAGTTGAAGCCTCAGGCATTGAAATATTTTGTGATTCTACATTAAGAATAGCTTTATGAAATGTTGAAGCTTGGCTATATGCAAAAGGTAACCATAATTCAGCACAAGGATTCATAAAAAAATTTCGTAATATTGTCGGACATTTTGGTTGAGACATAAAATATAATTTTAAAGCTTCAAATAGTTTTATGATTCTTTCCAAAGCAGGCATTAAAGTTAACCATCGAGTTTTGCTATGTCCTAGTAACTTTTTATATTCTATTTCAATATCTTCACATATTTCTTTGAAATTTTCAATTCTAACTGTATAAATATAAAAAAAAGAATAAATTTTGACAATAATTCAATATCAATAGGTAAGCAGTTTGTATGCAGTTGTTCAAAATATGTGCTGTGCAATTTACACCTATCAGTTTTTGGCCAATGAAGTTTTGCATTTTGTGAAAGATGTTATTCTGACCTTTTCTGGCTGCACCACCAAAATTACAATTTGTGCTGTCTCCACAAAACGCTACCATTTTCCTAATTATTTCATTTTTTTCAAGAGTCTCTTGCACATATTTTGAAATAATATCTGAAGTTTCTCCAATAAGGTCTTTAACATCCAAAATCTTAATCTGAATTCCTTTATTCGTCAGAAAGTATCGAATTAATAATGGACAAATTTTAACACAATATTTTAATACATTAATATTTTATATTAATGTTCGTGCAATGTATATGCTAAAAAGATGACATTTGCATATCAAATTAGGAAATAAGGGACATTGTACTGTCCCTTATTTTACAAAAAAGGGACAGCATGTTAAAAAACTGGACTGTCCTCTAAAATACAGGACGGATGGTCACCGTAATTATAACGTTATATTTTTTTGTGAAATTTGTGAATATAATATTTAATATTTACCATTAGTAGGTATTAATTTTTGCAATATATCCTCTGATAATGCAGTTTATACTTATGCAAGTTTTTTTTTATATGTGAATATTAAATCGTAATTACTAATAGCTATACACATATATATTTCCGGCTAGAGACAATATATCTCTCAACATATAGTCTATTATTATTCCGATAATCCCACAAATAAATATACAAATAAAAATGTTAATAATAAACAACATTGGTTAAAATAAAAAAAAAAAATACCAATTTAGGAAACGTTGTCAATTATTTTATAAGAGCGTTTTTAATTCAGGGATATATGAGTTCTTATAATGATATACATAATAATATGGACTAGTATTTTTAAGCTTAAGGTGTCTTTATTTTTAATAAAATTATAAATTGTATTTGTATATTTCGTCACTCTTTTGTGTGACTTCTTCATATTTTTCATATTTTTGTTTCATAAACAAAAATAATTTTTTCACATCAAATAAAAAACAAATTTCCTGAAGAAGTCACACAAAGGAGTGACGAAATATTGAAACACAATTATAATTTTATTAAAAATAAAGAGACCTTAAGCTTAAAAATACTAGACCATATTATTAATAAAAGAAGGTCAAGAAACTAGAAGAATTAAAAAGTTGATATACATAGCTTGAATACTACATAATTCAATGCGCAATTGACTAAACTCATGTGGGGCAGAATATGTAATTCGTTTTTTCGTCAACTCTTAGCGGCATCTTGTGGATCGAAAATTTTCATATTGGTTTGTCTCTTTGTTGAGATATGCTTTGAAATAGTTGATGATCAGTATGAATATCTTATAAAATGATTCAGTTGTATATTCAAATATTTAACAGCATCCGATTGTATTATAGGAGACCGATCAATATGAGCAATCATATCAGTATCATATTTATAACGATATGAGCTCTTGAGAACTCGAAAGAGTAGCAGCATCATACCTAATCCGTACTTGAAAAACTTGTTATTCTAATATCGATAAAAAATGCGTCATCCGCATATACATATTCCATTAAAATCAATATTTTTTATATAATTTATAATTGTTAATAAACTAATTTTTTGACATATTGTCATTGTACTATTATAATATGAAATTTATTTGTTGGGTGGTTAAGCAATGTCTATATGCATTTCATTGGCGCTTCTTCAAAATTAGATTTTGATTTGTTAACAAATGCATTAACTACTATTTTAGATTGCGTATTTTCCACACTGTTAAAAAAGTTATTAAACATGCGGATTTTTCGGTATGGTTTGACAATATTTTATTGTCTTTATTTACAACAGTGTTCATGCCTGTTTTTAGCTAGCCAGTAATAATTGCGCATTAAATTATTGTTACGTATTTTGATGACCTTGATAATTATTTTAAGTCGCTTTAAAATAGCAACATTGATATGACCTTTTTTTGACATTTTAGAAAGCAGTTCTTATACTTCATTAGAGATAACAAACTATATTTCAGCCAAGGAGTTAAATTTTTCCGCATATTCAGACGTTTATAATTTTGTTTCAAAATTATTTATTTTTAGAAAGGTAATTTATGTATAAGGTCCTTACACTGATTGGGTAAGCTACTTAATAGGTTTATGTTTGCTACATCACTATCATTAAATCTAAACATCTCATAACCAACTTTACATCTACTGTGAATAAATGTATCCTGTTTAAAACCCACTATGCCTGTTTAAAACCCACATATTAACATATGGTCACTTAACTCATGTTCAATTGCGTATGCAGAAATTTCAAAGGGTATATTAGCGAAAATACAATAAATTGATGTACTAAGTTATGAAAAGAACAAAATATGAGTTCAGAAAAAAAAATTTATCAGGTTAGGTTTATTTGCATTATTCGCTAGAATGTCCGCATTAAAATCACCAAGAAATACGCATGTACACGTTTACGAAATTTTCAAATTCTGGTTGAACTTTGTCAACAGAGTTTTAAAAATAAGTGATCAAAATTTACCCTACGAAATTACAAATATATAAAAAAAATATTACTAAATAACAGCTTTTCATACCCGTTAATAACGCTGGTTTACATCCAAAAAATACCAAGAACGCCATATGCCTAGATAAGTTAATTTGGATCTCCTGAAAACGAAAAGCGCTATAATTTTTTTTTTCTTAAGTACCGTTTTTTAGATAACGGTACTTTTGTGTTTTTCGGTGTTTGGTCCCACTCAAACCTTTGTTTTACGCCGAATATAGTGTGAGCAATGCAAATGAATATATTGTCGTTCCACAAAATCCTTAATGAAAACTTTACTTTTCATCCGATTTTTTCCAAATTACGCTTAAAATGTTGGTAACTAAATAAACTGTTTGGTAAAAAAATAAAACATTCCAGATTTTTGCTATAACGTAGAAAAAAAAACTAGGTAAAAATGAAAAATTTTGAAAAAAAACTTAAGAAATAGGCAAATTTTAAACTTTGAGGTGCCATAACTCAGCCATTTCTTGTCTTATAATTTACACATCGACGGAAAAGCATTCAATTAACTTTTTAACGATATGCAATTTATCACGATCGGACTTTTCAGTTGGGCTTCACAAAGGTTTGAGTGGGACTATACACCGAAAAACACAAAAGTACCGTTATCTAAAAAACGGTACTTAAGAAAAAAAATTATAGCGTTTTTCGTGTTCAGGAGGTTCAAATTAACTTATCTGGCATATGGCGTTCTTGGTATTTTTTCAAATAAAAAATTTGTAAAGCTGTGTAATCAACATTATACGAGACACTATAAAGAATATAAACAAACCACAAACGCCAAAGTCGGAAAGTATATACAAGTCTTTAACACACGTACCAGGTTTCTCAGACAGAATCACGCAATCCAATATCTACAACACTGATGACGTTAGCATTGCTCTGAAAACCACAAACAATTTAAACTCCCTGTTTTCGAATACTACAACAAAACTAGACAAATTAGATACCAGAAGTGCAAACCACGTAAGGGATCCAATTGCAGCAACAATGCATATCACGTTGTTGTTGACAATAGCCCTCTAAAAACAAATCAGAAGAAATTAAGAGAAGAAGAATGTTAACTGTGCAAGGAATCTCTATCACAAAGTAATAGAGATTCCGATATGACAGAATTGAAAACTGATATAAACGACATCAAAACTACAATGCAACAACTAACAGCGGCCATAAACAACACTAACACCCAAGTAAATACGAAGCGCTTTCACCTATAACTAATGCTATCACAAACCTTACAGCACAAATGGCAGAAATTTGGAAAAAAAAAAAAAAAGGAGAAGGAAAAACAAATGGAAAGTATGGATCAAAGAATCATTGAATTAGAGCAACAAATAATTAATAAAAACATTGATATAAAAAACGTGACAAACACAAATATTGCCCCAATCGATGTAGTTAAAAAAATTGTAAAAATCATTGTGCTGTTTACATCACTAAATAAAAAAAAGGAGTTACTAAGGAAAATCAACCGGCACAGAATAGAATCAAGCACAATAAATCCAGAAGCATGTAATAATAAATACATATATGTTAACGAATACTTGACCCCTTACAAACGGCGCCTACTTTGGTTAGCTAAAACAAAGGCTAAAAGGTACAAATGGAAATTTGTGTGGGTCAAAAATGGCCACATATATGCAAAGAAAAACGAAACATCTAATCCTATAGTCATAGTTACTTCCGCAGATATAGAATCAATAACTTTACCCATTTAAATAAATAAAAATAGCCTTGTTGATATATAGGAACTATACAATTGAAGAAAAAAAAAATTAATAAAATAAGTAAACAAAAAATAAATAATGTTGCAAAACATAGAAAACTTTAACTAAATAAACAAAAACTTCATAAGATATCCCATTACATTGTAATGATTACAATCATCTATATGAACATTCGCTCTTTGAGATAAAAATTTTACTTCGCTCTTGGCTAGTCTTAACAACGTTACAGATAGCATAAATTTTCTTATTCTCGTAGAAAAAAAAACATATCAAATGATGAACAACATGCATACGAAACTAAAGGCTTCAACCCAAGATTATGTATATAAGATAATGCATGACAAGCACGAACAAATTTATATGCGGGTCCCAATATTACGACCCGCAGCGAACATATTCGTCAAACGAACGTTGTCAAACATATTCCATCCTGTCTTGTGTAGTTATTTGTTCGAATAACACAAAAAATTGGTTGGTTTGCCTAGACCATTCAAAAATGAAACTTGTAAGGCAGAATGTGTTATCATTTGTTGCAGAAAATTGTTATTGTTCATGTACTTTTATGTTGCATAGGATAGATCCTTTGTCCGAAGCGGAAAATATTACTGCGTAACTTAAAATAGGCTAAATAATACTTGTGTTGTTGTTGGATAAACGAAAATGTATCTATCAGCACCGATGCGATGATGCCATATATTATTGTCATATACATATAATATAAAAATTTGTTGTACTTTTTTTATTTATATATGTATAAATATGTACATATATATATATATATATATATATATATATATATATATATATATATGTTAGCGTTCGGCATTAGTAAATAACGAAATTAGCGCCAAAATTCTGTATAGACGGCGGAGCTGTTATGGAAAGATTTTTTTTTATTGGATCTGTGAGTCGTTCAGGAATTGACCTGTTTTATTTTTAATGAACTCATTTTGTCTTAAATATGAATTGAATTGAAATATAAATTAATTCATGATAAATCAATAATTTTGAATGCATTCGCTTTGTTAAAATAGAAGAATTGATTTTGTATTAGAAAGAAGTTATTAAAGAATTCAAAGCAAATCATAGTAATTAGTTTTTTTAATTCATATAAAATGGTCGTATGCAATAACCCTTTCTATAAATTCTATTACGTTATTGTGCACTAAAGCTAAAACATTTAGGATTTCTGTAAAATATAATATAAAAAAAAGGATACACTTATTTTGGTAAAATCAAGAGGATACATTTATTTTGGTAATAAAAATATTTAAACCTTTTTAAAAATTTTTATATTGAAAAAAAATTTAATTATTAATAGTAATATTATGTTTATTTTAATATTTTGCGTTTATTTATTTATTTTTTGTTACATTTATTTCTTATTACTTTTTTTAGAATTGCTTTTGTAGTTTTATTTATTAGAAAAAATCTGCACTTTTCTTTGCCTAGAACTATGTACCTTTTTCTATAGCCCAAAAGCAGTGGTTTCGAAGGAGGACCCATAATTAAGAGTCCAATAATTGCTGTTTATAGTGGAAACAATCATCACTTAACCATTCTGGGGTTGAGCGTTTGCACAAGTCAATAATAAATTATTTTATAGCATTTCGTTCCGGTTCCGTTTTAAAGACAATATGAAATATTAAATATTTGTCTGATGGAGCAGATAAATTTCAAAAACCTTGGAGCGGTTAAAATTTCATCCAAGTTTCTAAGCTTATTACAGTATTTTTCACATTGCAATTTTGGAATAGTTTTACATGCAACATATTCAACGAAGTATCTCATGGAAATATGGCTATTTCCACAGAATTGTCAACCACATGTCAAAAAATAAAAGCTGAAAATTCATGTTTTTTATATTTTATTAAAGGAACGCACTTAAAATTTATTAATCTAAAGAATTCCAAACGTATTTTTATTTGCGCGGCCAATTATTGGACTTCAAAGTTGTGCAAGGGCTCTGATCACCTTCTTTGAGTTTTTAATGATACTTTCTCTTAAATATTTACTTCCTTAAGATAAAAATATTTGATTAAAAAGATCAGGTAACGGTAAATTTTCAATTTGTTTTCATTAACATTTTTTGTAGCACTCGTGCACACAAAATATCATAAATTGTCATTTCTCCCGAGCCGATGATCGCAAATGTTTTATATTTATTTTGTTTATCAAGATTAATGATCTTAATTTATTGAAATATTGAATTCCACCATATTATACCCTGTTATATTTCTATAGTAGTTTAAGCTTCGTCACGTCCGTCACCTGATACAAATTATCGTAAGTCAAAAATTTTGCATTGCGCTTGTGTTTTTTTATTTTAAGTCGATGGACTTATTACGGGAGAAGAATAAGGAGAAAGCTCGGCGGTACAGAGAAAAATTAAAAAAAGTCCCAGTTAGATTGAAAAAAATTCTTCGAAAAGCTAAACAACGGTCGCAAAATTATAGAAAAAAATTTTTGCAAAAAGCGAAAGATAATAACAAAGTATTAGAGGAGAGAAGAGAAAAAAACCGAAGAAGACAACAAAAACATTGCGAAAAAAAGAAAAATCAAGATGCGAACGTCAGTTCAACGTGTGACGCGTGCAACTGTAGGCAAACATTATGGAAAGCTTTGAAGACAGCTGAAAGATCTTTACCAGCTGACTGCAGAAAAGAAAACAAGTTGTGAATTTATTGCATAAAAAATATGGTTCATTTATAGAGGAAAAAGAATCGAACTTGGTAATGAAAAACCAAATGCAACTAATTAGAAACTTTTACGGTCGTGATGACATCAGTGTTCAAGCTGCAGGGCGGAAGGAAACTTACATGATAACTGGAGAAGTGGTATGTAAACGGTACATGATTATGACAATTTCAGAGGCTTACGAGCTATATAAAAATGAGATGAGTCCCAATTACGTTGGTAATTGGTAATTTCGACCAAAACACATTCAACTTTAGAATGAGATGCCACATAACATGTGCGTATGCCAGTACCATTCTAATTTTGGCTTTCTTTTAAAAAGCTGTGCAAATATAATAACATCGTTCCCTGACAATTTTCAAAGTTTCCTCAAATTGGCGTGTTGTAATATCGAGCAAGAAAATTGTATGACAGACAATTGCCAAAATTGTGTAAAGAACATAAAAAGCGATTTAGTTTTTGCAAGTATGGATGAGGTCGTTAAATTGCAATATTGGCGAAAAGTTGATGATCGAATTGCATTAACGTGTACAACATCTCTATTAGCTGATCTCTTCCGCGAATTAGATGCAACGTTGCCATCATTCAAGCGCCACTTTTCAGTGAATTACCGCCTAATGTATCAAAATGAAATTCAGAGCGCTTACTTTTCCTACCGTCAAGTAACGATTATTACGTGTGTTACGTGGTTTAGTGGCGGCACAAAATCTTATATAATAATAACTGATAGACTTACTCGCAACAAGTTTGATTTTGTGGTAATTATTTTAACGAACATTTGTATTGCTATATTAAATCGAATTAAGATTCATAAGCTAATTGTTCGAAATGTGTTTAAATCTCAGAAAGACATGATGATAAATATTCTAAGGCACAAAGGAAAGTCAACATCAGTTTTATTCAACTAACACAGTAGAGCAGAACTGCTGTTTTCGAAAGTCGCAACACTTTCATCATCAGTGCTCATGTGTATTGTGTTTGTCACCACTTTTTAAGCGGCTTAGTTAAATGTGATAACAGTTCCTATTTACACAAATTTTACTATGAAAAGGAATCCGAGAACTGTATCAACCTGATGTTAACACGTTTTTGTTTTAATTTTTTGTTTTTTTTTAATTTTGTTTTTGGTGTGAATTTTTTACTTAAGTACAAGTGAACGTTTTCCAATTTTTACTTGGCAGCTCAAGCCTTAGCTTAAATTTGTATGTGGTAATTAATTTAACGAACATTTGTATTGCTATATTAAATCGAATTAAGATTCATAAGCTAATTGTTCGAAATTTGTTTAAATCTCAGAAAGACATGATGATAAATATTCCAAGGCACAAAGGAAAGTCAACATCAGTTTTATTCAACTAACACAGCAGAGCAGAACAGCTGTTTTCGAAAGTCGCAACACTTTCATCATCAGTGCTCATGTGTATTGTGTTTGTCGCCACTCTTTAGGCGGCTTAGTTAAATGTGATAACAGTTCCTATTTACACAAATTTTACTATGAAAAGGAATCCGAGAACTGTATCAACCTGATGTTAACACGTTTTTGTTGTCAATAATATGAAAATAACAAATGAGCCCAAAATAGAAGACTTAAGGCTTAAGGCAAAAAGGGTAGACTACCTTTGGTTACTGTCAAAACTCGAAAAAAATACTGTTAAATGCATATGCGAACATTTGTGTGGCTATATTATACTTACACTCAGTTGTAAAGCAATGACTTGTGCGAAAACCAATTAATGATATATACATAAAATGTAAATAGATATACATATAAACATTTTTAACTTATACATACATAAATATATTATCAGAAGTTGATTATTACCAATTTCGAAAGTAATTTATGAAATAAATTGGAAAAGTACTACAGTACTATGTGGTTTATATGTGCGTTGGTTCATGAGTTATAGCCATCTTAGTGAACACTGCAATCAATTCGAAATATTTGAGTTATTATTTTGATAAACTGAAATACAATTCGTTTTTAAATATATTACAATTAAATTTTGGTCAAACCATTAATTTAATTTATATTCTAAGCTATTTTAAATCACAACTAAATATGAAATAAATTACATATAAATACATCACTAAAAACTTAAATATTTAAAAACTTTATGCACAGCCCACGTCATATGTATGAGTACGCGAATAAGAAATCAGTTGAAGCTTTGGAAAAATCAATGAAAGATCTCCGAGATAACACAGAGCTCTTTGGTGGTGCGTTGATTTTATTGTCTGGCGATTTTAGGCAAAAATTGCCCTCATTTCTAGATCGACAGATGCCGACGAAATTAACGCTTGCTTAAAGTCTTTATATTTATGGAATGATCCATCTGCTGATAAGTTCTCTAAACAATTGCTGAAAATGGGAATGCAATGCCTATGGATGACACTGGATTGATAACATTGCCAAATGATTTTTGCCGTTTCGTACTGTCAAAAGAGGAATTGATTGAATGTGTTTTACTAACATAGCACAATAATATACATGCCATGCATGGTTGAGTGCTAGAGCGATTTCAGCGGCAAAGAACAAAGATGTTACTGAATTAAACATGGCTATACAATCAAAGATTCCTGGCGAAGTGTTGTTGTACAAGTCTGTCAATACTGTTACCAATGAAGCATATGTTGCGAATTATCCAACAGAATTTTTAAATTCCGTCTGATACACCATTTGAATTGACCGACTTCAATTTCCTGTTCGCCTTTCGTTTGCGATTACCTTTAACAAGGCGCAAGGCCAATCTTTAGAAATTTGTGAAGTAAATTTAGTGTATCCGGTTTTCTCACATGGACAGTTCTATGTAGCGTGTTCGCGCGTTTGCAAACAATCGGTTTTGTATATTTACACCGAAAATATTTTTTACCACAGAGCATTACAATAAAAGCTGTTTATCACTGATTTAAATGAATTCGAATTAATTTTTTTATTTTCTTTTTTGCACTACGAAGTGTGCAGGGGGTTCGCTAGTACACTTTAATATATGTACAATAAACAAACGCTTTCAATTAATTTTCGACATTATTTATTCAATTTGCTATAAAATTTATTTCAGCGTACATTGCGGCTTCTCTTGTGTGCATGTATCACAGTCTATGGTATGTGTGTATCTAAAAATAATTATCTATAACATCGAAAAAACAGTTGGCCACTTAAGGAAAATGCGATCAGTTTCACTCTATGCGTAGGAAAACTTTTCTAAGCAAATTATGGTTATACACATCTGATTATATTTATTCGCAAATCCGCCTGCTCTAGGGTACGCATATTATAGTTGGGCCTTTAGAGTGGCCAAGTATAAAACAGATATATGAACTAATATATCGACGAAAACAACATATGTGTATACACAACTTTTTTAAGTATATTATATATTACTGGGGTTATGTAAAAAAGCGAAATTCGGCAGAATTTTTGTCAAGGGATGGAGGAGTTACATCCTTATTATTATTAGTAGTATTATAATTAGGCATAAGTACATGAAACTAATTAGACATACGAGTAAATAAACAAAACTCTCTAGACCTAAGTAATGAAAATAGTTTTCGCAGACAAAAGTAATCAGTAGACCTAAGTAAATAATAATAATCGATAAACATACTTAGGTAAACAAATACATTAATGCCCAATAAATCACTAGATATTTAAATGTAGATTTAGTTACTTTTGATGAAAATTTAAACTCTATTTAAATACGCTTTCATTTTTACAATCAGACTTAAATATTTCAATTGACTTATGCGAAAAATGTGGTAGCACCAAGAAATATGTAAACAAAAGTCGTCATTGATCAGAAAACAGGTATTTTGCTTATGATTCAAAGTATTTCAAGTGTTGTGCATGAAATTATTTTAAGTTTTTCAATTGTGTTAGGAGTCAATTTGTACAATAAATATTGTTTTATTGAATTTCGACTTTATTCTATTGATAATTAACTTTATTTACGCAACTTTTAAAAATTTTTAGCAAACTTTTCTAATACGAAAGCGTAGGTCAAAATCGTTCTTTGAACGCAAATATCTTGCGCTAACAAAATATCAAACGCAAAGGAACCGCATCATGTAAGTAAATACCAACATAATATTATATTTATATCTAAATTGTTATTTTTTAAGGAAAAAGTCGAAAAAATTGCAAACTCAGCAGCGGCCGTTTGAAATCCTAGTCGATTTTATGGTGCAACACAGTGATTTGGCCAAGGGACAGTTGCAGTGCGGAAATGCCAAGCAACGCGGCACCTATTTGTGGACGAAACTGGCAGATGACCTAAATTCCAACGTACCTCCTATACGGGATGTAGCTGTTTGGAAAAAGGAAAAGAATTGTAATATTTTTTATACAAAGCGGCAAACTAATACAGTATAATTATGAACGTCTGCATATAGGTTTGGTCTAACCTAAAAACACACACAAAAGTTAAGATGAGGAAAAATAAAGTGGGCATTTCCAGCACGATTGGTGGTATATCACAATACTGCCCTATTTTCTCTATGGAGGAACAAATAATAAATCTGCTCCACATGAAAGAAGCCGTCGACGGGCTTTCAACAGCCACATGCTTTGGCCTAAGTGGTTCTGGCCAAAATATGCCGAAAAATAAGGAGCCTACAGAAGTTTTGTTATCTTCCGAAAACAAAAATAACACTGCAAGTGGGTCAGGGCACGCCGGCAAACGTAGCTGTTTGGATGAAAGTTTCCAATCAGCCAAACGTTTGCGGTTGACAAACCTAAACGAACGAGATGCTCTGTTGAAAACGCAGATAGGAGGCCAAGGAACATACCACAAAGAATCCCTTGAAGTAGAAAAGATAGAATTAAAAAAGAAAATATTATGATTGGAAATGAGTAAAATTATATGATACTTTGACTGTGATATATATATATATATATATATATATATATATATACACCCCAAATGAGTTTTATCATTTATTTTTTTGTTAATTTATGTTTGGTTTTTGTTAATAGCTTTATTGAATGAATTTTATAATTTCCTTATTTTTGCTAAACGTTATTTTTCAATTTTTTTTTCTGTTGAAGTAAAGGTGCTCATTCCTGGCTGATCGTATGATTTATATATGAGCACCATCCACTGCCCCAATCACCCCAGGAATGCCACATAGATGGAAAAATCCTTTCTTAATTTCATTTTCCTCTTCGTCAGATACCTTAAATTTAATATGCTTGGGACAGAGTATTCTCTCAACCACCAACGCAACTTCTTTTAAGCAACGCGACATAGATTGCTGCGATAAGCCTAAGAGATGGTCTTGGCCAATTTGGTGTTGATACCCATCTTGGCCAAGCAATTTCAAAGCAGCAGCCAATTTGATTGCGTTTGGAATTGCTATGGATCTCTTTGGAATGCTGATGTCGTTTCGTATAGCATTTAAAACATACAAAAACGCATCTTTACTGAGCCGGAAGTTGCTACATGATATCTATGCTTAGCTATGGTCATTTAAGGAGAGTATATCTGATCTATCTCTCAGAATTCTCATTGTAATAGGTTAAAAATTTTCATTTTCTTCCTCGAACCATAATGCCACTGAATCCATCACTATTAATTTTATATTTACCAAAAATCTCGTATCAAAATTTTTGTTTAAAATGTTCTTGTTTACAACTTTTGGCATTTCAATTGGTCACTCTTCTTTATTGTTTACTTTGTGGTGTCAGTCTTGCCCCTTTTTCAAATTATTTTGCGAAAGCGTTTGCGTAAGTTATACAGAGTACCAACTTGGTCTCTTAGCGCATTTATGATACGCATACGTTTGTTGATAACGTTAACAAATGGGATTCATTTGTGGTTAAGCATAAGTATGTTGACAAACAAATTTATCAGCATAAATGTGCTGATTCAGCATACCGTCTAGACTAAGCTTTATAAATAATAATATAAATAAAAACGATATACCAAATAATTAAATTAAGCGCTTTATAATCGGTTATGAGTCGACAGAAAATCTTTACTATATGAGCAACATAAGAATCAGCTACAGCAATGTATTCAGCATGATGAGTTTGGATTTAATATGACGGCCAAGGAAATCATTTAACAATTCCGTCCTCTAAAGGCTCTTGATGAAAAACGTAACTCAAGGGCATATATAAATGTGGATATAACGAAACCCTAGCTAAATTTTGCATCAAGATGGTCGCAAACGGAAAAATTTAGGGAAATGTTGGCAGAAGGGTGAGAGAGCTGCATGATAACGCTTCCTGGAAGGAAATAAAATCCAGAATGCTGCAATTCAAACCGAAAAGGACGTATGCGGAAATATTCAACTTCTTCCGTATATATATATATATATATATATATATATATATATAGATATACACACACATATATATATTCATATATATATATATATATATATATATATATATATATAGATATATATATATATATATATATATATATATATATTATATATATATATATATTTACATATACTTAAGCCTGGTATATGCAAACCAGAGAACGTTTATAGGGATATAGTAGACATATTATTAGAAAAAATAGATGGACCTATACGAGCATATATAGAAGAATATGAAACCTTGATCGACATAATTATGATATACACAAAGCTTATATTATTAGATTATACTAGAGCGATTGCATTAAACCATAAAAGGGGTCCACAAGCCGACCCCAAATAGTAACTTAAAATATTCTAATAGCCAGGAAAACGTTGATCCAAAAAGCAATAATTTTAACAGAAAAACCTAAATTATAAACCGTACGTGCAGGACATATATAAGAATAGAAATTCCATTCACCAATGAACATCTAAAGTTTTTCAAACCCGACAAAAAGTTATCAGAACAGAAATTATTACAACAATGAACAACAACGCCAAGCAAATTATTATAGTCAAGTACTAAAGCTAAAGAGTATCGGAAATTTAAAGGAAGAAGTTGTAATTTTTTGTACAGCACCTTCATTGCACCCATAGTAGTTGTAACAATTGGAGATCAAAAACTCAAATATCTCATAGATACCGACTCCGAAAGAAATGAAATAAAGCCATTTCCCATTAATAAACTGACAAACCAATTTGGTACAGAATTGTAAACGGAATAAATCAAGTGACACATACATACAATTATTTCCTCTATACCTAGAGAATTCAATACCTCAGGTACTTTCTTTTGGAAGGTTCTATATTTCAATAGCGAAAGTTATTCAATCATAATTGGTCAAAACTATCTTCGCTCTCAAAGCTAAGATTAATGTAGAGAACAGATTTATTACCATTTTAGGTAAAAATATACCGTTTGGATGCCATTTCTTATACAATAGTCAAGAAACTAGTTCACTTGAGTACAGTAACTTAAAACACATGAATTTATCATATGTAAATTTCGAAGAACGCCAATTGCTTACAAAGTTATTGCGTAGTTATAACAACTTATTTTGTAAAGAAGGGGATAAATTTTCTGCAACCCAAAAAATTTATATTAAATAACGATAACAACAGATCGAATTATATATTCAAAAATATACTAGATATCCAAATATACAATAAAATGAAATCAAAAACAAATAAAACAGATGCTAGATGGAAATATAACTAGACAAAGTAATTCACCATACAATAGTTCTTTATGGGACTAATTTTTTAATTTACTAATGCCGAACGAATCACCTGCCCATATAAATACATCACTAAAAACTAAAATATTTAAAAACATTATGCACAGCCCACGTCATATGCATGAGTACGCGAATGAGAAATCTGTTGAAGCTTTGGAAAGATTAATGAAAGATCTCCGAAATAACACAGAGTTGTTTGGTGGTGCGTTGATTTTATTGTCAGGCGATTTTAGACAAAAATTGCCCGTCATTTCTAGATCGACAGATGTCGACGAAATTAACGCTTACTTAAAGTCTTTATATTTATAGAATGATCCATCTGCTGATAAGTTCTCTAAGCAATTGCTGAAAATTGGGAATGGTGCAATGCCTGTTGATGACACTGGATTGATAACATTGCCAAATGATTTTTGCCGTTTCGTACACTCAAAAAAGGTATTGAATGAATGTGTTTCACTAACATAGCACAACAATAAACATGCCATGTATGGTTGAGTGCCAGAGCGATTTTGGCGGCAAAGAACAAAGATGTTACTGAATTAAACATGGCTATACAATCAAAGATTCCTGGCGAAGTGGTGTTGTGCAAGTCTGTCTATACTATTACCAATGAAGAAGATGTTGTGAATTAGCCAACAGAATTTTTTAATTCGTTGGACTTACCAGTATTGCCTCCGCATAATCTCCAATTGAAAGTTGAAGCCCGTATTATTATTATTTGCAATATCAATCAACCCCGTTTGTGTAATGGTACAAGACTTGCTATTAAAAATTTGATGGCTTATATAATTGAAGCTACTATTTTAATTGGAAAATTCAAAGGCGAAGATGTATGCATTCTACGTATCCCAAGGATTCCGTCTGATATACAATTTGAATTAACCGACTTCAATTTCCTGTTCGCCTTGCGTTTGCGATTACCTTTAACAAGGCGCTAGGCCAATCTTTAGAAATTTGTGAAGTAAATTTAGTGTATCCGGTTTTCTCACATGGACAGTTCTATGTAGCGTGTTCGCGCGTTTGCAAACCATCGGTTTTGTATATTTACACCGAAAATGTTTTTTAACACAGAGCATTACAATAAAAGCAGTTTTTCACTTATTTAAATGAATTCGAATTAATTTTTTATTTTCTTTTTTGCACTACGAAGTGTTCGCTTGTATATATATATATATATATATATATATATATATAATATTCTTGTTTTATCGTTCGGCTATAGGCCAGATTTTTAAAAATCAATAAACACTAAATATTTTTTGATTATTTAATCTTTATTTAATGTTATTTTTCCCAATATTTCGAATAGCTTCGCTATTCATCTTCAGGGGAACACTGTTGGGTACAAAACAATATATGATAAACATTAAAATTAATTTTTGATTATTTCTAATAAATTTACAATTACATACATGTAAATTAAAAATTAAATAAAATTGGATTGAAAATATGTCGATCGTCTGTAGTCCTTAGCTGCGAAAACTGATTTGTTTATGTTGTTTCCTGTGTTTGTTTATCACACACATATGTTTCTTACTTGCATCCATTAGTTTGTCTGATGGAGCATCTAAGTTTCAAAAATCTGTCAGAGACTGTATTCTTAAAGAATACAAAAAGCTTGCTTGGAGCGGTTAAAATTGCATCCATCTTCCTAAGCTCATTACAGCATTTTTCGCATTGCTATTTTGGAATAATTTTAAATGAAACATACCCAACGAAGTATCTCAGAATTATTAAAAATATCTTCTAAAAAGTAATCTGCATATACATCGCCTTCAAAATCAACAACAACCCTTCTATCAGAGTCTATTTCAGTATGTTTACTTGAAGAATAAATACCATAATCATTACTTTTTGGTAAACATATGTATATCATAAGTACCAATTTGGTCAATCTGGTCTTGCTCAACTTCACAGTTACTTGAAAAACTCGATTGAATAATTTTAGCAACCATAACTTTTGCCAACTCGGCTACAGAAGGGTTGCTATTGTTGCCTCCCTTTTGCCGCAGTTCAGAAAACATATTTCCTAACTTGTCCTGTAGCTCGTTTCTGTAACTCTCGCATCGACAAATTTTTCACTCGAAGCCATGGTAATGACGAAAAAAACAATGTGAAATGAAACAAAAAATCGTTTCTCACATGTAAGTGTTTCTGTAATTTTTTTTGTGAGAGCTATCTGTCATTCGACCATTTTGACGTAAATCATTGGAAATTTGTGAATAAAAGTGTTTCTGTAAGGAAATTTTGTGAGAAGTTTTACACTTCATTTGTTAAAATAACTAACAATTTAAAACGGCGCGAAAAGTTCATTTATTTTTAAATTGTATAATAATATGTTCTCGTATATTTGTTTTTTTATTTTTATTTATTTTTAGAGAATCTTTATAATTTTATTAATATATATTTCGTTTGTTTTGTTAATCTCTTTTTAATATTTTTTATTTTATAAAAGCTTAGAATTAAGATATATGTTACACGTTTTTATAAAGGTATTATAACTTTTTATTTTTTGTTTATTTTCTCTTTTAAATTCATATACATAGGTGTGTATGTGCTTACAGATTTGTGCATATATTAATAAAAATTTATTGAAAAATGTACTGGTTTTATGTTAATTTTATTTAATTTTGTTGAATAACAAATAGTTAATGATAAAAGTTAATAATAAAAATTTAAAACAAAAGCTAGTAATAAAAGTTAATAATATTAATAATAATAATACAAACAATAATAATACTAATAATCATCATCATCATAATAATAATAATAATAATAATAATAATAATAATAATAATAATAATAATAATAATAATAATAATAATAATAATAACAATAATAATAATAATAATAATAATAATAATAATAATAATTATTATTATTATTATTATTATTATTATTATTATTATTATTATTATTATTATTATATTTAGTTTAATCGTTAACCTGTTGTATTACAATAATATTCTATATATATATATATATATATATATATTTATATATATATATATATATATATATATATATATATATATATATAAGGAAATTTATTCGTTTTAAAAATAAAATATATAAGAAATTCATTAAAAAGCAAATTTTACATTAAGAAAGATTATTTAATGTCAAAATTGAAATAATATATATATATATATATATATATATATATATTATTTCAATTTTGGCATTATTTCAATTTTGACATTAAATAATCTTTCTTAATGTAAAATTTGCTTTTTAATGAATTTCTTATATATTTTATTTTTAAAACGAATAAATTTCCTTTCATATCACTTTGTTATAAATGTTTTTAAAAAGAGGGTATCACATAGCGAATATTTTAGAAACACATCTATGCATTTGTAATACAAACTTATGCTAATATTTTTAACCCCTGGGACGTATCTAATTATTTTCAGTAAAATGGCATACTAATATTAACCCGCTATACGTATATTCTATATACGTCTACTTTCACAGAACGTATCCTATTCGTCAAGCGGGGGACTACTGTATTTATTTAATTGTATATTTTTCTTTACAAAAATATTTGTTTATATTATTTTACTTTTTTGCTTTTTGAAATTTGCGTTATTGGAATATTCCAATAAAAACGTAATTAGTCTAGTTTCTTTTCACTTTAAATTACAGAAGCACTTTTTTCTCACAAATCGAGAAACGATGGGATTTTTTGTTTCACACTTCATGTGAGACATTTTACGATGTGACAATTACAGAAACGAGCTACTGATTAAGAAATTTCGTCATGAAATAATATAAATCGCACCCTTCTCTTAAAATGTCATTAACCACTAAATGGACTGATTTAAGAATGAGCTTCATACCATTCAAAAAGAAAACACGCTTTTTCTGGTCAAAGAATTCCACGTAATCCAGATATTCCATAAAGTTTTGTATAAATTTGTGAGGTTCATTATTAACTTGAACTGCAGATCTGTAGCAGTTATCGCCATAAAGGGAACCACTATTAAGGCAATCGAAAATCTTATCAATTTTTGCACAAAATGAGCTGTTAAAAGGGAAACCTCTGCGGAACAGCTTTTATATTGTGTAATTTTGTATATTGTTTTAATAGCAGCTGCAAAAGTTCTGCTAAAAAATTGAGTTGCGAGTCTCAAGCGAATTTTTTCAAATCATACTCCAATTACAAGCCAATGCTTTTACCATAAAAACACACGCATGAGTACCAATACTTCTAGTTTTTACAAAACCTGTTGTTTCGAATCCATCCATTAAACCAAAACACTGACCAAAGACCCTATAATATAAAAATGTTGCATTTCCATATATTGATTTGCCGGTTGTAAAATGTTAGTGGGATTTAAGGCTTCATTAGTTTTTACTTTCTGTTACTGTTCTGCGCTGTGAAGTTCTGTAGAAAATATTTTGTTATTACTTGTTCTGTTAATAGAATCAGCTGTTTATAAAACAAAAGGCAATCAGTCTGTAAAATTTGTTAAATTTATTGTACAAAATTTTATTTCTTGAACTAAAACTGTAAGTTTATCATCCTTGATTGTTTTTTAATTAAAAAAATATACAAACTTAAAAAATCTTGAATTAAAACAACAACAAAAACTCTCAACAAAATATGTGTAATATATGATACCACAAAAACCTAATACATACGCACCGTTGGCTGTCACTTAACGTTGAATTTTATTTTCTACAGATTTGTCCGCAACAGAACAGAACGAAAAAGAAACAATAAACCACACGTACAGATTTTCAATTGAACAGAAACAGAACAGCTGATTCAGAATAGAACAGCACGTACAAACTAATTCTGCCTTTAGACTAGCGACTATTAAAGAAAGTAAAAAGTTGTTACTCTTAGCCAGAGAAACTTGTGGAGAGAAATATCAAAGGAGAGAATATTTTAAATTATACATGTTTAAAGTATGTACATTTGTGCTTCTGTGTATTTTCCATTAATTGTTTTCATAAAATATGTATGTGCACAGTGTGGCCAGACTTTAAAGTAATATAAACCTAATTCTGTTTTGAAATAGTGCTAAAAAGTGCTGAAGAAGGAGTTTTAAAGCCAATAAATAAAGCCAATTTTTTTATAGCTTTGCAATAGCAACTTTTCATTATATCTATATTTTTATATCTTAAATGTTGTTTATGTAGGTATAAAAATTAAAATATATATATATATATATATATATATATATATACATATATATATATATATATATATATATATATATATATATATGTATATAGATATACATATATATATATATATATATATATATATATATATATGGTTCTATTAAATAAGAAGCATTGAGTCAATAACAACATAAATTTATTTATTAAGCAATATTCTGTTCAGCTTTTAATTATTTTGAAATAGAAATATATAACTCGATATTGAAATTAAAGAAAAAGCTAAACATTGTTGAAAAAACTGAAAAAAACCAAGAGCTGAAAAAAATATTTTCAGCTAAACATTAAAATATAAAGCTAAATTTAGCTCCAAGAGAGCTGATATGGCCACACTGTATGTGAATAAAAAATGTGCTTGTTTTAATGTAGGGCATAGATGCCCAGTAGTGGCTGATATCAACAAATTAAACTCACACGCATACTTACGCTCTTTTGTTTGATCGTCAATCAACCAATAGGAAATCAGCATGTTGAGTGGGATAGACAAACTACCCTTGCAGAACTTCTGTGTCTTTTAATCGGAAAAGATAATAATATTTCTGATATGTTTAAAATTCTTTCAGATTTTAAAACTCAGCTATTTTTACTTGTAGCTTAAATTGATTCTGATGACTTTTCGGAATTTCCGAAAACTTCTGTTATGTAAAACAAGGCGAAAATCTTGAAAAAGTTTGTTCATTTATAAATATTAGAAAAGCTTTTTAATAACTTTAATGACAGGTGTAATGATACGGAATATATTCAGCATTTACTGGAAATTTTCAAAATCCTTTTAAATGCGATATATATATGTACGAATTTCCAATCCAAATAGAACTTATTATACCTTGAAGTGAATTTGATTTCCCGGATAATTTTTCAATATAGAATTCTGGAAAAATCTGGATGATACAATATATCTTGAAATGAAGAAGATTTATGTATGTATGTATGTACATATATATATATATATATATATATATATATTCATATGTACATACATAATAACAGAGTCTAAGAAAATATATTAATGCCCACAAAACATAAAATATGCACCATAAAATATGTAAACCAAAATCGCCATTGTTAGAAAACAAATGTTTTGCTTATGGTTCAAAGAATTTCAAGTGATGTGATGAAATTATTTTAAGTTTTTCAAATGTTTTAATGCCTAATAAATCAGTGGCTATTTAAATCTACATTTAGTTAATTTTGATGAATATTTAAAGTCTATTTAAATACGCTTTCAGTTTTACAGTCAGACTTAAATACTTCAATGAACTTATGCGAAAAATGTGGTAGCACCGTAATATATGTAAACAAAAATCGCTATTGTTCAGAAAACAGATATTTTGTTTATGATTCAAAGTATTCCAAGTGTTGTGCATGAAATTATTTTAAGTTTTTCAATCGTGTTAATAGTCCATTTGTGCAATAAATATTGTTTTATTGATTTCCGACTTTATTCTATTGATAATTTACTTTAATTACGCAAAATTTTAAAATTTTTTAGCAAATTTTTCACAACATCACAATGTTTTCTTCTTCTTAAAAGAAGAAAAATCAAAGTCATATTTTTTCTGTGCTCGATTTAAATAATATTTCAATGGCCAATGAGGGGCATTTAAGTCTTATTTAAGTTTGCGTTGAAAAACGAAATTTGGTATTTAAGTGGCATTTAAAGTTAAATAATATTTAAATAGCCACTGATTTAGTGAGCATAAGAGTCCATTTGTGCAATATATATTGCTTTATTGATTTCCGACTTTATTCTATTGATAATTAACTTTAATTACGGAACTTTTTAAATTTTTTTTAGCAAATTTTGCACATCACAATGTTTTCTTCTTCTTAAAAGATAAAGCAGTCAAAGTCATATGTTTTCTGTGCTCGATTTAAATAACATTTAAATGGCCAATGAGGAGGATTTGAGTCTTATTTAAGTTTGTGGTGAAAAACATTTAAAGTTAAATAACATTTAAATAACCACTGATATATTGGGCATAAGTTACTCAAAAAAACATTAGAAAGAGACTACATAAGCCATATGACTTCGTTGCTGCATACTTGTCCCCCACATCATAGAGAAGCACAAAATTTTTGAATATTATAATTAATAATTGTTTGTATTAATGAAGCGTAAAGAATATGAATTTTATTTGTGTAGAAACAAATAAATATCGACTCGCACTGAAGTGTTAGTACCTACATAAATGCATAATATCTGATGCAATTTTTAAGGACTGCTTTCAACTTCGTAAGATAAAATATCCATAGTATTTAAATTCAAATTACTTTATCGGCAATAAAACATATTACAAAAAAGCATTTCCTTTTTTAATGATTTAAAATGTTAACCTTCTGAGCACTAGATGATATGTACTTACAGATCTCCCATGAAGAATGCTCACGCAGTAAAGTTATTGTAAAAATATTTGTACAAAATATTTTTTATAAAATCTTTTCTACGGAAAACTTTTCGATACAAAAAATTATTGATACAGAATATTTTATAGAAAATGAGTTGTAATGAAAAGTTTTGTTTCTGTATATCTATATGTTTTACAAAAATATTGTAATTATAAAATGTTTTCTATTGAAAGATTTTTCTTACAATTTTTTATGAAGATATGTAGCTTATGAAATTTATAATCAAAGACCTTTTTCATATAGAAATATTTTTTTTCTGAAATTTTATCTACTACCATTTTCATTAGCTCTGTTCATTTACTTTTCTATCACTTTCCATCAACTAGAGAGTAAGAAGAAATTTTTTGAACAATTGTTAACAATTTTCAGGTTAATGAACAGTATTATGAATGAATTTTTTACCATAAGCAATTTTTCATTATAAAAAATTTTTTATCTAAACATATTAGCTCTGTTCATTTACTTTTCTATCACTTTCCATCAACTAGAGAGTAAGAAGAAATTTTTTTAAATTTCTCTCATTAATAACAAAAAGTAAATGAACACTTTTCCATAAAAAATTATCAATTTAAAATAGTGATGGTAGGTATACGCGAGTACTAAGTATTTACTCCAATATTTGCGAAAATTGTATGAAATTAGTATGGAAATAATGTGATTTTAAGTATATATTTGTTTCTTTCCAGTGAAATTAATAAATAATTGCTTTTTACAAGCAGCAGTCGTACAAAAACACAGTAAATAATACAAATTTATCTACACAAACTTACTAGCACTATCAATACGTATAATTTTTGTTATAAAAAGATATCTAAAGCACACGCACAAGAAAGAAATATTCATATAAAAGTTTTTCTCGATCTTAACAGATTATCTTATCTAGTTACTAATTTCACTATGGTTTTGTGTCAAATCGCAGTGCTTCTATTCTAATGTGAGATCTCATCGCACCAACAAAACGTTTGTTATTCTCTGAAACGCAGAATAACTCAAAATATATATATAACATTATTTTATACACGTTTGTTAGATTTGAATAATAACCAATATATTGTTCTATGGATCACCCTACAGCAATAACTATCATAATGATAATATCGTCTTTATGTGGAGACTTCTCACAAACTGCAGAATCCAGGCCCTCTGTAGAGCCAAAAATATATTTTGACCGAGCTTACATTAAATAAAATATTTGATTGTTTAAAAATCATTTACTTCATACACAAATGTAGATCTTAAATAATTCGAATATCTACAGCTATTGTGTGAAGTGTCGAGTATCTAGGTACTTATAATTTTTACATCACCTCCAATCGCTTCGGCATCCTGTGTCCCTGATGTACTAGGCGTTTTGCTAGTTAATTCCTTTCCTTTATACGTGATATATAATTTCTGCTGATCCTAAGCTTAACAAAAATAGTCATAAACATCATTAATAGCTTTAAATACTTGCAATTATTTAACATATCTCAAATTTTCCAAAATATTTTAATTTTTAGCTACTTTTAAAAAACTTGATTTCAATATGTTAACACAAAATAGCTGATTGGATAATTATTGAAAGTAAAACTTTTACTATCAATAACTTTCAACAATTTTCAAGTCTCTCAATCTTTTGCTCTCTCGTTGATAGTTTTTCGAGTTAATGAACACTTTTCTATCAACAATTGTTAACAATTTTCTGTAAATGAACAGAGCTATTAACAGAGATATCTTTTAGAAAAATAGATGATAAATTTTATAATATTTTCTATAGGAAAAATTTCAGTGTGTGCAGACTAAACATTGTACAAAATAAAAATGTATGTACATAGGAAAAAAACAGAACAATAAAAGGACAATTTTCTTCTGCCTCAGCAATAGTATGAAAGAACTATTATAAATAAATAACATCCATACTTATGTATGTGTTTACATCATAGTTAACCAAAACTCTCATTAACTTGGGGGTTACGATCAAGTTTCGCCTTTCAATTTTTAATACACTCGCACTTTTTTACCAATACACTCATACTCTTCAAAATTGAAACGAGCTTGCTTCCAATTTCTCTTTCCAGCTGAGTGTTTCAATATACGTTCAAGAAAACAGCTGATTACAATTCTTTAGTATTATTTTTCATATTAATATTTCCGCCATAAGTTTTTGTATCGCCTTTATACACATATTTTAAACATTTAAGTGCAATATTACAAATAAATAAGAGTGAAATATGTTTGTGAATAAAAATAAATATAACGATGTATTGCGGTTCATACAGCTATACAGTAGTCATGATATCCTATGGAACATGAATCTCGCATCATATAGGCGAAACGATTTAAAAGTGAAGGCCTATGAATCTATTGCTGCTGAAACGAAAATGCCTGTGGAAGAGGCAATGAAAAAAATAAAGTCCCTGCGAACAGCTTACAGTGCAGAAATATATAAAGTGGAACAAAGTAAAAAATATGGATCTGACACAGATTCTATATATATTCCAAGTGTGTTTTGGTATAATTGTTTTCTTGACGATGCCATCTTGAAAATAAATTGCTTTAAAATTGCGTCCAGTCTACGTCACAGTTGTCAAATAAATGAATTTTGACGAGTAGTATTAATGAAAAACTTGAAAGGAAAACTTGATAGTGTGGCTGCAGCGTAAATGGAATGCGTCTGTATTGGATAAGAAAATATTGCCCAGCAAACACAAAACTAAGCATTGCAAATGTAATGAATTTTACTTTTGAAAGCAAAATGGAAATGAAGTTTAAAAGAGTTAATAAAATGAAATACAAAATATGCCTCAGTTTTTACAGAATTAGGCAATTTTTCACACATATTTGATTGGTCGACAACTAAAACTTTAAAAAATAAGTGTATGTAGGCATTATAAATTAAGTTTTCCAAATTTAAGATTTTGTAACAATTTTTTATTAACAAAACATGTTTTAAATTTGAAGAACTTAATTTATTTCTCTGCTTGGAACAAATAAATCGTAAGTCGCAAGAAATTTATTCGCAGCAATATGTAGAAGGAAGAAGGGATAACAATTTCAAAGCATTTATTTTTAACTCTGAAAAATCGAAATAATTAAAATTTTTCCAGAATTCTATTCCCATTTTTTTCGGAGCTTGGATTTCGGTTCAAATTAATAATTTATTTCGTTGTGAAAAATATCAAAATGACTTTTAATTGCAAACGTTTTCCTTGTTTTAAATGTTTGGTAGCATATAATGCATTGGCATGTTACCAAAAGAATTTTTAATGACAAAACAAAATTGTCTGTCTTCTACTATACTATTTTATTTGCTGGTTTATTTTGAAATTAAATCAAAGCTGAAACAAAGCAGTAAGCATCCGCACATGCGCACTCGTTAACACTCAGTTAACGACTGAAATAGAAGAGAGCAAGCGTCGGTGTGAGTTTTTTTTTTGTTGTTTTTATAGCACAATTGTGCACAGCAAATGAAGATTTGGACTACACTGGTGTACATCCACATATCCAAATATACAAACATACACAACACAAAGTGTAAGATAATATATATGTATAATTAAACAAAAATTGTGTTTGCAAAAAACTTGAAAGAGAATAAACAAGAAGTTGGATTTCGTTGCTACATACATACTTGTTCCCCGCATCCTAGAGAAGCACAAAATATTTGAATTTTAATAATACATGGCATGCAACATCTTTATATATAAAGTCTTTTCTTCCGTCCTTAGATTTTTATTCAAAAGAATAAGCTTTCAAAACTACGGTCGCATATATAAAGTTTTTTGAGTAATCTTCTTCAGGAATCAGACATTTTCCCCGCCAAATTTGCTCTAAAGCGAATAAAAAGCGCAAACCTTTAAAATGTCTTCTAGATCTTTTACACATCTTCACCAGCATTTCCCGCCCGATATTAAATTGTTTTATTTTTTCTCACTTCCTTTCATCATGTAAAGCAAAAGAAAATTACAGACGCACATAAATATTATAGCTCAATCATTAACAATGTTTTGAAATGAAAATAGAATTTTTGTAAAGATCTTCAAACAAGTTTGCATGTGCTTTTTGCCATGTTTTTTTCAGGGTTCCAAATATTCATTCATTTATCACTCATATACATGAACCCCTACAAGAACAGTGCCGGTAATTTTACCGGTAAAATGACTGGTAGTGATGACCAAATTTCGGTCATCACGTAGAACAAAGTTTCTATCATTTTATTAAGGCCAAACGGAAAAATATGACTAAAACTTTTGTGTACGTGTGATCTTGCATCCCTTTCTAACTTGTGGTATATTATCGCCTGTTAAACATATATTCAAACTACTTACTCTAATGTTTTTGTTCTATATAAATTTTTCTCTAATGACTTTTATGGTTTCACTGGTGACCGGTCACCCTTTACGGGTATGGTGTCACCGATGACGGGGTTGCTAACAATCCTAATCTAACCAAATTCGATGAAATAAAACGCATTTAATATCATTTCAATTAATTTATAATAAATTTATTATTTCTATACACATACAAGTATATTTGTTTTATATTTTAACATACACTAAACTTACTGATATCAGTCCATCGACCAAAATAATTAAATAACCCCGTGGTAGACAACAAACCCTAAGAACAAGCCACCAAAAACCTTAGGGTCATCGTGATTGCTATGTATGGAGTATACCCGTATGGAGATATTCAGGTCACGATCACCAAGAGTATACATTTTCAATAGTTTCATTCATCTAAAGATGGAAATAAATTTAGTTTTATATCTTGTTTTTTCTTTAAAACTAAACTTACTTGTGCAATGCATTTTGGCTTGGCACATCATTGTGAAATAAATCACCGCGCAATAAAATGAAATCGACATCTCCCGTACAGCTAATTCCAACATTCCCTAGAAAGCGAGGAAACTGTCATCAGTTGCAATATAAGAATAAAGTATCACCGCAAGTGTTTTTCAAATGATAGATTTACCTCTTGTAGTGTCCTTTTCTCCGCATCCTAAATGATCATCAGTGGACATCATAATACGCAAGGACGTCATTAGTATTCGAAATTCACTTTATTTTATATTATATTGTAAATTTAATTTTTCTTCAATTTAGAAACAAAAAGTTTAACAAAATTTTTGACTTACTCTTGCACACAGTATTCTAGCCTGTAAAAACCAGCGTTGTCGCTCATACTTCTTTTCTTAATTCCTATATATATGTATTTCTCATGCTCCAAAAATCCCTGAATCTCGTGGAACATTTAAAACAACAATTAGAGTAAATTTAAGTAAGTTTTGTTAATTGGTTTATTAAATAACTATTTTTGCAACTTCATTGAACTTGTACATACACAAACATACTGAAAAAGTATATATTTGATCAACTAAAAACAACAAAATAATCTGGGTATGAAAAGTCCAAAAATGGTAACGCTATTAGGCTAAAATATTTTTAATTGTGTTAGTGAAAATGTTTTTGTGTGTATTAATTTCAGTCATTCATTTCTTGTAGGGAACACGAATAGTTATATTTTTTTGTAATATATTCTATTCGTGTTTGACAAAACCAAAAATATTTTCCTTTATTCGTTCTTGTATGAGAATACTTGAATTGTATTTTATTTGTATTCATACATGAGTACACATAAGCAAGAATTTCTGTTCATACACATATGGTGAGAGCATTAAATTATATTTTGCATTACCACTCAAAAAAGAAGAGTAAACAAATTCTATTAAATTGAATATACATGAATAACAGAATATAAGTTAAATATGTTCGCAAACAAAAATTTTGACAGCGTTGAATGTACATGAATAGCAGAATTTATTTTGATAGTGTTCGTGAATAACAATTTTAAAATGTTAAATGTACATGAATAACATAATTTGTTTTAAAAATGTTCGTGAATAACAATTTTACAGTGTAGAATGTACATGAATAATAGAATTACTTTTGAAATTTCGTATATAAAAACTTCGTATATAAAAACTTTACAGTGTTGAATGTACATGATTAACAGAATTTATTTTAAAAATGTTCGTGAATATAAAATTTTACAGCGTCGAGTATACATGAATAAAAATATTTTATTTAGTGTGTGCATGAACAAGGGAAATGATGAGTAACAGATTTTGATTTACATACGTATAGCATATGGAAACTAATATAAAACTCTGTGCAATTGTAGAATAATGATATGTTGAATTATAGTAAAATTTATATATATATATATATATATATATATATATATATAATATTAAAAATTTTTCCTACTACCAACACTAATATTTTACTATAATTCAACATATCATTATTCTACAATTGCACAAAGTTCTTATATTCTTCATTTCCATATGCTATACGTATGTAAATCAAAATCTGTTACTCATAACTTCCCTTGTTCCCGCACACATTAAATAAAATTTTTTTATTCATGTATACTCGACGCTGTAAGATTTTGTATTAACGAACATTTTTAAAATAAATTCTGTTATTCATGTACATTCAACACTGTAAAGTTTTTATACACGAACACTTTCAAAATTAATTCTGTTATACATGTACATTCTACACTTTAAAATTGTTATTCACGAACATTTTTAAAACAAATTATGTCATTCATGTACAATTAACACTGTAAAATTGTTATTCACGAAAACACTCTTAAAATAAATTCTGTTATTCATGTATAATTTAACTTGATAAAACCAACCAATGACAATTTCGAACATACACATTAATGAGAGCGATGAATACGAAAGTCAAGTTTGAGTAGAGCAAGTATTTTATTTTTCTATATTCATGCGCGTGTAAGTTAACGACTTCAGGTAGAACACTTATTCAAACACACACACACACAATAATAAGAAATGATCATGCATCGTCATGATACAAAAAACATTTGTTCTAAAAGGTAATAAAATGCAAAAATTGCATTGTTCTTAATATTATGGATATGTTATTATAAATATTTTCTAAAATACTTTCTCTAAAATATAATAACATTACAAAATTGTAAGATAAGAAATAAACCATGTTCAATCTTGTTAAAAAAAAAAACAAATATATGTTTTATTACCTAAAAAAACATAGATATGTTTATTCTAATACCTAAATATAAGTAACAAAGAAAGTAATAAAGATAAAACAACTATAACTACGCTAAGCTAGAGATAAGGCAAATATCATAAACGTAACATATGTAATAAAATAATACCAAGGTCACACTATAATGACCATTGCTATCACATTAGCGATAAGAAACATATTTAATAGACATTTAGCTAATTTAAGATATACAGAACGAAAGTATAAATAGACATGTAAATACTTCCGTTCTTCAGTTCATATGTAAACTCAGAATAACGTAGCTATTAAGCAAGCTAGTAAACTCACAAAAAAACTGTTCTTAAGTAAGTGTTAATATAAGAAATTATAAATAAAGAACACTTCAAAGTAGTGAAAGTACTTTGAAGTTATAATATTTTTTTTAAAGAAACGAAAATATTGTTTCTTAACTGGCGATCCTGCCAGGAGGATATTACATTGATATCCTCTAGTGGAGTGGACCAAATTCCTTGTCGCAGCAAGGATAACAAATAATCTTGCATAGGAACAGGATATTTCAAACTTAAAAAGAATTCCTTATAGAAAGGAACATAAAGTATAAATTAAAACAAAACAATACATTTTTTGCGAGAAAAGCATCCAGAGAGCGCACATACGATACAAACAGAAACATGGAGCAAGTAAACCTTAACCAATTGATGCAACAGATGGCAAACCTCCAAATAGCATTAGAAACCGTCCAACAAGAAAATACTATGCTACGCAGCAGACTGGAACAAATCCCAATAAATCCAGTTGTAAATCAACCATGTGCTGTAGCTTTAGAGCCAAGGGTAGCTGCATATAATAACCCGAACGACATAAATCTTGAAATAGTTAAATCACTATCCACATTTGATGGAACAAAAAGCAACTATCGATTATGGAGAGAAGATGCTACACGTCTAATGAATAGCATTACCAGACATTCTAATTTCCAACAAATATGTAGAAGCACTATCCATTGTCAAATCAAAGATAATTGAACCCGCAGCAAATATCCTCTTGAACCACAGTACGGTTTTTCATTTTGAAGCAATCTTAAATAGATTGGACTACACTTATTGTGATCAACGGCCACTGTATGTCCTTAAGGACGAATTAACAAAATTAACACAAGGTAAGTCATCACTGTCAGAATTTCATGATGAAGTTAGCAAAGCACTGACAGTGGTAACATCAAAAATTGCAATGTCTGGAGATCCCCCAGAGTCAATCAAGTGTATGACGGCACATACAATGGAAGATGCTGTCCGAACGTTTAAGAACGGCATAAATGATAGCTTCATCCGTTCAACCCTCTACGGAAACCCAATAAAAGATTTAGAACACGCCTATGCCATCGTTCAAACTATAGAGCATGATAATAACCACAGAAGTTTTCAACATAATATCCATTACGGAAATTTTTCCGAAGCCAGAACCAATGGACACCTCTTCTGGCAACACCAGGCAAATCCAGTACAACCCACAATGATTTCACAGCCAACCCTGGGAAAGAATGAGAGACCAAAGCGGAAACTTTAATAACTACAACAAATTTCAGCGCAACAATAGAATGGAGACAACCCAAAATAGAGATGAAAACGGCAGTACCACAACAGAAAAGAGTAGTAAGTCACGTTATAAAAATAGTACTTATAAGACTTTAAACTAATACTTGGATTGCTCTATATATATATGAAAGACGAAGATGAAAAAAATTATAAAATTTTTATAGATTGTGCTGCAACCCATAATTATATTAATAAGAATTTAATTATTGGACCTAGAATTAAAAAAAGACCTTTTAGAATGATCACCATGCACGGTGAATCGATTTTAAATTATAAACAGAAAATTAAATTATTTAAACAAGAATTAGAAGTTTTCGAAATCAAAAGTAATGATGATTATGATTTAATGCTAGGAGTTGAAGGGCTAAAACAATTAAATGCAGTCATAGACATAGGAAAAAAATAGTTCACTGTCCCAGAAAATAAATTACTCTATAGGAGATAAACAATACGAATTAGAAATAAATAATTTGATGCAGGAAAATAATAGAATAGGTCCTTTGCCTTTTACCACAACCATAGAAGCAAGTATTAGAACAACTTGCGAGGATCCAATTTGGACGAAACAGTATCCTGGAAATATGAACGATATGGAATTCGTTAATAAAGAAATTGAAAAATTATTAAAAGATGGCATATCCAGATAGATATATTATCCCTGATGTGAACACAACCTTGCAGAATTTAGGTAAAGCAAAATTTTTCACCACCTTAGATTTGGAATCTGGTTTTCATCAAATTAAAATTAAAGAAAGTGACAGGGAAAAAACAGCTTTTTGTGTAAATGGAGGCAAGTATGAATTCATACGTATGCCTTTTGGATTGAAGAATGCACCTTCAATTTTCCAACGATGTGTAGATGACATATTAATGGAATTCATAGGCAAATTTGTATATGTCTACATAGATGATGTTTTGATCTATTCGTCTACAGCAGAAGAGCACATGAAACATATAAACATTGTCTTTAATGCATTAAAAAAGGCTACTCTAAAAGTCTCGGATGAAAAATCAAAATTCTTTATGTCCGAAGTTGAGTACTTAGGTCACATCATCAAACACAAAAAAAAAACAACAGACCCAGAGAAAATAAGGGCGATTGCAAATTTCCCCATTCCTAAAACCCTCAAAGACTTGAGAAGATTTTTAGGACTACGCTCAAATTACAAAACCTCTAACCATACATTTGAAGGGAGAAAATACACATGTAGGCAAGAATAAAAGTGCAAATAAATAAATTAAATTAGACCAGGCAGCCAAAGCAGCTGTAGAAAAATTTAAATTAAAAGAACAGGTGGAATTATTCCAACCAGACTTTAAAAAACCATTTGAATTAACAACGGACGCATCCAACATAGCTATTGGAGCCGTGTTAAGCCAAAATAAAAACCCCATTTATTTCTTTTCAAGAACTTTGAGTGGAACAGAACAGAGATACAGCACAAACGAAAAAGAATTATTGGCCATAATATGGGCCCTACAAAAACTGAGGAATTATATATATGGCATAGCCGACCTCACTATTTTCACGGACCATCAATCTTTAACTTATGCCATTTCAGAAAAGAGTCTTAACCCTAAATTAAAGCGCTGGAAAGCTATAATAAAAGATTACGGTCCTAAAATGAAATACAAGCCAGGCACAGAGAATGTAGTAGCTGATGCATTGTCTCGACAGATTATAAACACATCTTCAATTGACACCATGCATTCAGCCGAAAGCTCACATAGTGATGCAATCAAATCAGTTTCACAACCATTTAATTCCTACGGCATACAAATAGAATTAGTACCAACAAAAAGTTTAGTAGAAACACGAGTACGAACTATTTTCTCCGGAAAAATACGATACACCATTAATTTTTTTAACAATGATATCTAATAACTGAATTTAAAAAAATCATACAACCCAAGAGAATTATATCACTACATATAAATACTGAAAACATGCATAGATATGGAAAAATAATCAAAGACACATTTATTAGATCAAAATTTGTTTACGCGCCTATAAAACTAAAAGACGTATTGGATAAGAATGAGCAAATACGCATTGTTAAAGAAACACATTATACACCTCATAGAAGCTGTAAAAATACTATAAAGGAAATACTTGAAAAACACTATTGGCCGGAAATAAAATGAGATGTAAAGAAATATAATAACAACTGTTCAGCATGTCTATATGGTAGGTATGAAAGAAATCCTATCAAAGAACCTTTACGTGACTCAACTATACCCACACAGCCTAGAGAATTTATACACGCCGATATTTATTTCAATGATAAAATGATGTACCTCGTAACCATAGATAAATACTCTAAATACATAGTAGCTCGACAAATTGAAACTAAAGCAGCAATTGAAAATGTATTGGAGGAAATAATCAACACCAGTTTTCCTGAGTGTAAACGATTAATAAATGATAATGAAGAATCTTTTGTCACTCCAGCCATTAAACAATTATGTTATAAATACGGCATTCAAAAAATATAAACTCCAGTACACAGATCAGCAGCGAACGGACAAGTGGAAAGAGCGCATAACTCAATTAGTGAACTAACACGGATATTTAAATTTAGTAATAATTCTACAAGTAGAGAAGAAGTATTCAGAGCTATTAAAGAACTTAATAATACAGTGCACACAGTAACAAATCATCGACCACGAGACATATATTTCGGTTCAATTAATATAAATAAAGAAGAAATAATAAAAAACCTAAAAGACGCATCTGAAAAAGTGCTTAACCGTCTAAACAAAAACGCCAAACATAGAACTTTCACAAAAGAAACACAAATATTAGTGAAAATAGTTGGAATTAAAAATAAAAACTTACCGCGTTATAAAAAAGAAATTGTTGAAGAAGACTTAGGAGATATTATCCTAACAAAGAAAGGAAAAACAGTACATAAAAACAATATAAAGAACATCACATTTTCAAGCAATGAAGAAAGTATTCCAGACTATAGCCGTGTTGGTAATATTATTCCAGAAGTTAGAAGCAAAAATTGAGATAGAGCACATATAAGGAAAAAAATACGTATTAACCCGAACTGATAACACATATTTATTTGATGAATTTACATTCTTGTTTCATGTGACTAATTTAACAAAAATCCTCAAATCATATGAAGAAATATTTGACGAAATTTCTTACACTACTGTCGAGGAACAGATTTTAAAGAAGAAAATAGAAACACTAATCGATGAACTTAATGAACATAGAATTGAAAAAACGCGGATTAAATTTCTTAGGATCAACTCTGAAGTTCATCACTTGTATACCAGACCACGATGACGTAATTGAAATAGAAACTAAAATGAATACAATAATCGAAAATAATGAAAAACAAAGAAAAATTAACTCCAGATTCGAAAAAATGCTGAATTCTATACAAGGAGAAACGACAGAAACTCACATCGCAATCAAACTGGTTCACGAACAATTATTAACACTGGTTAGAACGATAAACGCTGCCAAAAACAACTAGTACCTAGCTGAATCACTAAATCTAAATGATGTAAAAGAATTAGCGGAACATAAATTATCGTTTGTACCAATTATCAACATACTAGAATATTCGGACATTTTTATCGCAAGAACTAATGGCTCCATCATTACTATATACAAGTACCCTATTATAAACAACTATTGTAAGTTATATAAATTCACATCACTTAGCATTAAACATGGCAAAGTTTCCACCGACAAAGAGATCGCCCTCTGTAACAAGGTCTATACTAGGGTATGTAATTTTAAAAATTATTTAGTTAAAAATATTTGCAAAAGCAATATCACAAATGATGACTGCATCAAACCTTTATTAGAAAACAGAAAAGCAAAATGTATAGTATTACAGGAATATTATTATTGAAAATAGACGAAGGATTCATCCTTTTAGATGGTGTAAACACTGTCAATGACGAAAATATTACTGGAACCATATTAGTGAAATACACGGACAGAGTAGTGATTAATAATATTACCTTTATAAATATTCACGATAAATTAATAGAAACCATAATCAATAAACATGACGAGGATCTAGAAATAACAAAAATACTTACATCCTCTTCAGAACTAGCATCCAACAATATAGATTCCCTAAGGAAATTTATAATACCAATAGAAACGCATCCTATCAGATACTCTTTATATATAATTTTAGCAATTATAACAACAATGGTACTTACTTATATTATTTTAAAGGCAACAAAATACTATTTAACTTTAAGAGCAATAAGGACTAGAGGGAATTTTCAAGTTCTATATAACGCAGGATTAAAAAAATTAGATACGAAACAAGTAGTAATCAGATATGCATCGAGACGATTCATTTTTTAAGTAAGGGGAGGATTATTGACAGAATTACGAATCGGGACGATTCATTTTAAGCAGGAGGAGAGTTAACGACTTCAGGTAGAACACTTATTCAAACACACACACACACACAATAATAAGAAATGATCATGCATCGTCATGATACAAAAAACATTTTTTCTGAAAGATAATAAAATGCAAACATTGCTTTGCTCTTAATTTTATGGATATGTTATTATAAATATTTTCTAAAATACTTTCTCTAAAATATAATAACATTACAAAATTGGAAGATAAGAAATAAACCATGTTCAATCTTGTTAAAAAAAAACAAAGATATGTTTTATTACCTAAAAAAACAAAGATATGTTTATTCTAATACCTAAATATAAGTAACAAAGAAAGTAATACAGATAAAACAACTATAACTACGCTAAGCTAGAGATAAGGCAAATATCATAAACGTAACATATGTAATAAAATAATACCAAGGTCACACTATAATGACCATTGCTATCACATTAGCGATAAGAAACATATTTAATAGACATTTAGCTAATTTAAGATATACAGAACGAAAGTATAAATAGAAATGTAAATACTTCCGTTCTTCAGTTCTTATGTAAACTCAGAATAACCTAACTATTAAGCAAGCTAGTAAACTCACAAAAAAACTGTTCTTAAGTAAGTGTTAATTTAAGAAATTATAAATAAAGAACACTTCAAAGTAGTGAAAGTACTTTGAAGTTATAATATATTTTTTAAAGAAACGAAAACATTAGAGCTGTACCGAACTGAATCAAACGCTCTCAAACACTCTCAAACGCTCGTTTTTGACAAGAACCTCTAATCAAACCCATGTAATTTAAATGGGTTTGATTAGAGGTTCTTGTCAAAAACGAGCGTTTGAGAGCGTTTGATTCAGTTCGGTACAGCTCTAGAAAACATTGTTTCTCAACTTGTATGTATGGTGAGATAATAAACTAGTGTATTCATACATGTATGCGAACAACTAGAAAAAAATTAACCAACTCATTCTTGAACGCGAATATAAAAAAAAAAAAAAATTTACAAATCCATTTATGACAAAAATATCATAGATGAATAAATTTGCGTGTTCATACATGAATTCTTA
>OY776276.1:75130364-75237864 GCA_963675445.1 Linnaemya vulpina | reverse complement strand
ATCATATGATTGATGAGTACTACTTGCAAGTCCCCAAACTGATAGAGAAAATCTTAATAATTAATCCCAAATCCGAACAGCAGCTATAGTGGCACGTGTAGTCTCGCACAATTTTTGTACAAAACTTAAAGGTTACTGTGAAATGAAATGAATGAAAAAAGTCCATTAAAAACCCTAGATATTTCTAAGAGATATGATTTAAATTTGAATTTCGAAAATCGGATAATATTTAAGAATTCTGCTTTTCCTAAAAAGCTGATTCCCGCCGTATTTAAAAATAAAAAACTAGAATTCATAAATTTAACCCTTTAATTACATTATATTTCTTAATCACAAAATTCAAATGTTGCCATGTTATATACAGAATACACTGGTTACGTAACTAAATGATGGTGAAAAGCAAATGGTAATTTTATCGTGTATTGTGAAATGGCCGTTATTATTCTAAATATTTTTGGTTGTTTATAATAATAAAATTAATTGCTTTTTTTGATGTGTAAACATATATACGCTAGGGGGTAAAAATCTTTTTGTATGATTTTTTAGTGTAATCATACGGACAAAAGGAACTACAGAGAAACTTAACAGCTGCATAGAAATACACTCAGCACGATCTAGTGTGCAATAGTAGCTACTAATTTTCACTAATTGTCGTACATTATGTTATAGTACCCAAATAAAAACTAATAAATAAAATGAAAAAAACGTTCAATTGTAATAACTTTTAAAAAGATTTTTTAGGAATATTAATAAGAAATTTACTATAACAAAACAAAATAAAACTAAAAGTTTTCTTCGTCTTTGAGATTGTCATTCATACGGACAACAACAAGTACACAGAAACTTAACAGCTGCTTATAAAAAGTGCAATTTTCACAAACATATAATTTTAACCAGTAAATATTTACTGATTACTATTTTTTTTCCAATTTTTATAAAGTGCTTAAATGACTTGTTATATGATGAGGTGCATTGAATTTTCAGTTACCAGTAATGGCTGTATATATATTGTAATTCTACCAAGTGTCAAAATTTTTTTTCACATAACAGTGAATTTACTGCTTACTGCAATTTTTAATGCAGTAAGCCCATTTACTAACCAATTAAGTTAAATAAAACAAATAAAAACCTGCGAATTCCTATGTATTTACAATATTAACAGTTTTGATATTTTAAATAGATTAATTGAAAAAAGAGCATAAGTACTTCCAACTTAAAAAAAATTATCATTACTAGATGCTTACACATCTCCCATGTGATCGGAATGGTACGCTTATATTTTGTATAAATATATGGAAAATTACTTGGTATATACGAGTATTATCTATGAAAAATTTCTTCTTATCTTAGGAAAGTGTAATTGCTATTATCATTATATTTTCTGTTTTAAAGAAAATATTTCTTATTTATTATCTTAGGAAAATATTATTATAGCGTCTTTCTTTATTAAAAAACAATCATACTGTAATGTAAATGAACGTATGTAAGGTTAAGTAACATGTCGCAAATTTTCCTGAGTATGTGAACAGAGGATGAATTCGGGAATAGACGAATATGTTAAGTTTATCGGTTTAAATATTCTAAGGCTGAGCACACTATTGCATTTTCTGCCACCCCCAGCAAATACAATAGTTTGTATCAGTGGCAAGGTGTGTCATTTTCGAGAATTGTTGTTGTGTGGCGTTATGTGCAAATATATTGCGCATCGAATGTACACTAGGGTGTACAATTATGCTCAAGCATAATTTGAAAGCTTATAGGGTCCAGTATTTTTGAAAAAAATTTTTTTAAATCGGATTCTTTGGCGTTTTTCAATCTTGGCTCATAACTTCGTCAATAACCGCGTTGTTTTAATTTTTTGACCGAATATTTGTAAGAAAAATTACGATTCCACATATTAGGTTTTCTTGTTAGTTTTTAACGAATTCTGTATAAACGATTTATTACTTTTCAAATTTATATGAAAGGTATAAAAACTAGTGACGCGATTTTGAAGACGGATAAGTTCTAAACAATTGAGAAAAAGAAAAATGGAATGTGGTGCTACAGCTTCGGAGTTGAACTATTTTTATAGTTTGTACCTTAAGAATGATTATTTCTTCGAATAAATAATATATCATATCATTTCAATTTAATCCGCCGTTTAATTGGAATTTCCCAATATTCTCAGGGAGTGCATGAATAAATCTGGCAATATTATAGCATTGGGGTTAAAATTGCCATTAACTTCTGATATTTATTGATCTAATCGTTACCCGCTGTCATTTTCACTTTCTATTTTATGTGTATTCTCCGCTATAATATTGTCGTTATACGAGTTTACATAACAACTATTTTTGAGTCAGGTGACCGACGAATCAAATAGAAAAGTTCTTTGTGTATATAAAAGATTTCGTCTATAGTATCGGTAATATTTCTTTCAATTTAATTTTTTGGATGGTGAAAAAATATGTAGTTTTATTTAAAATAGAAAGAATAAATGTGTGGCTTGATCCCTCCAAACCGCAGACCAAAATGCAAATTTTGCAAAGATTTTTTAAATTACATCTATTCAAAAAATATTGTGTCACAAAGATTGCAAAAATAATAGCAAAGAACTTTTAAGAATATGTTGGAAAGTCTAAGAAAAATGAACTCGAAAAAAACGAGACATGAAGAGCTTGTTCGGAAAAGTAAGTAAGCTTCCAGAAAATCTAAAGAATCAAACAGAGCTCTTAAGATTAAATCGGAATGTCTAATAAACAAGGATAACTACAGCGCAAATAGCGATGGTTTGCATGATTTAATACATATACCATCAATCGAAAATTCTGACGTTTTAATATATAAACCAACAAAAAACAAGCGGTCCATAAAAAAGTTCCAGCTTCCTCAAAAAATCACCAGCTTAACATTACCGGAACTAGTTGCCATAAAGCTTCGTTTATAGTAAATTCCTGCCCAGATCTCCATGGGTTCAATTTGGAGGGAACGTATAAAGCAGCGACAGATTATGGCAGATTCCATTAAAATATCTTTTGAGGCCTCAAATTATATTACGGTGCACTGGGATTGAAAAATAATAAAAACTGCTCGGCTTTTTATTAGTGTAACCGGATATACGGACTCGAAAGTTCTGGAAGTAATACCACTTCGATCAGGAAGGGAAGATCAAGCTCATGTAGTGTTTGAAATGCTTAAAACTTGGAATTTAACTAAAAATTTCCAAATTTATGTCTGCCGATACAACAAGTTCTAACACTGGCCGCCGAATCGGTGCATGTGCTTTACTTTGCTAACTAAAAAAAGACCTCATATTTTTGGCAGGCCGATATCATACGTTGGAGCTTGAGGCTGGATCAGATTTCAAGGCGCTTAATATTAAAGAGCTGACCACATCACGGAAATAAAAATTTTCGCCTCACTCCAGCAGAACTGTTTAAATTTAAAACTTTAATTGCTTAAACTCTCAAATTTTTTTTTAAATTGTTTTCTCGGTATGCTTTGATGTTGGTGTTTTTCTGCCACGGCACATTGTTGTTTTTTATAATGTTGGGGTAGGCGTGGGAATTGCTGTCCATATGTGACCTTGAAAATACGTGTCCGTCCTATGTGAGCGTGGCCTTTGTGAATTTCAGTTCATATGTGGCCTTGAGAACTTATATCCGTCCAAATATGAGCGTGATAATTTCTGTCTGTCTGTCCATTTGTGCTGTGTACACCTTGTGAATAATAAAATTAAAAAAAATTTTTAGGTAGTACATTATGTCAATTATGATGGCCCTAACACATGTGGCTCGTTTGTTCTTGCTATAGTTAAGTTTCTTCTTTTATTTTTCGCTTGTTAAAATTTTGCTATGTGTACTTAGGATTTTTTTCCAGCAATTCATTAGTTTTATTTATTTTATTTTTCATACTTTAGAATGTAGGGAATAATTCAGTTGCTGTGATAATAATGATAATACTGAACTTGTTCATTTTATGCATGACGATCATCGATGAAGCTTATGCAGTGTTCTAGAAGGCGTGATTTCTCTATTTTTTTATGTTTCAAGTACGTTTTGTATGTGTTTTATTGTTTTGTGTGTGTGACGATTAATGCGACTCTACGACAGTCCACTTTGCTTTCCTACTGTACAAACAGTAGGAAAGCATAAGTAGCTTTCAATGAAGCTACTTATGTTTGAATTAAATATCTTTTCTATATTAAAATTTCGAGGGCAAACACTTATAAACCACTAACTTTATAATTCAGTGAGCGCTCACCACTAAGTAATACATTTAAAAAAGTAACGGGGCATTTCGAATATACAAGCTACTCATTTATGAAAGACAAAAGAAAGAAGATCTAATAATGCTCATTTTGGTAAGCGGTATTGTAAGTGAAAGTAATGTTTTAAGAATTTTTTCAATATGTCTCCAAAACGAAAAGAAATAACTGTACCGTAAAATTATAATAAATTTGCGAAAATGTGGTCATTCTCTTCGTAAAATTGAAGAAATGGTCAAAAGACCTTATTCAACTGTAAGCAAATATTATTGACAAACATAATAGTACCATGTGATTTTTATTTTAATGAACATTTATTTTGCTATATTAATATTTATATAGGCTAATTGTTCTAACTTTATTAAAATCTCAGAAAGACATGATGATAAATATTCCTTTCGTTTGATTATTTTCTTCATGTCCCATTTTTCTAAATTTTTTGTTCCATCATACCTAAGTCAAACTTTTATGGTTTGAAGTTTATACTTAAGTACATGTGAACATTTTTCCAATTTTCATTGGTAGCTCAAGCCTAAGATCAAATTGTATGTGATTTTAATTTTAATGAATATTTACTTTGCGGTAACACAGGTATTAAAACAAAAACGTGTTAGCATCAGGTTGATACAGTTCTCGGATTGTTTTTCACAATAAAATTTGTGTAAAAAGGAACTGTTATCACATTCAACTAAGCCACCTAAAAAGTGGTGACAAACACAATATACACATGAGCACTGAAGTTGAAAGTGTTGCGACTTTCGAAAACAGCTGTTCTGCTCTGCTGTGTAAGTTGAATAAAACTGATGTTGACTTTCCTTTGTGCCTGGGAATATTTATCATCATGTCTTTCTGAGATTTTAACAAAGTTAGAACAATTAGCCTTTATAAATATTAATAATAGTACCAAATCCATTGCTAATGCTCTAAGATGTGGACGGCCTCATGTACTTTTCGAAGCAGAAAAACGAGCTCCTGTCCGAGAATCCAAGATGGCAATAAAAATAGATTCATCAGAGTTGACCTTAATAAGCACTTTAATAAAAATGTTTGTCCAAATACTGTACGAAAAGTACCGACTTCAGGGCGGTTATAATAGTGGTGTTGCTCGAAAAAAACCGTACATCAGCAAAGTCAACAATATTAAACGACTGAAATACGCCATGGCGCATCAAGACGAGTCAATGGATTTCCAGCGTCGATTTAACAGATGAAAGTAAATTCAACATTTATGGCAATGATGGTAGATGCAGAGTGTAGAGAAAACCAAACGAAGGATTTCAGAAAAAAACGTATGCCCAAATTTCAAAAATGGGGGTAGATTAGTGTTTGTATGGGGATGTATGAGCGCGGCTGGAATTGGAAACTCACATATAGTTGATGGAATAATGGACAAAAAAAATATACAGCATTTTTAAAAGCCATTCCCAACCCAGTGTCCAAAAATGGGATTGGCAGATGTTTTTTTATTCACTCAAGACAATGATCCAAAGCACATGGCGCTGTTGTACAACACCACAAAATCGATAGAAACTATCCTTCAATCTCGCGATATCGCGAAGATTCCACGCGATGTGACTCAAAATTGGTTAATTTTATTCCAAGAAGACTAGAAGCGATAATAAAAAACAAAGGATTTCATACAAAGTATTAAAATTCCAGCTGTTTGTTTTGGAAAATATTATAAGCTAGCACCCACTTTTTTCAGTACAAAATTGAAGATATATTTAATTTTATATTTTATATATTAGAATAAGGAAATATATTCACTTATGGTATATATTATTATAAATTATACTCAAAGTGCAACTGAAATAAAATTTTGATTGTTTTTAACCTCTTTAATTTTAATTTAATAAATTTAAATGATTTTCCCAAAATCTTATTAAAAACTTTTTTTAAATTAATTTAATTTCCTCGAAATATAGTTTTAAAAATATGAGGTATGTGTGAGCACTCACTTTATGAGCCAACTGTACATATTTATGTGCATAGTTTCTATTTTTATTAATAGGCATTTAGAAATAATTCTATAATAACTTAAAATCTACAAATATACTGGTATGCGCTAAGTATTAGGTATAAAACTATGTTAAACTAGACATTTCTTTAGAGAGTAACATAGAATTTTTTTAGAGAGTAGCATAAAATTTCCTAAGTCGCAAGCTCCATTGGTATGATAGTTGCACTAGAAATATTCAGGACATATCTTTTCCATTTTCTTAAGGTTAATGCAACCAATATCCTCAATGTTGAAAACTTTTTGTTAAACCATTTCTTAGCCATTTTTTTCTTCTCTTCACCTTTGACGTATGCTTGAGAATTTCTTATATTAGATTTTAAAAAGTCGCGAACGCGAAATGAGATTTATCCATCATTCCAGTTAATATGATGACAGTTTTTTGCTAAACAAACTGCTTCTCTCTGCTTTTTGGTTGATAAACATTCGAAAACAAAAGATGGTTTTATGATAAAATGAACCTAATTTAAGTGACATCGAAAATACTGAACGTATTGATAATCTGTTATTATATTTCAAGCATGCTATTAATTATGCCGTAGATTTTAATGTGCCAAATTTTTAATACTGCAATTCATAAAGAGTTCAATTTGAAGAAGAAACAGTATCAGGACAAACTGGCAAAGATTCAGAAATTTAAATGACAAACACGAAATTAATTTACTAAATCAAAAAACCAAAGAAGAAATAACTAAACATACAAACAAATACTGGGATCACTTAATTTCATCCCTTGATGAATGTTCTCCCCCATTTTGGAATCCAAAGTTATTCCTATAAAAAACCAAAACCCAAAAAAAAGAACTATCCTCTATTATTAAAATTTTAGAACAAATTATAAAAGAAAAGTTATTGAACTCTTTGGAACTACATAATATAATGCCTCCTGAGCAATTCGGCTTTCGTCGGGAACAAAATACTGCCTATTCACTGATCAGAATAAGAAACTTAGTCAAAAAAAATTTTAAAAGCTTTCGACTCAGTATATCATGACGGCCTGATTTTTAAAATATTAAACTTTCGATTTCCTATGCAACCTACATAGTTTAAAGTTTTCTTAAATTACATTCCTTCAAAGTCTCTATTGGTTCGACTTCTTCTAATTCGCAGGTTGCCCGGAAGGCTCTTGCTTGTCACTGATTCTTTATAATAGATTTCCCAATTAGATTAATGCTCTTTGTCGGTGTTTGCAGATGACACAGTGGTTTTCAGCTCCGAAATATTTTTGGTAGATCTATTAACAAACCTTTAGAGAACTTTAAGAGAATTACAAGGTTGTTGAAGCAGCAAGTGGAAAATAATGTTGAATTCTGACAAAACATGGGTAATATGTTTTTCCACGAAACGTAAAGCATGTTTTTTTTTATCTCAAGGCAACATTATATTCAATAACTTCACTATTTTATGGGACGAGAAAGTTAAATATCTCGGAGTGATATGGTCTCCAAAAATAAATTAAAAGATCATATTCATTATGTAGTAAATAAAGAAAATGTACGCAGTCGTTATAGTCTTAAACTAATAAAGTTACAAAAAAACAACTTTCATTTTCTGTTGTTAAATTATGACTGACTTTATTTTTCTTTTAAATATATAATGAAACTTATGAACTACATACAAAATTGGTTATTCTAATGTTTTAAATAAATTTTCCAATAATATTTATTATGTTGTAGATTTTGCAGTATTTCACAGAGTCTGCATTTTTGTATATCGCAACTTGTTACTTTCAATATTTTACAATTTATGTATGTTTGTGTTTATGTGTGTGTGTTATTATTTCTTAGTGGCTTTGGTGGGGGAAGATGTAGTGACATAACTTCTCCCTCCCTAAAATGAAGTGACGGCCAAAGGGGCTTTGCTTGATTTGTTGCCGGAACATAAATATATATATATATATACATATGTTAATATATATACATATGTTAATATAATAATGATAATTGTTATTGATCCGAAGACGCAATATGTAACTTTCTGGTGTGTTTCTGTATTTGCCTGTAGGTTTTCAATTACTTTTTTATTTTGGAATCTGTAGTCATTAAGTTTTGGAAGTTTCATCTGGCTTTTGTTTGAAAGAGTTGTAATGTTATTATTTAAATAAAATGGCGTTTCAATATATATTCCATTGTCCCAATGTGTATTATTTTCGTTATTGTACCATATGTTATTGATGGCAATTTTGCACTTGATAAATTGAATTAGAGTTGTGCTATTAATTGTGTGTTGTTAGGTAACATTATTGCAAACTGTAATAATCTATTGTGTTGGGGGGTTAATAATTATAATAAAGTTGGGTTCTGGGTGAATAATGTCAGTTTTTTGTCCTATATCTCTTAAATGACAAGAAACCATTTCATTCCTATTTATTATATTTCTAATAAAGTTTTTATTCATATTAAATTCTGTTTCATAATAATTTTTACAATAAAAGAGATTTTCTATATGATAATATGAAATTTGTTGGTTCGGTGGCTAAGCAATGTCTATATGCATTTCATTGGGGCTTTGTACCAAATCTTCAGTAGACTTTAACCACAGTTTTGAAAAGTTTCAAATCTTTCAACTTATCTTCCATAAACCATTTGAGAATTTAAATGAAAACCCACAAATGATTTTAAAAAATCACATTGTAATAGGTGGAGTAGACTATGAAACTTATACAAACCAAACTCCAATAAACAACTTGTTTTATTTGTCTACACTCTTATACAATGAGAAATCCTTTAGATAACAATGAAAGTATTTATAAGGCAAAATGAAAAATAAAATCTCAATTTTGTTGTTAATAAATTAACTATTTGAAATTATGATATATAAATAAATAAATATTGTTACGTTTTTAGACCTTTTCGTAAAAACGGTTTTATTATTTATCCTTCAAGGATTCGTTTTATTGCATCAAATTAAAACACGGACAAATTAATTTTAGAAATATAATGCGGCAACACTTTATTTATTACTTTATTTACACGAGTATTTGTACTACTCAATGCGATGTTAACACGTCTATATTTGAAATCACACTGACTCCCCCTGAGCTCTGGCAGCGCCTCTATATAGCAAAAATGACGTCGTCTGGTAACCTCGCGAAAGTTTTGGGTATGGTGGTTGTATTTTACTTGGCATGTGTGTGTTTGTATGATAATGCTGACTTGTTTGGTTTGCTTATGGTAACTATGTGTGGTGGAATGTATGAGTGTTCTGTGTGTTTTGCCTGTGGTAACTATGAGTGGTTGTATGAATGAGTGTGTGGTTTTGTTTCTTCTACGTGTATATGGCTGTGTATACTTGTGAATCTATTTAGCTTTATTAGCAGCGAATACTTGCATACAAGATCATTAAGAATAACATCTCTTAGCATTTATGTTGCTAGGTTTGTTGTTGTTGTGGTTTACTCTTATTGGCACAGCCTTGAATGATCTTGTATATTCTGGAGTATTCCATTTCCGTTAATTTGAATATTATCTATATAGTGTTGACCAGGGTTGTAACATTTTGACAACTATAGATTAATTGGCAGTGCTGCCAAGTACATATAGCCACATTGTCGTTTTATTTAAATCTATTTCTAATCTTTGTAACACTGCCGCCCACTTAAACCTGTTCGACCCGAATAGGCATACAATCACCTCTTCCATAGTGCGCCAATCTTTCGAGATGTACTATCTTCATTTCACTCTCTTAATCACTTTATACGGGCCATCCCAGTGAGTCTGTAATTTTGGGGACAATCTTTTCTTCCGTTGTGAGTTATACAGTAAAACCAATTGTCCTTCCATAAATCCCTCCGAGTTTTCTGCGCGGTCATACCTAGCCTTCATCTTGTCACTGACCATCTTGATTCTATTGCGCACGAGCTCATGCAGTTCGTTTAAGTCCTCCTTCTCCTGGGACGTAATAGCTCCTTCCTCTACAGTTGGCTTAACACCAAATTCCAAATCACCAGGTAGTTTTAATTCCGTCCCGAAGATAATTTTGGCTGGCGTTCTCGATGTTGCGTCGTGTACATTTTGATGGCTATATGCCATCAAAAATTTGGGGATGTGCTCGTCCCAATCCCTCTGATGGTTGCTTACTACTTTTCGCAGATACCCTTCTAAGGTGCGATTGAACCTCTCTAACATGCCATCAGACTGTGGATGCAACAGCGTCGTTCTGGTTTTCTTTGTCCCACATAACTCGCACATTTCCCTGAATATGGCAGACTCGAAATTCCTTCCTTGGTCGGAATGTAATTCTATTGGGACACCATAGCGACATACCCAGTTGTTGACGAAAGTATTTACAATTGTCTTTGCTTCCTGGTTAGGTATAGCATATACCTCTGGCCATTTACTGAAATAGTCCATTACCACAAGTACATAACGATTTCCGGCTTCGGTGACGGGAAAGGGACCTGCTACATCCATTGCGATCCGCTCGAATGGTGCTCCTGAGTTGTATTGTTGCAGCTGTCCCCAGCTTCTTCTTACTGGGCCTTTGGCTGCTATGCACTGTGGGCAGTGTGCTATCCAGTCAGCTACGGCTTGTTGACATCCAACCCAATAAAAACGCTGCTTTAGTTTCTCAAGTTTTTTGTTACTCCAAGATGACCGCCATTGGGTCCATTATGAAACTCCTGTAAAACTTTACTTATCTTGGAGTATGGCACAACTATTAAATTTGAAGTTGTTTTGCCATCTACACTCTTCCATACGCGGTATAAACACCCTTTTATTACCTTAAGTGCCGCTGACCAGTCTTCCTCGGAACCGATGTGCATTAGCCGAACATTGACAACGCTTTCCTTTTGCTCGGTTCTAACACAATGTTTACACTCTAAACAGCAGGGTCTTCTCGAAAGAGCATCCGCATTGTTATGCTTTTTGGCCCTTCTATGCTCAATGCTGAAGTCGTAGCTCTCCTGGCGCTCAATCCACCTTGCCAGTTGCCCTTCAGGATTTTTAAACTGCAATAGCCATCTCAGTGCAGAATGATCGGTCCTTAATGTAAACTGTTGACCATATAGGTACTTATGGTAATGTTTAATGCATTCTAATACCGCCAGAAGCTCACGTCGTGTCACACAGTAATTCCTCTCAGGTTTTGAGAGTACACGGCTATAGTACCCTATGACCTTCTCAGTGCCATTTACTACTTGGGATAGCACACCCCCTATGCCATAGCCGCTCGCATCAGTATCCAGCACAAATTTTTCTCCAGCTATGGGATACGCTAGCACTGGTGACGTATATAATAATTCTTTGAGTTTCTGGAAGGATTTTGCCTGTGGCTCCCCCAATGGTATGGTCTTGACTTCTTTGTCAGCTCATGCAAGCTTGCAGCTACACTGGCAAAATTCGGCACAAAACGTCTGTAGTATGTGCAAAGGCCCAAAAAGCTGCGCAATTCATGAAGATTTTTAGGTTGATGCCAGTCCCTTACTGCTTTTATTTTATCTTCATCTGTTGAGATTCCGTCTGCTGTAACACGATGCCCCAAATACTTTACTTCTTTCTGGAACAATGCACATTTCTTCAAGCTGAGTTTCAAGCCAGCTAATGATATCCGTTGAGGAACTTCTGCCATGTTTTTGAGGTGTTCATCAAAAGTTTTCCCCATCACGATTATGTCATCGAGATATACCAAGCATGTCTTCCAGTGAAGTCCTATCAGTACCTTCTCCATTAGGCGTTGAAATGGTGCCGGAGCATTGCAGAGACCAAATGGCATGACTTTGAACTGCCATAATCCGTTACCGACACTGAAGGCAGTTTTCTCCTTGTCTTTCTCTGCAATCTCCACTTGCCAATATCCGCTTCGCAAGTCCAGCGTAGAGAACCATTTGGTATCAGCTAGCGTGTCCAAAGTGTCATCGATTCTGGGGAACGGATAACTGTCCTTCTTGGTTATGTCATTGAGCTTCCTGTGGTCTACGCAGAATCTAGTACTACCATCTTTCTTTTTAACTAAGACTACAGGCGAACTCCAAGGACCAGAAGATGGCTCAATTACGCCATCACGCTCCATTTCACTTACAAGCTCTTTTACTTTATCCCGCTTTGCTAGGGGTACGCTTCTGGGTGGCTGTTTAATCGGCCTAACTTCGCCTATGTTAATTTCATGTTTAACCAATGCAGTTCTACCCTGGCTTTGGCTTCCCATGGCGAAGATACTGGCATGCTTTCTTAGTAACTTCTTGGCTTTATTTTTATCTGTCGCTGATAGACCTGCTACCAATTTCTCTACGTATTCCTCAAATTGTTCACGTTCTTTTGCGGACAAATTAGTAGGCTCTATCTTCTTCTCGCAGTTTATTATTGCCTCTGCTGGAGTACACTGGCCAACATCGGAATTTTCTTTGATGACTTTTTCATGGTCTGACAAGTTAAGCACTCTTATAGGGACTATTACTCCTTCACTAGTTTTCACTAGAGCTTTCGCTGTTATAAGCTCTCTCTTTAGATCTGCCGGTTCTACAACCCACAACCGATTGTCCCCACAATCTCCCTTCATCCGCGCCCATATGACTGTTTCAGACTGCGGCGGTATTGCCTGGCTCTCAATAGCAAATACTCTTGTCACTTGCGGTTTGTTGTCATATCCAACATCAAGGAGTATTTCCACATTACGCCAAATCACCAGCTGTTGTCCCATATGTAGATTAATGTCATGATTAATCATAAAATCGGCTCCAATAATAACCTCATCGACAATATCGGCAACAATAAACACATGTCTCACGTTGATGTTGGCTATAGTCACCTTCACTTCAATCTTACCATAGACAGTGGCAGGCTCTCCAGTAGCTGTACGTAGCCGTATATTGCTTAACCGCTCGCATTTCCCCTTTACTATATCGGGCCTTATTATTGACTGCGATGCCCCTGTGTCTATGATAAGTACGTGCTTCTTCCCGTTGATGTGTCCGGACGCAGTGAGGTTGCTATTTTTCTGCTGCATCACTGATATGGAGATTGTGGGGCCCTCGTTTGTGAGAGCTAGCTCTTGCCCCTCAGTGCTAGCTCGTTTTAGTTTAACGGGGACTCTTGTGATGTTGTTTGGTTCTCCCGTTTACTATTTCTTGGTGGCGTAACAGACCTACCTCTCTTCTTTGTTGCTTTGCAGCTGCGCTGAAAATGACCGATCTTTCCGCAGTTAAAGCACTTAGGCTTTTCTTTGATAGCCTTCCCTGCCAGCAGTTGTCGCATTGCCTCCTTAACGCTAGCCACTTGGTTGTTATCCTCCTCAGACAAAACCTCCACATTCCGCACTTTACATATCTGTGGCTTGAAAACCATCCTTGCAGTCTCTTTAGCCAGCGCAAATTAAACAGTTTCAGCGAAAGTGGATTTCTGGGTAGCGCACACCGCCAGTTTAACACCAGACTCGCGAATGCCGTTAACGAAAGCCTCAGTTTTAAAGTGGTCCAGGAACGGGTGACTCTCGGCTGGATATGTGAGCTGCACTAAACGCTCGATTTCCATTGCGAAATCTTGTAGAGATTCGTTAGGCTTCTGAACTCTACATCGCAATTCCATTCTGTATAAATCGCGCTTTTGCTCACCTCCATACCTGCGCTGCAATGCTGCCATTATTTCATTATAGTTGTTTCTGCTGCTTACTGGCATAGTCTCAAGTACCTCTGCGACTGTACCCTTTAAGGACAAGATCAACTCTATGGCCTTTTCTTCAGCATCCCACCCATTTCTGCTAGCAACCGTCTCGAACTGGAATTTGAAGATGCCTAATGGTATTCTGCCGTCGAAGCATGGCGCTTTTATCCGCGCAGAAACTTCAGCAACTGCTCGTACTGGCCCGCCACTACACTCCAGGCTATGCACTTTGTCCTCTAGAGCATGCAATTTCTCTTCGAACTCCTTTGCATGCTGTTCCAGGCCACTGTTTTCTAGATGTTGGACTCTAGCCGCCAGCTCTGACAATTTATTCTCAATAGAATCCACCCTCCTGTTAATGGCTTCAGAAACCTCTACCAGGGTCTCGTTCGTGGCTTTATTTGACTCCTGTATTTCGGCTACAAACTTTTCCTGCATCTGCAGAGAGTTCTGTTTTATTTCAGTTATTTCGGCTACAAGCTTATCACTGCTGATCCTTGATGCCTACTGCATCTGCTGAGAATTTTGTTTTATTGCACTTATTTCAGCTACAAGCGTGTCACTGCTGATTTTTGATGCAGTTTGTGCATCACTGATTTCTTTTATCTGGATCATCATAGCAGCGAACATTGAATTTATGTCCATGCTGCTGGTCGTGGCAGGAGGGCATACCTTCACATCGTCTTTGTCCTCAAACTCATATCTCCCGATGTCCATGCCGCGATTCTTAAACTCATCTATAAGCCTCTTCTGCAGTTCAGCCTTGTTACCTGCAGTTGGCAATTCCAGCTTACTGAGCTCCTTTTTCAGCTGTTCAAGTTTTAGCTCATCAAATTTCGTTATTATTTATTTTAATTTTTTTTATGTCCTTTTTATTTCTTAAATTGCAATGTCCTTTTAACTATTTTTGCAATCCCACTTCTTACACCAATTGTTACGTTTTTAGATCTTTTCGTAAAAACGGTTTTGTACTTATCCTTCCAGGATTCGTTGAATTGCATCAAATCAAAACACAGACAAATTAATTTTTGAAATATAATGCGGCAAAACTTTACTTATTACTTTATTTACACGAGTATTTGTACTACTAAACACTTAGCGATGTTAACACGTCTATTTTTGAAATCACACTCTCGCTGCTGAGCTCTTGCAGCGTCTTTATATAGCAAAGTGACGTCGTCTGGTAACTTCGCGAAGCTTCTGGGCATGGCTGTTGTTGGTTGTACTTTACTTAACATGTAGCTATACGCGTGTGTTTGTGTACATGACAATGCTAACTTGTGTGTTTTGTTTATGGTAACTATGTGTGTTTGTATGTGTGAGTGTTCTGTGTGTTGTGTAGTTTTTTTCTTCTTCTGCTATGTGTATACTTGTGAACATGTATAGCTTCATTAGCAGCGAATACTTGCGTACAAGATCATTAAGAATAACATCTCTTAGCATTTATGTTGCTAGGTTTTTCGTTGTTGTTATTTACACTTATTATTTGCACAGCCTTGAATGGTCTTGTATATTCTGGAGTATTCCATTTCCGTTAATTTGAATATTATCTATATAGTGTTGACCAGGGTTGTACCATTTTGACAACTATAGATTAATTGGCAGTGCTGCCAAGTACATATAGCCACATTGTCGTTTTATTTAAATCTATTTCTAATCTTTGTAACAATATATATATATATATATATATATATATATATATATATTAAAGATTATGTCTATTTAATGTTGGCGGTTGCTACGTCGCAGATGGTCCATCCGTTGAGTCCAATTTTCGATGACTCGTTCGAGCATTTCGACTGGTAACTGGCGAATAACACCTGTGATGTTTTCCTCAAAGACCTGAATCGAAGCGGGGTTGTCCGCATAAACCTTAGATTTTACATATCCCCACAGGAAAAAGTCTAACGTTGTGATGTCACACAATCTTGGTGGCCAATCGGCCGGCCTAAAACGTTAAATTATGTGCTCACCGAAATCTTCTCTCAATAAATCCATTGATTGACGCGATGTGTGAGAAGTGGCGCCGTCTTGCTGAAAACAAATTTCGCCGCGACCATGAGCTTCAATTTAAGGCATCAAATAGTCGGTTATCATGGCACGATAACGGCCGCCATTGACGGTTATGTTTGCACTGGCATTTAAAGTAATATGGACAGATGATGCCACCGCCCACAAACCAAACCGTTGTTTTTTGTGGATGAAGTGGCAGTTCTTGAATCTCTTCAGGTTGCTCTTTATCCCAAATGCGACAATTTTGTTTGTCTACATACCCATCGAGTCAGAAATGAGCCTCATCGCTAAACAAAATTTTCCTCGAAAACGTCGGATCTTCTTGGAACTTTTGGAGAGCCCTTAGAGCGAAGCAATGTAGCTTGAGAAGGTCGAGCGGCTTCAGTTGTTGCACAAGCTGTATTTTATACGCTTTCAATTTAAGATCTCAACGTAAAATGCGCCAAACCGTTTCATACGTCAGTCCGAGTAGCTGAGAACGGCGCCGAATCGACTCTCCACGGTCTTCGTGTACACTCTCAGCTACGGCCGCTATATTTTCTTCACAGCGTGCTGGACGTGGTCTATTCGATCGAATATTATCTAATAATGAATGATGGGTCTCAAAAGGGGTGATGGTGTTGCGAATAGTACGCTCAGTAGGCCGATTATGTTGACCATAAATTGAACGAAGTGCACGAAACACATTCCTCAAAAAACGTGAATTTTCGTAATAAAGTTCAACGATTTTTAAACGTTGTTCAGGCGTAAGTCTTTCCATTATGAAATACCTAACAATACTAAACAAAAATAACATGACAGCATGATACGACTCACACATGATATTTAAAAAAAAGGCTTACAATGATAGTATGCCAAATAGTTAATTTATTAACGATTTTTTATTTGTTTACATATTTCTTTATAAAATATCAAATTATTTTGATTAATTCAATTAAATTGAACGAAGTGCACGAAATACATTCCTCACAAAACGTGAATTTTCGTAATAAAGTTCAACGATTTTTAAACGTTGTTCAGGCGTAAGTCTTTCCATTATGAAATACCTAACAATACTAAACAAAAATAACATGACAGCATGATACGACTCACACATGATATTTTAAAAAAAGGCTTACAATGATAGCATGTCAAATAGTTAATTTATTAACGATTTTTTATTTGTTTACATATTTCTTTATAAAATATTAAATTATTTTCATTAATTAATGCATATGCTTCACTTATAACTTCTAAAGTTTTATCGATTGTCGTTGGAATAATATGATATTATTATTGGGATTTTTATGTTATATATAATATTAGGATTATGATATTAAGCGTTTAACTCAAGTAATTCAAATATATGTTCAAAAGAGATTACATTACTTTCGTTTTTTAGTGTATTATGGATTTGGTTAAGTTCTATCGGGTCTAATATTAATTTAGTTTGGATAGTACTATTGCTTTTGCAATATTTTTTAGATACTGTGTGAGTATATCGATATTACAGTTTGTCTGATTTAGTTGTTGAATTTGTATTAATGTGTTAATTGTAGGGTTTAGTGAATTAATTGTTGTTCTTGTATATATCTTATGGATTTTGATATACTATCTTGCTCTTTGTTTATATGATTAGTTATGTTTTCAAATCTTTTTATCATTTCTGAGTTGAGGATGAGTTGTTCGTTTAATGTGTTATTAATTTGTCCATTTTCCCTGAGGAATAAATAAATTTTATTGTTGAGCCTAATGCGTTAATTAGTCCTCTCTTCTGTCTGTTTCTTGGTTTTAGGATGTTTAGTTTTGTTGTAAGTTCTTTCAGTTCTAGCAAACCATATACACTATGAGAAGACACATGTTAAACAAAGCATTAAACAAAATTTTAAAATCTTTATTGGTGCCGGGGGTAAGGAAAAAAACAGAAACCAAAGTGTTGGATCGTTGGTCACCGAACATGTTAAAAGTTGGTTTCGTAAAATTTAACTTAAGGTACTGAAGGGAAGGTGAAAAAAAAAACATAAGCAAACAACACATGCAAAGTTGTTTCAATATCTTTACAAAAATTCGACTGTCATTTCAAGACATTGTTAATGATTGAGCTACAATTAGTTTCTTTGCTAATTTTTTACCACTTTTTTTAAATAAATAATATAGATTTTATTTAAAATCTGTATTATTGAGTTACAATATATATGTGCTTGTGTAATTTTCTTTTGCTTTACATAATGAATGCAAGTGAGAAAAACAAAACAAGTTAAGATCGGGCAGGAAATGCTGTGTAAAGATATGTGAAAGATCTAGAAGACATTTTAAAGGTCTACGATTTTTTATTCGTTTTAAAGCAAATTTGGAAGCGAAAATATCTCATTCCTAAAGCAGATTATACAAAAATCTTTATATATGCACCCGAAATTTTTAAAGCTCATTCTTTTGGATAAAAATCTAAAGGCGAAAGAAAAGACTCCATAATATAAAGATGTTGCACGCCATATATTAATAAAATTCAAAAATTTTGTGCTTCTCTTCGGTGGGGGGCAAGTATGTATTGTTACAAAGTTTAGAAAGAAATTTAAATAAAACGACAATGTGGCTATATGTACTTGGTAGCACTGCCAATTAATCTCTAGTTGTCAAAATGTTACAACTCTGGTCAACACAATATAGATAATATTCAAATTAACCGAAATGGAATATTCCGGAATATACAACATCATTCGGGGCTGTACCAATAATAAGTGTAAATAACAACAACGAAAAACCTAGCAACATAAATGCTAAGAGATGTTATTCTTAATGATCTTGTACGCAAGTATTCGCTGCTAATGAAGCTTTACATGTTTACAAGTATACACATAGCAGAAGAAGAAACAAAACTACACAACACACTGAACACTCACACATACAAACACACATAGTTACCATAAAAAAAAACACACAAGTTAGCATTGTCATGTATACAAACACGCGCATATAGCTACATGTTAAGTAAAGTACAACCAACAACAACCATGCCCAGAAGCTTCGCGAAGTTACCAGACGACGTCACTTTGCTATATAAAGACGCTGCAAGAGCTCAGCAGGGAGAGTGTGATTTAAAAAATAGACGTGTTAACATCGCTAAGTGTTTAGTAGTACAAATACTCGTGTTAATAAAGTAATAAGTAAAGTGTTGCCGCTTTATATTTCAAAAATTAATTTGTCTGTGTTTTGATTTGATGCAATTCAACGAATCCTTGAAGGATAAATACAAAACCGTTTTTACGAAAAGATCTAAAAACGTAACAATTGGTGTTAGAAGTGGGATTGCAAAAATAGTTAAAAGGACATTGCAATTTAAGAAATAAAAAGGACTTAAAAATGTAAAATAAATAATAACGAAATTTGATGAGCTAAAAGTTGAACAGCTGAAAAAGGAGCTCAGTAAGCTAGAATTGCCAACTGCAGGTAACAAGGCTGAACTGCAGGAGAGGCTGATAGATGAGTTTAAGAATCGCGGCATGGACATCGGGACATATGAGTTTGAGGACAAAGACGATGTGCAGGTATGCCCTCCTGCCACGACCAGCAGCATGGACATAAATTCAATGTTCGCTGCTATGATGAGCCAGATAAAAGGAATCAGTGATGCACAAACTGCATCAAAAATCAGCAGTGACACGCTTGTAGCCGAAATAAGTGAAATAAAACAAAATTCTCAGCAGATGCAGGAGGCATCAAGGATCAGCAGTGATAAGCTTGTAGCCGAAATAACTGAAATAAAACAGAACTCTCTGCAGATGCAGGAAAAGTTTGTAGCCGAGATACAGGAGTCAAATAAAGCCACGAACGAGACCCTGGTAGAGGTTTCTGAAGCCATTAACAGGAGGGTGGATTCTATTGAGAATAAATTGTCAGAGCTGGCGGCTAGAGTCCAACATCTAGAAAACAGTGGCCTGGAACAGCATGCAAAGGAGTTCGAAGAGAAATTGCATGCTCTAGAGGACAAAGTGCATAGCCTGGAGTGTAGTGGCGGGCCAGTACGAGCAGTTGCTGAAGTTTCTGCGCGGATAAAAGCGCCATGCTTCGACGGCAGAATACCATTAGGCATCTTCAATTTCCAGTTCGAGACGGTTGCTAGCAGAAATGGGTGGGATGCTGAAGAAAAGGCCATAGAGTTGATCTTGTCCTTAAAGGGTACAGTAGCAGAGGTACTTGAGACTATGCCAGTAAGCAGCAGAAACAACTATAATGAAATAATGGCAGCATTACAGCGCAGGTATGGAGGTGAGCAAAAGCGCGATTTATACAGAATGGAATTGCGATGTAGAGTTCAGAAGCCTAACGAATCTCTACAAGATTTCGCAATGGAAATCGAGCGTTTAGTGCAGCTCACATATCCAGCCGAGAGTCACCCGTTCCTGGACCACTTTAAAACTGAGGCTTTCGTTAACGGCATTCGCGAGTCTGATGTTAAACTGGCGGTGTGCGCTACGCAGAAATCCCCTTTCGCTGAAACTGTTTCATTTGCGCTGCAAGGATGGTTTTCAAGCCACAGATATGTAAAGTGCGGAATGTGGAGGTTTTGTCTGAGGAGGATAACAACCTAGTTGCTAGCTTTAAGGAGGCAATGCAACAACTGCTGGCAGAAAGTGCTACCAAAGAAAAGATCGTTCATTTTCAGCGCAGCTGCAAGGTATCAAGGAAGAGAGGTAGATCTGTTTCGCCACCAAGAAACAGCAGAACCAAACAATATCACAAGAGTCCCCGTTAAACTAAAACGAGCTAGCACTAAGGTGCAAGAGCTAGATCTCACAAACGAGAGCCCCACAATCTCCATATCAGTGATGCAGCAGAAAAATAGCAACCTTACTGCGTCCGGACACATCAACGGGGAAAAGCACGTACTTACCATAGACACAGAGGCATCGCAGTCAATAGTAAGGCCCGATATAGTAAAGGAGAAATGCGAGCGGTACGTAAAACTGCTCGAGAGCCTGCCACTGTCTATGGCAAGATTGAAGTGAAGGTGACTATAGCCAACATCAACGTGAGACATCTATTTATTGTTGCCGATATTGTCGATGAGGTTATTATTGGAGCCGATTTTATGATTAACCATGGGATTAATCTACATATGGGACAAAAGCTGATGATTTGGCGTAATGTGGAAATACCCCTTGATGTTGGATATGACAGCAACCGCAAGTAACAAAAGTATTTGCTATTGAGAGTCAGACGTTACCGCCGCAGTCTGAAACAGTCATATGGGCGCGTATCAAGGGAGATTGTGAGGACAATCGGTTGTGGGTTGTAGAACCAGCAGATCTAAAGAGAGAGCTTATAGCAGTGAAAGCTCTAGTGAAAACTAGTAAAGGAGGAATAGTTCCTATAAGAGTGCTTAACTTATCAGACCATGAAAAAGTCATCAAAGAAAATTCCGATGTTGTCCAGTGTACTCCAGCAGAGGCAATAATAATTTCGAGAGGAAGATAGAGCTTAGTAAATTGTCCGCAAAAGAACGTGAAGAATTTGAGGAATACGTAGGAAAATGGGTAGCAGGTCTATCAGCGACAGATAGAAATAAACCCTAACAGTTACTAAAAAGGCATACTAGTATCTTCGCCATGGGATGCCAAATCCAGGGTAGAACTGTATTGGTTAAACATGAGATTAACACAGGCAAAGCTAGGCCGATTAAGCCGCCACCCAGGAGCGTATCCCTAGCAAAGCGAGATAAAGTAAAATAGCTTGTAAGTGAAATGGAGCGGGATGGCGTAATTTAGCCATCTTCTGGTCCTTGGAATTCGCCCGTAGTCTTAGTTAAAAAGAAAGATGGCAGTACTAGATTCTGCGTAGACCACAGGAAGCTCAATGACATAACCAAGAAGGACAGTTATCCGTTCCCCAGAATCGATGACACTTTGGACACGCTAGCTGATACCAAATGGTTCTCTACGCTGGACTTGCGAAGCGGATATTGGCAAGTGGAGATTGCAGAGAAAGACAAGGAGAAAACTGCCTTCAGTGTCGGTAACGGATTATGGCAGTTCAAAGTCATGCCATTTGGTCTCTGCAATGCTCCGGCCACATTTGAACGCCTAATGGAGAAGGTACTGACAGGACTTCACGGGAACACATGCGTGGTGTATCTAGATGACATAATCGTGATGGGGAAAACTTTGATGAACACCTCAAAAACATGGCAGAAGATCATCAACGAATATCATGATGCTGGATTGAAACTCAGCTTGAAGAAATGTGCATTGTTCCAAAAAGAAGTAAAGTATTTGGGGCATCGTGCTACAGTAGACGGAATCTCAACAGATGAAGATAAATCAAAAGCAGTAAAGGACTGGCATTAACCTCAAAAGCTTCATGAATTGCGCAGCTTTTTGGGCCTTTGTACATACTACAGATGTTTGTACCGAATTTTGCCAGTGTAGCTGCAAGCCTGCATGAGCTGACAAAGTCGTCGAGAGCGTACCATTGGGGCGAGCCACAGGAAAATGCATTCCAGAAACTCAAAGAATTATTATGTACGTCACCAGTGCTAGCGTAACCCATAGATGGAGAAAAATTTGTGCTGGATACTGATGCAAGCGGTTATGGCATAGGAGTGTGCTACCCCAAGTACTTAATGGCACTGAGAAGGTGATAGGGTACTATAGCCATGTACTCTCAAAACCTGAGAAGAACTACTGTGTGACACGACGTGAGCTTCTGGCGGTTTTGGAATGCATTAAACATTACCTTAAGTACCTATATGGTCAACACTTTACATTAAGGACCGATCATTCTGCACTGAGATCGTTATTGCAGTTTAAAAATACTGAAGGGCAACTGGCAAGGTGGATTGAGTGCCTGCAGAGCTACGACTTCAGCATTGAGCATAGAAGGGCACAAACCATAACAATGCGGATGCTCTTTTAAGAACACCCTGCTGCTTAGAGTGTAAATGTTGTGTTAGAACCGAGCAAAAGGAAGGCGTTGTTGATGTTCGGCTAATGCACATCGGCCCTGATGAAGACTGGTCAGCGGCACAGAGGGACGACAGCATACTAAAGAAAATTATAGCGGCCAAATAAGAGGACAGACGACCGCCCTGGAATGAAATTTCGGATGAAACCCCACTCGCCAAATCTTATTGGGCTCAGTGGGACAGCCTCAAGGAGTTTCATAATGGACCTAGTGAGGGTCATCTTGGAGTAACAAAAACACTTGAGAAACTGAAGCAGCGGACTGGATAGCATACTGCCCACAGTGCATAGTAGCCAAAGGCCCAGTAAGAAGAATCCCGGGATAGCTACAACAATACAACTCAGGAGTACCATTCGAGCGAATCGCAATGGATGTAGCAGGTCCCTTTCCCGTAAATCGTTATGTACTTGTGGTAATGGACTATTTCTGTAAATGGCCAGAGGTATATGCTATATCTAACCAGGAAGCAAAGACAGTTATAAATGCATTCGTCAACAACTGGGTATGTCGCTATGGTGTCCCAATAGAATTACATTCCGACCAAGGAAGGAATTTCGAGTCTGCCATATTCAGGGAAATGTGTGAGTTATATGGGACAAAGAAAACCAGAACGACGCCGTTGCATCCACAGTCTGATGGCATGTTAGAGAGGTTCAATCGCACCTTAGAAGAGTACGCAACCATCAGAGGGATTGGGACGAGCACATTCCCAAATTTTTGATGGTAGACGACTCAACATCGAGAACGCCAGCCAAAATTATCTTCGGGGCGGAATTAAAACTACCTGGTGATTTGGAATTTAGTGCTAAGCCAACTGTAGAAGAAGGAGGTATTACGTCCCAAGAGATTTAGGACTTAAACGAACTGCATGAGTTCGTTCGTAATAGAATCAAGATGGTCAGTGACAAGATGAAGGCCAGGTATGCCCGCGCAGCAAATTCGGAGGGATTTATGGAAGGACAATTGGTTTTACTTTATAACCCACAAGGGAAGAAAGGATTGTCCCCAAAATTGCAGACTCACTGGGATGGCCCGTATAAAGTGGTTAAAAGAGTGAATGACGGATACAGAAGTATAATAGCCCAAGGTCGAAAATGAAGATAGTACATCTCGAACGATTGGCGCACTATGGTAGAGGTGATTGTACGCCTATTCGGGTCGAACAGGCTTAAGTAGGCCGCAGTGTTACAAAGTTTAGAAATAGATTTAAATAAAACGACAATGTGGCTATATGTACTTGGCAGCACTGCCAATTTTTATCTAGTTGTCAAAATGTTACAACCCTGGTCAACACAATATAGATAATATTCAAATTAAAGGAAATGGAATATTCCGGAATATACAAGATCATTCGAGGCTGTACCAATAATAAGGGTAAATAACAACAACGAAAAACCTAGCAACATAAATGCTAAGAGATGTTATTCTTAATGATCTTGTACGCAATTATTCACTGCTAATAATGCCAAACATGTTCACAAGTTTACACTGCCATATACACATAGCAGAAGAAGAAACAAAACTACACAACACAAAGAACACTTATACATACAACCACACAAAGTTACCGTAAACAAAACACACAAGTCAGCATTGTCATGTATACACACACACACGTATATAGCTACATGTTAAGTAAAGTACAGCCAACAACAACCATCCCCAGAAGCTTCGCGAAGTTACCAGACGACGTCACCTTGCTATATAAAGACGCTGCCAGATCTCAGCAGGGAGAGTGTGATTTGAAATATAGACGTGTTAACATCGCCAAGTGTTCAGTAGTACAAATACTCGTGTTAATAAAGTATTAAATAAAGTGTTGCCGCATTATATTTCTAAAATTAATTTGTCTGTGTTTTAATTTGATGCAATTAAACGAATCCATGAAGGATAAGTAAAAAACCGTTTTACGAAAAGGTCTAAAAACGTAACAGTATGTTGCAAGGAAATCCAACGGCTTATTTATTCTCTTTCTAATGTTTTTTGCAAATACAATTTTTATTTAATTATACATACATATGTATTTTCTTACACCAAATACTATAGATTTATAAATCTATAGTCATTGCTTACACTTTGTGTTGTGTATGTTTTCTATATATGTATATACATATGTACATACATATTAAGTGTTACTGTTATTTATATATAATAGTTCTTTCATACTATTGCTGAGGCCGAAGAAAACTGTCCCTTTATTGTTCTGTTTTTTTATTGTTATGTTTAGTCTGCACACACTGAAATTTTTTCTATAGAAAATATTATAAAATTTTTCATATAGTTTTCTAAAAAATATCTCAATTAATATTTTCTATTAATATGTTTAGATAAAAAATTTTTTATAAAGAAAAATTGTTTATAGTAAAAAATTCATTCATAATGAAAATGATAGTAGAAAAAATTTCAGAACAAAAATGTTTCTATAGGGAAAAATTTTTTGATTATAAATTTCATAAGCCACATCTCTTTATAAAAAAAAATTGTAATAAAAATCTTTCTATAGGAAACATTTTATAATGAGAATATTTTTGTAAAACATATAGATATACAGAAACAAAACTTTTCGTTACAACTCATTTTCTATAAAATATTCTGTATCGATAATTTTTATGTCAAAAAATTTGTTTATCCAAAAATTTGTTGTAGAAAAGTGATTATAAACAATATTTTGTATATAGACTAGAAATACCAAATCTTTTTATAATAACTTTACAGCGTGAGTATTTTTCATGGGAGAGCTGTAAGTACATATCATCAAGTGCTCACAGGGTTAACATTTTAAATCAATAAAAAAGGAAACTACTTTTTTGTAATATGTTTTATTGTCAATAACGTAATTTGAATTTAAATACTATGAATATTTTATTTTACGAAGTTGAAAGTAGTCTTCAAAAATTACATCAGATATTGCACATTTATGTAGGTATTAACACTTCGGTGCGAGTCGATATTTATTTGTTTCTACACAAATAAATTTCATATTCTTTACGCTTGATTAATACAAACAATTATTAAGCAAATTTTTTTATTCACATACATATTTTTTAAAGAATAATGCGTTTGAGGTCGTAAAGCAAAAAATGCGCACAGTTGGACGAAAGAGACTCTAAGTAAATGGTTTTGGTTATGGACGAAATCATCATAAAAGAAAGAGTCAGAGCAAAGACTCTATAATATAAGGATGTTGAACTCCATATACATATTATTAAAATTCAAAAATTTTGTGCTTCTCTATGATGCGGGGGATGAGTATGTAGCAACGAAGTCTAATGGCTTATGTAGTCTCTTTCAAATTTTTTTTTTCCTAAATTATGCCCAATATATCAGTGGTTATTTAAATGTTATTTAACGTTAAATGCCATTTAAAAACCAAATTTCGTTTTTCACCACAAACTTAAATCAGACTTAAATGCCCATCATTGGCCATTTAAATGTTATTTAAATCGAGTTTGACTGTTTTTTCTTTTAAGAAGAAGAAAATATTGTAATGTTGTGAAAAATTTACTAAAAAATTTTAAAAAGTTGCGTAATTAAAAGTTAATTATCAATCGAATAAAGTCGGAAATCAATAAAACAATATTTATTGCACAAATGGACTCTTAACACATTTGAAAACTTAAAATAATTTCATGCACAACACTTGAAATGATATGAACACTACCACTTAAAGACAAACCAATTTCTTATACAACGGCTGCAGCAAAATTTTGTAACAAACGAAACAAGGAGTAAAGTTAAACAGAAGGAAAAAACTTCTCTTAATATCCATGAGATAATATAAAAAATATAAAGAACGTCGTTAAATAAAATTTTCCAATTATATACATAATATGCAAAAAAAAAAAATAAACACCGAGCAAAAAATTTAAATATTCTAAAGTATACATATAATTAATTCAATAAATTTTTTAAAACAAGCGAAGAAAAACAAATTTATATATAAAATTCCCCAAAAATATGCGAAACGTTTGACTATCATTACCTGGTTTTTGACACTTAGAGCTAAAACACTATTTTTTTGTTTTCAAAATTAGATTAGAGAACACTAACTGGTCAGAAAAATAACTTCGGAGTTTTTATAATAAAATAACTTTTTTCGAATTCTTGTTCATGATGCCTCATGAACGGATTTAAACCCGGTTTGCGGTAATCAACGATCGAAATCTAAGTTGGGGAAATCTATCGAAATGTAAGTTAGGGGATGCTTTTATTTAGATTATTTTAAAAGAACCTAGAACGTAAACAAAAAGAGTTGGATAGTTTGTGGAATCAATCAGTGAAGCAGCTATAAAGTTATTTAAAAACTCCTTTGATATATATTTTTGTTTAATTTTTTCTGATCTATCTTTAAATTTACTAGTTCGAATTGATTTAAATTCAAAGGAAATCTAGGTTCAAGAATACTCGCTCATATAGATACAAATCTGAAAACGTGGATATCTGTTGCGAATTAGATTTTTTAAAACGTATAAGGCAATTTGACAATTTTTCTAGCTGAAAGTCAACAATTAAGACTCTCGGAGGTTGTATACGATATCTTTTCTTACAAATTACTGAAAGCCAGGGGAATACAATGCGTTCACTGCTCTGTAGCTCAGCTCTATTGATGGCAACACTTCCTTTAAAATAAGTGAAATCGTGGATTGAGTTACTCAAACATTGAAGTCATTTCCACTGCACTTTTAACAGCTTCCTTCAGCCAAAAAGCCGAAGGACAGCGCACAGCTTTAATATCGGTGGTATAGTCGCCATACACACAGGTTCTTTAAGTAGTCCTTAATTCATCAAGAACATAAAAATTGCTTTTTTGTTTAGCCGAATATAGCTAATGAATTTATAAAAAAAATCACTTGTTTTAAATGTTTGTTAATAATTTTGGACATTACTTACTTCGCACCGGGTAGTTCGAGAGGATATGAATCATTGCATATTTTTCTAGTTATACGAAAAATATTTATATTGGCGTCATGATTTTCATCTTCGTAAAATAAATCCACACTTAAATCCAATATTAATTTACTTTTTCTTTTACAAAAATTTGGTTTTAACTTATTATTGCATTTTCTTCTCTTCTATTTCCAAATTCAAGGTGTTACCAACATGAAATTGAAATTTCATATCGGCAACACCATAATAATGACAACTAAAAAAGGTTGGGTTCCGCAATATCAAAATCTAGTTTGATTGAGTGAACTTTGGGTTAATTGGTAGACGACCAAACTGAGTTGAGTTGAGAACGGCAATAAAAGCATATATTAATATTCCCAAGTTTTAGGCAAACATAAGTAAATCTGCAAGCAATAATAAACACACACTCGAAAAATTATATTAAATAAAATGAAATGAAAAATAAAAAGAGTACTGCAAGACAAAGAAGACAATTACAATTTAAGTACATAATAGTACCACGATATGATTTAGAACCGCATATATATTTAATTGCGGCATTTTTGTGGGTCTATTGTAAAAAAAAAATATTTTCTACAAATAATATTCCTTTCTATTATAAAGCTTCTAGCAAAAAAATAGACCAGGCTTTAGAAAAACCATAGAATTTGTATTGCAATGGTAAACAATATTTTCTTAGGAAAAAATTACACAAAAACGCAACAAAAAACAGAATTAAAGCATAAGGCCAATAATTCAGATAAATAGTTTATAGATTCTCAGGAAGCATAAAAGATAATGAAAATTCATTTCTGAAAATAAAATTAAATTTATAGAATTAAAAGCGATTAATACCTTCACTACTTAACATACAAATATAAGATTAAATCAAGAGTTTAGAATAGTAATAGATTAGTCCGTTAAGGGTACTCCTCAAAAGAAGATAACGTACCAACCAGGTCTCCTGCAAAAAATACTTGGAATCTTAAATAAGTTTTTCAAGATTCAGTTAGAGGCAATGCAATAAAGAAAGCATCCCCCTAAAGAAGTCGTTGGAAGTATATACTTTGTGTGTTGACTAAACCCTTTGTTGCACAAAGTCATATACCAAAAAGGAAAAAACGCAATCAAGATATTTAAAATTCTCATAACCACAATCAGACAAAAAGTCCCGAGTTATATTAAAAAAAAAACGCGCTCTCTTAATTGTATAATCTCAGTCTCTATCTCATAGTAAAAATTTTTTTAATCACAACCATGAACCCCAAGCCCAATCAGTCGTCTTTAGACAAGTTATCGTTCACTTAATTTCAAGATATGTTCCTCTTCGATTTTGAAAATCTGCCCGACTTTTGTAACATTTTCAGCAAAGCTGTATTCGAAGAGCAGACGGAATCAATCCTAGAGGTCAAACTCAAGGATTTGGAGGCAAGGAACAAGAAGATAGAAACTTTAGGAGATTTCAGTCAACTATATCATCTCCGCAATAAAACTAGAGGCGAAGCTGGTGACATATTAAAAAGATATCCCCTTTTCCATGATAATCTCGAATTAGCATGCGATGCTTTGAAGGCCCGCTATGAGAATAAGCGTGTCCTCGTGGACAACCAAATAAGAATTTTGTTTGAATCCCCTGCAGCGACTAGTTAGGACAGCGAGTGTATTAGAAGGAATTAGTCGACTGTCAATGACTCATAAGCAAAGCTGGCAACCGTTGGTGTCCAAGTGGAAAGTTGGAATCCCGTTCTCGTAAGGTTAATCTCTACAAATTTGCAGAGGTTACCCTCGCCCTATGGGAACAGTCGCTCACATCACCTCGTGAGATCCTAAAGTGATCCCAAATGTTACAGTTTCTGATAACAGATATTAAACTTGAGAACGCGTTACAAGCATCCAAAGATTAAAGGATGGCTTATGCCTAACAAAGCCACAAAGTGCAGGCATACATGACCCAAGAGAGTTTATCTACATCAGGCAAATTATGCATAGTAGTACATCCACTCAGAACATGCTCGAGGTGCAGTCTTTTCAGTCCAGCAAAGAATGGACTATGTATATAAAAATAATTACTGCAGCAATTGCCTAGGTCACGCCCATATAAAGCCAAATTGCAACAGTAAACACACGTTTATGTACTGCAAAATGACTTTTTTATATACTCTTTTATACATGGCAGGAAAAGCTCAAAACACAAACGCAAATAACAGAGAACATGCCCAAAGTAGCGTCTGTACGAAATTTTAAAACAAACAACATGATGAACAACCCAGTACATCAAAGCGCATACATGCAGATTGCTCCATCAACAACGAAAGTATTCTATTACGTACTGCATTAAAGCAAATTGAGTGCAGAAAATAGTACTTTGCGCTAAGAGTCACGCTCTTCCCGGTTCTTAAAGAACGTTTATACCTGAGAATATTAGACAGAGGCTTCAGCTCCCCTATGAAATGGCTCATTATGAGGTCGTCGGTATTGGTGGCAAAGGCAGTCTGCAAATAAATAATGTAGTTTTACCTTGTATGCGAGACGTACGAATACAAGAATGTCCGTGAAAGCTATTGTTTTACCAAATATCACCAAGAAACTTCCAATCATTCCTTCGAAGTTCAGCGTGCTAAAGAGATAGAAGATTTAGATCTGGCTGACCCTAATTTCAACAAGTCCTCTCAAATACATTTTAGGAAATGATTGTGAGCACGTTATATATATTTATGGTATTAAAAAGGCATATGCGGAAACACTAGTCGTCTCTGAAAACTTCTGGGAAGATGAAGAGATCTTTGCTGCTGCAGTAGCGTCAGAGGAAGATGTGTTCTGTGAGAAAGTCTACACTTATTATTATTATTATTATTATTGTTATTATTATTACTATTATTATTATTATTATTATTATTATTATTATTATTATTATTATAATTATAATTATTATTATTATTTTTATTAATATTATTATTATTAATATTATTATTATTATTATTATTATTATTATTATTATTATTATTATTATTATTATTGTTGTTGTTATTTTATTAGTAATATTAATATATATACTTTGAATATTAGAATTTCATGTAATGTTCACAATATATTATAATTTACTCTGTTTAACAATTTTTTATAAAAATAAATTTTTTTTCTAAATAGATTAACAGTGAGTTCATATTATATAAGTTAAGTCCCTTGTAGAAAAGTGATTTCTGCATTGTATTGGTATCTGCACGCTGAAGTCTAAAATCACGGGAATTTCTGAGATAATATGGCTGATTTGTTCAGTTAAATATTCTGGTGACCTATTTGTTCTAATCTTTTGAATGAAGAAAATTGTGTTTAGCCTCACGTTAAGCCATTTTAAAGAATCTAGAATAGTTCTTATTGGTGTATATCTATTAAATTTAAATATTGAGCGCATAGCCTTGTTTTTATTTTCTGCAATCTTGTTATATGTTGATTTGAACAGTATGTGAATCTTATCGTTGATCCATATTATTATCATTATTAATATTATTATTATTATTATTATTATTATTATTATTATTATTATTATGCAATTGATTATAGCCAAATAATCGCGAATAGAGGAGAGCATTTGTATCGATTCCTGCAGCTACCTACAGCAAAACTCTCGAGGCCCGCCGGATAAAAATCGGTTGGACCTGGTGCAGGATTGGGCTAGCTGAAGATGTCAAGCATTGTTATTGGTATTTCGCAACTGGCCATGTGCAATGGTAATGCCAGGGACCAGAAAAAAAAGGAAAAGAGATTTGCATCCGGTGCTGAGAAACTGTAAACGGTAATATTGGAACTGAATATGGAATTGAAAGTGGACATAGCCATCATAAGCGAACCGTACGGATAAATTTTGAACGGATACTGGATTGAGGACGAAACGGCAACGGTGGCATATGGCTACCATTGATGCCCAGACTCCATCGCAGCGGTCACGGCAAAGGATAATGTTTTGTATGGGTACAGCTCGACGATATTACGGCTATCAGTTGCTATCTTACGCCAAGTGATGCCATAGGTGGAAATTCATCGTAGCCGGTGACTTCAACGCGAAGGCAATAGAATGGGGCATGCCTTCAACGAACTCCAGAGGTAAAAGGATTCTTGATATGGCGGCAAAAACTGCCTTCATCGTTGCAAATGTTGGGAATACCCCAACATTTAGACGCCCGGGCTGCGATGGGACCATACCCGATATAACACTTTTATCGGAGGGCATCCTAAGCAGGATCCTGAGCCAATACATCTCCTATACCTTGGAAACCGCGGGTGCAAGGAACATTGGACGACAAAGAACGCATGCGTGTAAGTAGAACGTAGGAAGACTGAACAAGATTTGGATAACTGAAGAAATAAACCGCAAGACTGGGTGCCGAAAACATAACCGGAAGTGCCGCGACGATAATAAATCGTGTTATGAACAAGATTCGACACTGCTGTAACAAAGCGATGCCAAGTGTTAAGGGAACTGGACCAAATAGAAGAGTAGTATACTGGTGCAACGAGGAAAAATATGCAAAACGTTTGACTATCATTACCTGGTTTTTGACACTTAGAGCTAAAACACTATTTTTTTTTTGTTTTCAAACCAACCAATTTTTATGTGATAAGTGATTATCGTAGTTTCCGATAACCATAAAAGATTAGAGAACACTAACTTGTCAGAAAAATAACTTCGGAGTTTTTATAATAAAATAACTTTTTTCGAATTCTTGTTCACGATGCCTCATGAACGGATTTAAGCCCGGTTTGCGGTAATCAACGATCGAAATCTAAGTTGGGGAAATCTATCGAAATGTAAGTTAGGGGAAGCTTTTATTTAGATTATTTTAAAAGAACCTAGAACGTAAACAAAAAGAGTTGGTTAGTTTGTGGAATCAATCAGTGAAGCAGCTACAAAGTTATTTAAAAACTCCTTTGATGTATATTTTTGTTTAATTTTTTCTGATCTATCTTTAAATTTACTAGTTCGAATTGATTCAAATTCAAAGGAAATCTAGGTTCAAGAATACTCGCTCATATAGATACAAATCTGAAAACGTGGATATCTGTTGCGAATTAGATTTTTTAAAACGTATAGGACAATTTGACAATTTTTCTAGCTGAAAGTCAAAAATTAAGACTCTCGGAGGTTGTATACGATATCTTTTCTTACAAATTACTGAAAGCCAGGGGAATATAATGCGTTCACTGCTCTGTAGCTCAGCTCTATTGATGGTAACACTTCCTTTAAAATAAGTGAAATCGTGGATTGAGCTACACAAACATTGAAGTCATTTCCACTGCACTTTTAACAGCTTCCTTCAGCCAAAAAGCCGAAGGACAGCGCACAGCTTTAATATCGGTGGTATAGTCGCCATACGCACAGGTTTTTTAAGTGGTCTTTAATTCATCTAGAACATAAAAATTGCTTTTTTGTTTAGCCGAATATAGCTAATAAATTTATAAAAAAGATCACTTGTTTTAAATGTTTGTTAATAATTTTGGACATTACCTACTTCGCACCGGGTAGTTCGAGAGGATATGAATCATTGCATATTTTTCTAGTTATACAAGGAATATTTATATTGTCGTCATGATTTTCATCTTCGTAAAATAAATGCACACTTAAATCCAATATTAATTTACTTTTTCTTTTACAAAAATTTGGTTTTAACTTATTATTGCATTTTCTTCTCTTCTATTTCCAAATTCAAGGTGTTAGCAACATGAAATTGAAATTTCATATCGGCAACACCATAATAATGACAACTAAAAAAGGTTTGGTTCCGCAATATCAAAAAATAGTTTGATTGAGTGAACTTTGGGTTAATTGGTAGACGACCAAACTGAGTTGAGTTGAGAACGGCAATAGGAGCATATATTAATATTCCCAAGTTTTAGGCAAACATAAGTAAATCTGCAAGCAATAATAAACACACAGTCGAAAAATTATATTAAATAAAATGAAATGAAAAATAAAAAGAGTACTACAAGACAAAGAAGACAATTACAATTAAAGTACATAATAGTACCATGATATGATTTAGAACCGCATATATATTTAATTGCGGCTTTTTTGTGGGTCTATTGTAAAAAAAAAAATATTATCTACAAATAATATTCCTTTCTATTATAAAGCTTCTAGCAAAAAAATAGACCAGGCTTTAGAAAAACCATAGAATTTGTATTGCAATGGTAAACAATATTTTCTTAGGAAAAAATTACACAAAAACGCAACAAAAAACAGAATTAAAGCATAAGGCCAATAATTCAGATAAATGGTTTGTAGATTCTCAGGAAGCATAAAAGATAATGGAAATTCATTTCTGAAAATAAAATTAAATTTATAGAATTAAAAGCGATTAATACCTTCACTACTTAACATACAAATATAAGATTAAATCAAGAGTTTAGAATAGTAATAGATTAGTCCATTAAGGGTACTCCTCAAAAGAAGATAACGTACCAACCAGGTCTCCTGCAAAAAATACTTGGAATCTTAAATAAGTTTTTCAAGATTCAGTTAGAGGCAATGCAATAATGAAAGCATCCCCCTAAAGAAGTCGTTGGAAGTATATACTTTGTGTGTTGACTAAACCCTTTGTTGCACAAAGTCATATACCAAAAAGGAAAAAACGCAATCAAGATATTTAAAATTCTCATAACCACAATCAGACAAAAAGTCCCGAGTTATATTTAAAAAAAAAACGCGCTCTCTTAATTGTATAATCTCAGTCTCTATCTCATAGTAAAAATTTTTTTAATCACAACCATGAACCCCAAACCCAATCAGTCGTCTTTAGACAAGTTATCGTTCACTTAATTTCAAGATATGTTCCTCTTTGATTTTGAAAATCTGCCCGACTTTTGTAACATTTTCAGCAAAGCTGGATTCGAAGAGCAGACGGAATCAATCCTAGAGGTCAAACTCAAGGATTTGGAGGCAAGGTACAAGAAGAAGAAACTTTAGAAGATTTCAGTCAACTATATCATCTCCGCAATAAAACTAGAGGCGAAGCTGATGACATATTAAAAAGATATCCCCTTTTTCATGATAATCTCGTATTAGCATGCAATGCTTTGAAGGCCCGCTATGAGAATAAGCGTGTCCTCGTGGACAACCAAATAAGAATTTTGTTTGAATCCCCTGCAGCGACTAGTTAGGACAGCGAGTGTATTAGAAGGAATTATTCGACTGTCAATGACTCATAAGCAAAGCTGGCAACCGTTGGTGTCCAAGTGTAAAGTTGGAATCCCGTTCTCGCAAGGTTAATCTCTACAAATTTGCAGAGGTTACCCTCGCCCTATGGGAACAGTCGCTCACATCACCTCGTGAGATCCTAAAGTGATCCCAAATGTTACAGTTTCTGATAACAGATATTAAACTTGAGAACGCGTTACAAGCATCCAAAGATTAAAGGATGGCTTATGCCTAACAAAGCCTCCCAAAGTGCAGGCATACATGACCCAAGAGAGTTTATCTACATCAGGCAAATTATGCATAGTAGTACATCCACTCAGAACATGCCCGAGGTGCAGAGTCTTTTCAGTCCAGCAAAGAATGGACTATGTATATAAAAATAATTACTGCAGCAATTGCCTAGGTCACGCCCATTTAAAGCCAAATTGCAACAGTAAACACACTTTTATGTACTGCAAAATGACTTTTTTATATACTCTTTTATACATGGCAGAAAAAGCTCAAAACACGAACGCAAATAACAGAGAACATGCCCAAAGTAGCGTCTGTACGAAATTTTAAAACAAACAACATGATGAACAACCCAGTACATCAAAGCGCATACATGCAGATTGCTCCATCAACAACGAAAGTATTCTATTACGTACTGCATTAAAGCAAATTGAGTGCAGAAAATAGTACTTTGCGCTAAGAGTCACGCTCTTCCCGGTTCTTAAAGAACGTTTATACCTGAGAATATTAGACAGAGGCTTCAGCTCCCCTATGAAATGGCTCATTATGAGGTCGTCGGTATTGGTGGCAAAGGCAGTCTGCAAATAAATAATGTAGTTTTACCTTGTATGCGAGACGTACGAATACAAGAATGTCCGTGAAAGCTATTGTTTTACCAAATATCACCAAGAAACTTCCAATCATTCCTTCGAAGTTCAGCGTGCTAAAGAGATAGAAGATTTAGATCTGGCTGACCCTAATTTCAACAAGTCCTCTCAAATACATTTTAGGAAATGATTGTGAGCACGTTATATATATTTATGGTATTAAAAAGGCATATGCGGAAACACTAGTCGTCTCTGAAAACTTCTGGGAAGATGAAGAGATCTTTGCTGCTGCAGTAGCGTCAGAGGAAGATGTGTTCTGTGAGAAAGTCTACACTTATTATTATTATTATTGTTATTATTATTATTATTATTATTATTATTATTATTATTATTATTATTATTATTATTATTATTATTACTATTATTATTATTATAATTATAATTATTATTATTATTTTTATTAATATTATTATTATTAATATTATTATTATTATTATTATCATTATTATTATTATAATTATTATTATTATTCCGAGTGGAGTTATTCCAGTCTCCCATCGGACGCGTCCCCAGGTGGCGGATAGGGGAACTCTCGGCAGATCTATCAGATTTGCAGGGAAGGTGGGAAATAAAATACCACCCGTGGACCAAAACTGGACGGCCGATCATCATGCCTGGTGCGGCTGCTGATAATCGAAATGGACCGAATATAGCAAACGGTACTGATTTATGATACGGACTTGGTGCTATGGGCTGACGGTTGCAGTATTCTGACATCTTAGTAGGCGGGGCGACACTTAGCTGAAACGGCTGTTGGGCCAATGCTGCTACCGCCTCCGTCCCGTTAAAACTGTGGCAGGGCTCCGGGTACGTTCCGACCACATTGCCACTGAGGTGGTGGTATGGGTGCAGTTGAGAGTACTCCTGCTTTTTGTGCCGAGATCCTGGCTCTGAACATAGGCTCCCATAAGGACCTATGTCAACCCTCGCGTGGACCTCACTGCTTGCAAAGGGACCCACGGGGATCGTTCGAGGCGACCGTACAAAAGTGGAAGGATAGCGGCTCGGAGCGGGGACCCAAATAGAGAAGAAGTGATTAAAAGAACACCCCCAAAAAATTTGACAAATACGATAGAAAACGAAAAAGGAGCAGAAGAAAAAAGCGCGCGCTCGTGTTTCCAGAAGAGCAGTAGGATTCTCCGGTCGCCTACATTGATGGAGGAGGCAGCTATTGCTACCCCAACGATGGTCACGGCTGACAAGGGCACTCCCAACTTGTCTGGAGAAGCAGTGGAAACACCACTTACGACAGCGAAGGGCACTCAGGGAACCAAAACATATGCGAACATATTAAGACTACCGGAGAGTTCACCACGCCAGGAGTATATCCTGAAAATGAAAAGAAACGAGGAGGAAGCTCTTGAAAAGTGCAAGAATGTTTTGAGGAAAATACGACAGGCCATGGCGAAGCAACGGAATATTAGTATGGACGTCAAAAACGGTATCTCGGAGCTAGAGGACCTCATCGACGTGACCACACAGTACCGACGCAACTGGAAGACAGTCGAATCTGAGGCGCAGAAACCCAAAACAGTGGATATAAATGCGACATCTGCAAAACGCAGTGCTACGAGCCCAGCTGGAAAAAGGCCCGAGAAGAGGCCAAGAAGTAAAACGAGCCGGACCACAGCTACAAAGACCCCTAACGAAGTAGCCCCAGTGGTAAAAGAATCAGCCAAAACAAACACGACGACGCGGGAGAAAAGAGGACCTAATGTAAGGGTACGACCAGAGGCTATAATTGTTCGTCCTGCAGAAGGCCATAGTTTTGCAGAAGTCCTGAGGAATATGAGATGCGTGGTAAGGCCAGAAGAGACTGACGTAGAGATTCGAGCCATAAAGAAAACAAAAGCGGGAGCTATCCTCGTGGAAATCGGAAAAGGAGGAAAGAAAGCACAATTCTGCGACGCCATCAAGGGTGCCCTCAAGGATACAGCGGAGGTGAAAGACTTGAGACCACAAGTCACTATTGAGGTACGGGATCTGGATCTATTCTCCACAAAAGAGGAAATAGTAGCTGCCCTGGAAGAGGCGATGGACTTATCAAAGGATGACATGCACGTCCGACTTACAGAGGCAAATGATCGCGAACAAAGGAGAGCGTTCGTATCGATCCCCGCATCTATCTCCAGCAAAATTCTGGAGGCCCGCCGGATAAGAATCGGTTGGACACGATGCAGGGTTAGGCTAGCTGAAGATGTCAAGCGCTGTTATAGGTGCTTCGCAACTGGCCATGTGCAATGGCAATGCAAGGGACCAGACAGGAAAGGAAAAGAGATTTGCATCCGGTGTGGAGAAACCGGCCACAAAATGCAGACATGCGTGAAATCACCGAAGTGCTGCATTTGCTTGGAGAGCGGAAGGACGACGCTAGATCACCTACCCGGATCGAAGAAATGTCCCAACGGTAAACCACAAACGCGATGAGAATATTACAACTCAATATGCATAGGGGAAAAACTGCGAACGATCTGTTACCACAGATGGCCATGGAATTGAAAGTGGACGTAGCCATCATAAGCGAACAATACGGCGAAATCTTGAACGGATACTGGAATGAGGACGAAACGGCAACGGCGGCAATATGGCTACCATCGATGACCAGACCCCATCGCAGCGGTCATGGCAAAGGGGAATGTTTTGTATGGGTACAGCTCGACGATATTACTGTTATTAGTTGCTATCTCACACCAAGTGATGCCATCAGGGATTTTGAAAGGAAGCTCGGCGAATTGGAGGACAGAATAGTGACCATTGGTGGCAAATTCATCGTTGCCGGCGACTTCAACGCGAAGGCGATGGAGTGGGGTATGCCTTCAACGAACTCCAGAGGCAGAAGAATTCTTGATATGGCGGCAAGAACCGGCCTCGTCATTGTAAATGTTGGAAATACCCCAACATTTAGACGCCCGGGATGTGATGGAACCATACCCGATATAACACTTGTATCGGAGGGCATCCTAAACAGGATCCTGAACTGGCAAGTACTGGAGGAATATACGGGTAGTGATCACCAATACATCTTCTATACCTTGGAAACCGCGGGTACAAGGAACATTGGACGACAAGGAACGCGTGCGTGCAGGTGGAACGTAGGAAAACTGAACAAGATCTTGCTAACTGAGGAAATAAACCGCAGACTGGATGCCGAAAACATAACAGGAAGTGCAGCGACGATAGTGAATCGTGTTATGAACGAGATTCGACACTGCTGTAACAAAGCGATGCCAAGGGTTAATGGAACTGAACCAAACAGAAGAGCAGTATACTGGTGGAGCGAGGAAATTGCTGAGCTAAGGGCTAATTGCCTACGGTGCAGGCGCCGGTACACAAGAGCAAAACGACATGGAACTGCGAACGCGGAGGAGCAAGCGTATAAAAACTCTCGAACTGCTCTTCGCAAAGCCATTGCGGACAACAAGCGCAGGTTATGGGAGGAATTGAGAGCCGACATCAACCAGAACCCCTGGGGGCTGGGCTATAAAGTTGTCATGCGGAAACTGGGCAAAAGAGGGCCTCTGACAGAAATGGATGAGGAAACAATGAAAAACATTGTGACAACTCTGTTCCCAACCTACGAAATCCGCAGTGAAGAGACCTTCAGCGGCGATGACCAAGTCACCGAATTCACAATAGAGGAACTTCAAATTGCAGCGTCAAGCCTTAAAAATAATAAGGCTCCCGGCCCTGATGGAGTACCAGCGGAAGTAATGAAGGAAATCGCGAGCAAACGCCCTGAAATACTCCTCAGAATGTATAATAGCTGCCTGAGAGAGGGTACGTTTCCTAGAGTGTGGAAAAGGCAACGGCTGGTACTGATAGACAAGGGCAAAGGGGATACAACGTCGCCATCTTCGTATAGGCCCCTGTGCATGCTCGACACGGCAGGAAAGCTTTACGAGAAGCTGATAAAGCCACGCTTGCAAAGGAGCCTCCAATTAAATGGAGGACTTTCGGATCGGCAGCATGGCTTTCGCTCCGGAAGATCGACTATAGGAGCCCTACGAGAAGTAACTGACACCGTTTATACTACACAGCGAAGGAACCACTACAGTAGGCCAGTAGTTCTGTTGGCGACACTGGACGTTAAGAACGCCTTTAACAGCCTGAGATGGTGCGATGTCATGCATGCCTTGGGCCAGAAATTCGCCATACCACAGTACCTTAGAAGAGTAATAAATGATTACCTTAAGGAAAGAGTGCTTATCTACAACACAAGCAATGGGATACGAAGAGTCAACGTGACGTCGGGAGCGGCACAAGGCTCCATATTGGGCCCGGACTTATGGAACATTACATACGACGAGATACTGCGCATTGAAATGCCACCAGATGCATTTCTAGTTGGCTATGCGGACGACATAGCCGCAGTCATCACGGCAAGAGATGTGAGTGAAGCAGAACGCAGACTCAGACAAGTCATGATCAGAGCCAGGACATGGTTAAACGAGCACGGACTACAGCTGGCGATGCAGAAGACGGAGCTTCTGCTGCTCACTACACGCCAAATACCAACAGAGGTGAACATGAGGATAGAGGATGAGGTTATACGCACGAAAGCATACATCGAGTATCTGGGCGTTCGGCTGGATTCAAAGCTCACATACGCGGAGCAGCTGAAACAAGCAACGACGAAGGCAGCGAAAGTAACGGCACAGCTTAGCAGACTAATGGCGAACACTGGAGGACCAATTTCCAGCAAACGCAGGCTTCTTATGGAGGTAAACAACAGCATACTTCTCTACGGATGTGAAGTATGGGCTGACACGCTAAAAGTGAAGCAGAAGGCTAAGAGTCTGCTGGCCGCGCAGAGGACAGCCGCACTTCGGGTATCATCCGCATATCGTACGGTATCAGGGCCCGCTGTGTTGGTAATAGCCAGCATGATCCCCATAGATCTACTGGCACTGGAGCGCAAGCGAATATGGGAGATGAAATCGAACTATTCAGGACCATCAGAGAACGCGAGAGAAAGTACTATTTTTGAGTGGAACAGACAGTGGAACGTGGCAACGTGTGGAAGATGGACGGCAAGACTTATCCCGGACATTAGCAGATTTATAAACAGGAAATGCGGCGAGCTAAATTATTACCTAACCCAGCTGCTATCTGGCCACGGTTACTTCCGCAAATATCTTCACAGAATGGGCAAATGCAACACGGTCTTTTGTGTGTATGAGGGCACAGAGGTTGCTGACGATGCGGAGCATACGTTCTTTGCCTGTACGCGCTGGGCGACCGAACGAGAAACGCTGAAGGAACAAGTAGGCCAATTCACTGCCGAGAACTTGATAGAAAAGATGACCACTGATCAGACCCACTGGAACGCCGTGGCTAACTACTGCGAACGGATCCTACGGGCTAAGAAGATAGATCTGGATGATGTGATCAATGTGGAGAGGGCTACCTTTGCCAATGCGGAACCTGGACGCAGGACAACGGAGAATACGGCCTAATGCCGAAAATGGGACCACCCCGAAGTAATGCTGATGCGATTCCGGGGTGGATTTGTTCCCAGACGAGGAAAGAAGGCGGGTTTTTGGTCGGTATGCCAATGGCGAATCCGACATATCACGATTGGCGACGGCCATCGTGAAGGCATAAAGCCTTTTCCCACCTTATCCGCAAAAAAAAAAAAAAAAAAAAAAAATTATTATTATTATTATTATTATTATTATTATTGTTGTTGTTATTTTATTAGTAATATTAATATATACTTTGAATATTAGAATTTCATGTAATGTTCACAATATATTATAATTTACTCTGTTTAACAATTTTTTATGAAAATAAATTTTTTTTCTAAATAGATTAACAGTGAGTTCATATTATATAAGTTAAGTCCCTTGTAGAAAAGTGATTTCTGCATTGTATTGGTATCTGCACGCTGAAGTCTAAAATCACGGGAATTTCTGAGATAATATGGCTGATTTGTTCAGTTAAATATTCTGGTGACCTATTTGTTCTAATCTTTTGAATGAAGAAAATTGTGTTTAGCCTCACGTTAAGCCATTTTAAAGAATCCAGAATAGTTCTTATTGGTGTATATCTATTAAATTTAAATATTGAGCGCATAGCCTTGTTTTTATTTTCTGCAATCTTGTTATATGTTGATTTGAACAGTATGTGAATCTTATCGTTGATCCATATTATTATCATTATTAATATTATTATTATTATTATTATTATTATTATTATTATTATTATTATTATTATTATTATTGTGCAATTGATTATAGCCAAATGATCGCGAATAGAGGAGAGCATTTGTATCGATTCCTGCAGCTACCTACAGCAAAACTCTCGAGGCCCGCCGGATAAAAATCGGTTGGACCTGGTGCAGGATTGGGCTAGCTGAAGATGTCAAGCGTTGTTATTGGTATTTCGCAACTGGCCATGTGCAATGGTAATGCCAGGGACCAGAAAAAAAAGGAAAAGAGATTTGCATCCGGTGCTGAGAAACTGTAAACGGTAATATTGGAACTGAATATGGAATTGAAAGTGGACATAGCCATCATAAGCGAACCGTACGGATAAATTTTGAACGGATACTGGATTGAGGACGAAACGGCAACGGTGGCATATGGCTACCATTGATGCCCAGACTCCATCGCAGCGGTCACGGCAAAGGATAATGTTTTGTATGGGTACAGCTCGACGATATTACGGCTATCAGTTGCTATCTTACGCCAAGTGATGCCATAGGTGGAAATTCATCGTAGCCGGTGACTTCAACGCGAAGGCAATAGAATGGGGCATGCCTTCAACGAACTCCAGAGGTAAAAGGATTCTTGATATGGCGGCAAGAACTGCCTTCATCGTTGCAAATGTTGGGAATACCCCAATATTTAGACGCCCGGGCTGCGATGGGACCATACCCGATATAACACTTTTATCGGAGGGCATCCTAAGCAGGATCCTGAGCCAATACATCTCCTATACCTTGGAAACCGCGGGTTCAAGGAACATTGGACGACAAAGAACGCATGCGTGTAAGTAGAACGTAGGAAGACTGAACAAGATTTGGATAACTGAAGAAATAACCCGCAAGACTGGGTGCCGAAAACATAACCGGAAGTGCCGCGACGATAATAAATCGTGTTATGAACAAGATTCGACACTGCTGTAACAAAGCGATGCCAAGTGTTAAGGGAACTGGACCAAATAGAAGAGTAGTATACTGGTGCAACGAGGAAAAATATGCAAAACGTTTGACTATCATTACCTGGTTTTTGACACTTAGAGCTAAAACACTATTTTTTGTTTGTTTTCAAACCAACCAATTTTTATGTGATAATTGATTATCGTAGTTTCCGATAACCATAAAAGATTAGAGAACACTAACTGGTCAGAAAAATAACTTCGGAGTTTTTATAATAAAATAACTTTTTTCGAATTCTTGTTCACGATGCCTCATGAACGGATTTAAACCCGGTTTGCGGTAATCAACGATCGAAATCTAAGTTGGGGAAATCTATCGAAATGTAAGTTAGGGGAAGCTTTTATTTAGATTATTTTAAAAGAACCTAGAACGTAAACAAAAAGAGTTGGTTAGTTTGTGGAATCAATCAGTGAAGCAGCTACAAAGTTATTTAAAAACTCCTTATATGTATATTTTTGTTTAATTTTTTCTGATCTATCTTTAAATTTACTAGTTCGAATTGATTCAAATTCAAAGGAAATCTAGGTTCAAGAATACTCGCTCATATAGATACAAATCTGAAAACGTGGATATCTGTTGCGAATTAGATTTTTTAAAACGTATAGGACAATTTGACAATTTTTCTAGCTGAAAGTCAAAAATTAAGACTCTCGGAGGTTGTATACGATATCTTTTCTTACAAATTACTGAAAGCCAGGGGAATACAATGCGTTCACTGCTCTGTAGCTCAGCTCTATTGATGGTAACACTTCCTTTAAAATAAGTGAAATCGTGGATTGAGCTACACAAACATTGAAGTCATTTCCACTGCACTTTTAACAGCTTCCTTCAGCCAAAAAGCCGAAGGACAGCGCACAGCTTTAATATCGGTGGTATAGTCGCCATACGCACAGGTTCTTTAAGTGGTCTTTAATTCATCTAGAACATAAAAATTGCTTTTTTGTTTAGCCGAATATAGCTAATAAATTTATAAAAAAGATCACTTGTTTTAAATGTTTGTTAATAATTTTGGACATTACTTACTTCGCACCGGGTAGTTCGAGAGGATATGAATCATTGCATATTTTTCTAGTTATACAAGGAATATTTATATTGTCGTCATGATTTTCATCTTCGTAAAATAAATGCACACTTAAATCCAATATTAATTTACTTTTTCTTTTACAAAAATTTGGTTTTAACTTATTATTGCATTTTCTTCTCTTCTATTTCCAAATTCAAGGTGTTAGCAACATGAAATTGAAATTTCATATCGGCAACACCATAATAATGACAACTAAAAAAGGTTTGGTTCCGCAATATCAAAAAATAGTTTGATTGAGTGAACTTTGGGTTAATTGGTAGACGACCAAACTGAGTTGAGTTGAGAACGGCAATAGGAGCATATATTAATATTCCCAAGTTTTAGGCAAACATAAGTAAATCTGCAAGCAATAATAAACACACAGTCGAAAAATTATATTAAATAAAATGAAATGAAAAATAAAAAGAGTACTACAAGACAAAGAAGACAATTACAATTAAAGTACATAATAGTACCATGATATGATTTAGAACCGCATATATATTTAATTGCGGCTTTTTTGTGGGTCTATTGTAAAAAAAAAATATTATCTACAAATAATATTCCTTTCTATTATAAAGCTTCTAGCAAAAAAATAGACCAGGCTTTAGAAAAACCATAGAATTTGTATTGCAATGGTAAACAATATTTTCTTAGGAAAAAATTACACAAAAACGCAACAAAAAACAGAATTAAAGCATAAGGCCAATAATTCAGATAAATGGTTTGTAGATTCTCAGGAAGCATAAAAGATAATGAAAATTCATTTCTGAAAATAAAATAAAATTTATAGAATTAAAAGCGATTAATCCCTTCACTACTTAACATACAAATATAAGATTAAATCAAGAGTTTAGAATAGTAATAGGTTAGTCCGTTAAGGGTACTCCTTAAAAGAAGATAACGTACCAAGCAGGTCTCCTGCAAAAAATACTTGGAATCTTAAATAAGTTTTTCAAGATTCAGTTAGAGGCAATGCAATAAAGAAAGCACCCCCCTAAAGAAGTCGTTGGAAGTATATACTTTGTGTGTTGATTAAACCCTTTGTTGCACAAAGTCATATACCAAAAAGGAAAAAACGCAATCAAGATATTTGAAATTCTCATAACCACAATCAGACAAAAAGTCCCGAGTTATATTTAAAAAAAAAAAAAAAACCCACTCTCTTAATCGTATAATCTCAGTCTCTATCTCATAGTAAAAATTTTTTTAATCACAACCATGAACCCCAAACCCAATCAGTCGTCTTTAGACAAGTTATCGTTCACTTAATTTCAAGATATGTTCCTCTTCGATTTTGAAAATCTGCCCGACTTTTGTAACATTTCAGCAAAGCTGGACTCGAAGAGCAGACGGAATCAATCCTATAGGTCAAACTCAAGGATTTGGAGGCAAGGTACAAGAAGATAGACACTTTAGAAGATTTCAGTCAACTATATCATCTCCGCAATAAAACTAGAGGCGAAGCTGGTGACATATTAAAAAGATATCCCCTTTTTCATGATAATCTCGAATTAGCATGCAATGCTTTGAAGGCCCGCTATGAGAATAAGCGTGTCCTCGTGGATAACCAAATAAGAATTTTGTTTGAATCCCCTGCAGCGACTAGTTAGGACAGCGAGTGTATTAGAAGGAATTATTCGACTGTCAATGACTCATAAGCAAAGCTGGCAACCGTTGGTGTCCAAGTGGAAAGTTGGAATCCCGTTCTCGCAAGGTTAATCTCTACAAATTTGCAGAGGTTACCCTCGCCCTATGGGAACAGTCGCTCACATCACCTCGTGAGATCCTAAAGTGATCCCAAATGTTACAGTTTCTGATAAAAGATATTAAACTTGAGAACGCGTTACAAGCATCCAAAGATTAAAGGATGGCTTATGCCTAACAAAGCCTCCCAAAGTGCAGGCATACATGACCCAAGAGAGTTTATCTACATCAGGCAAATTATGCATAGTAGTACATCCACTCAGAACATGCCCGAGGTGCAGAGTCTTTTCAGTCCAGCAAAGAATGGACTACGTATATAAAAATAATTACTGCAGCAATTGCCTAGGTCACGCCCATATAAAGGTTTATGTACTGCAAAATGACTTTTTTATATACTCTTTTATACATGGCAGGAAAAGCTCAAAACACGAACGACAATACTGAATACGCAAATAACAGAGAACGTGCCCAATGTAGCGTCTGTACGAAATTTTAAAACAAACAACATAATTAAAAACCCAGTACATCAAAGCGCATACATGCAGATTGCTCCATCATTAACGAAAGTATTCTATTACGTACTGCATTAAAGCAAATTGAGTGCAGAAAATAGTACTTTGCGATAAGAGTAACGATCTTCCCGGTTCTTAAAGAACGTTTATACCTGAGAATATTAGACAGAGGCTTCAGCTCCCCTATGAAATGGCTCATTATGAGGTCGTCGCTATTGGTGGCAAAGGCAGTCTGCAAATAAATAATGTAGTTTTACCTTGTATGCGAGACGTACGAATACAAGAATGTCCGTGAAAGCTATTGTTTTACCAAATGTCACCAAGAAACTTCCAATCATTCCTTCGAAGTTCAGCGTGCTAAAGAGATAGAAGATTTAGATCTGGCTGACCCTAATTTCAACAAGTCCTCTCAAATACATTTTAGGAAATGATTGTGAGCACGTTATATATATTTATAGTATTAAAAAGGCATATGCGGAAACACTAGTCGTCTCTGAAGACTTCTGGGAAGATGAAGAGATCTTTGCTGCTGCAGTAGCGTCAGAGGAAGATGTGTTCTGTGAGGAAGTCTACACTTATTATTATTATTGTTATTATTATTATTATTATTTTTATTATTATTATTATTATTGTTGTTGTAATTTTATTAGTAATATTAATATATACTTTGCATATTAGAATTTCATGTAATGTTCACAACATATTATAATTTACTCTGTTTAACAATATTTTATGAAAATAAATTTTTTTTCTAAATAGATTAACAGTGAGTTCATATTATATAAGTTAAGTCCCTTGTAGAAAAGTGATTTCTGCATTGTATTGGTATCTGCACTCTGAAGTCTAAAATCACGGGAATTTCTGAGATAATATGGCTGATTTGTTCAGTTAAATATTCTGGTGACCTATTTGTTCTAATCTTTTGAATGAAGAAAATTGTGTTTAGCCTCACGTTAAGCCATTTTAAAGAATCTAGAATAGTTCTTATTGGTGTATATCTATTAAATTTAAATATTGAGCGCATAGCCTTGTTTTTATTTTCTTCAATCTTGTTATATGTTGATTTGAACAGTATGTGAATCTTATCGTTGATCCATATTATTATCATTATTAATATTATTATTATTATTATTATTATTATTATTATGCAATTGATTATAGCCAAATGATCGCGAGTAGAGGAGAGCATTTGTATCGATTCCTGCAGCTACCTACAGCAAAATTCTCGAGGCCCGCCGGATAAAAATCGTTTGGACCTGGTGCAGGATTGGGCTAGCTGAAGATGTCAAGCGTTGTTATTGGTATTTCGCAACTGGCCATGTGCAATGGTAATGCCAGGGACCAGAAAAAAAAGGAAAAGAGATTTGCATCCGGTGCGGAGAAACTGTAAACGGTAATATTGGAACTGAATATGGAAATGAAAGTGGACATAGCCATCATAAGCGAACCGTACGGATAAATTTTGAACGGATACTGAATTGAGGACGAAACGGCAACGGTGGCATATGGCTACCATTGTTGCCCAGACTCCATCGCAGCGGTCACGGCAAAGGATAATGTTTTGTATGGGTACAGCTCGACGATATTACGGCTATCAGTTGCTATCTTACGCCAAGTGATGCCATAGGTGGAAATTCATCGTAGCCGGTGACTTCAACGCGAAGGCAATAGAAAGGGGCATCCCTTCAACGAACTCCAGAGGTAAAAGGATTCTTGATATGGCGGCAAGAACTGCCCTCATCGTTGCAAATGTTGGGAATACCCCAACATTTAGACGCCCGGGCTGCGATGGGACCATACCCGATATAACACTTTTATCGGAGGGCATCCTAAGCAGGATCCTGAGCCAATACATCTCCTATACCTTGGAAACCGCGGGTGCAAGGAACATTGGACGACAAAGAACGCATGCGTGTAAGTAGAACGTAGGAAGACTGAACAAGATTTGGATAACTGAAGAAATAAACCGCAGACTGGGTGCCGAAAACATAACCGGAAGTGCCGCGACGATAATAAATCGTGTTATGAACAAGATTCGACACTGCTGTAACAAAGCGATGCCAAGTGTTAAGGGAACTGGACCAAATAGAAGAGTAGTATACTGGTGCAACGAGGAAAAATATGCAAAACGTTTGACTATCATTACCTGGTTTTTGACACTTAGAGCTAAAACACTATTTTTTTTGTTCTCAAACCAACCAATTTTTATGTGATAAGTGATTATCGTAGTTTCCGATAACCATAAAAGATTAGAGAACACTAACTGGTCAGAAAAATAACTTCGGAGTTTTTATAATAAAATAACTTTTTTCGAATTCTTGTTCACGATGCCTCATGAACGGATTTAAACCCGGTTTGCGGTAATCAACGATCGAAATCTAAGTTGGGGAAATCTATCGAAATGTAAGTTAGGGGAAGCTTTTATTTAGATTATTTTAAAAGAACCTAGAACGTAAACAAAAAGAGTTGGTTAGTTTGTGGAATCAATCAGTGAAGCAGCTACAAAGTTATTTAAAAACTCCTTTGATGTATATTTTTGTTTAATTTTTTCTGATCTATCTTTAAATTTACTAGTTCGAATTGATTCAAATTCAAAGGAAATCTAGGTTCAAGAATACTCGCTCATATAGATACAAATCTGAAAACGTGGATATCTGTTGCGAATTAGATTTTTTAAAACGTATAGGACAATTTGACAATTTTTCTAGCTGAAAGTCAAAAATTAAGACTCTCGGAGGTTGTATACGATATCTTTTCTTACAAATTACTGAAAGCCAGGGGAATACAATGCGTTCACTGCTCTGTAACACTTCCTTTAAAATAAGTGAAATCGTGGATTGAGCTACACAAATATTGAAGTCATTTCCACTGCACTTTTAACAGCTTCCTTCAGCCAAAAAGCCGAAGGACAGCGCACAGCTTTAATATCGGTGGTATAGTCGCCATACGCACAGGTTCTTTAAGTGGTCTTTAATTCATCTAGAACATAAAAATTGCTTCTTTGTTTAGCCGAATATAGCTAATAAATTTATAAAAAAGATCACTTGTTTTAAATGTTTGTTAATAATTTTGGACATTACTTACTTCGCACCGGGTAGTTCGAGAGGATATGAATCATTGCATATTTTTCTAGTTATACAAGGAATATTTATATTGTCGTCATCATTTCATCTTCGTAAAATAAATCCACACTTAAATCCAATATTAATTTACTTTTTCTTTTACAAAAATTTGGTTTTAACTTATTATTGCATTTTCTTCTCTTCTATTTCCAAATTCAAGGTGTTAGCAACATGAAATTGAAATTTCATATCGGCAACACCATAATAATGACAACTAAAAAAGGTTTGGTTCCACAATATCAAAAAATAGTTTGATTGAGTGAACTTTGGGTTAATTGGTAGACGACCAAACTGAGTTGAGTTGAGAACGGCAATAGGAGCATATATTAATATTCCCAAGTTTTAGGCAAACATAAGTAAATCTGCAAGCAATAATAAACACACAGTTGAAAAATTATATTAAATAAAATGAAATGAAAAATAAAAAGAGTACTACAAGACAAAGAAGACAATTACAATTAAAGTACATAATAGTACCATGATATGATTTAGAACCGCATATATATTTAATTGCGGCTTTTTTGTGGGTCTATTGTAAAAAAAAATATATTATCTACAAATAATATTCCTTTCTATTATAAAGCTTCTAGCAAAAAAATAGACCAGGCTTTAGAAAAACCATAGAATTTGTATTGCAATGGTAAACAATATTTTCTTAGGAAAAAATTACACAAAAACGCAACAAAAAACAGAATTAAAGCATAAGGCCAATAATTCAGATAAATGGTTTGTAGATTCTCAGGAAGCATAAAAGATAATGAAAATTCATTTCTGAAAATAAAATAAAATTTATAGAATTAAAAGCGATTAATCCCTTCACTACTTAACATACAAATATAAGATTAAATCAAGAGTTTAGAATAGTAATAGATTAGTCCGTTAAGGGTACTCCTTAAAAGAAGATAACGTACCAAGCAGGTCTCCTTAAAAAATACTTGGAATCTTAAATAAGTTTTTCAAGATTCAGTTAGAGGCAATGCAATAAAGAAAGCACCCCCCTAAAGAAGTCGTTGGAAGTATATACTTTGTGTGTTGATTAAACCCTTTGTTGCACAAAGTCATATACCAAAAAGGAAAAAACGCAATCAAGATATTTGAAATTCTCATAGCCACAATCAGACAAAAAGTCCCGATTTATATTTTCAAAAAAAAAAAAAACCCACTCTCTTAATCGTATAATCTCAGTCTCTATCTCATAGTAAAAATTTTTTTAATCACAACCATGAACCCCAAACCCAATCAGTCGTCTTTAGACAAGTTATCGTTCACTTAATTTCAAGATATGTTCCTCTTCGATTTTGAAAATCTGCCCGACTTTTGTAACATTTCAGCAAAGCTGGATTCGAAGAGCAGACGGAATCAATCCTAGAGGTCAAACTCAAGGATTTGGAGGCAAGGTACAAGAAGATAGACACTTTAGAAGATTTCAGTCAACTATATCATCTCCGCAATAAAACTAGAGGCGAAGCTGGTGACATATTAAAAAGATATCCCCTTTTTCATGATAATCTCGAATTAGCATGCAATGCTTTGAAGGCCCGCTATGAGAATAAGCGTGTCCTCGTGGACAACCAAATAAGAATTTTGTTTGAATCCCCTGCAGCGACTAGTTAGGACAGCGAGTGTATTAGAAGGAATTAGTCGACTGTCAATGACTCATAAGCAAAGCTGGCAACCGTTGGTGTCCAAGTGGAAAGTTGGAATCCCGTTCTCGTAAGGTTAATCTCTACAAATTTGCAGAGGTTACCCTCGCCCTATGGGAATAGTCGCTCACATCACCTCGTGAGATCCTAAAGTGATCCCAAATGTTACAGTTCCTGATAACAGATATTAAATTAAATTTGATGGCTTATGCCTAACAAAGCCTCCCAAAGTGCAGCCATACATGACCCAAGAGAGTTTATCTGCATCAGGCACTCCAGAACATGCCCGAGGTGCAGAGTCTTTTCAGTCCAGCAAAGAATGGACTACGTATATAAAAATAATTACTGCAGCAATTGCCTAGGTCACGCCCATATAAAGGTTTATGTACTGCAAAATGACTTTTTTATATACTCTTTTATACATGGCAGGAAAAGCTCAAAACACGAACGACAATACTGAATACGCAAATAACAGAGAACGTGCCCAATGTAGCGTCTGTACGAAATTTTAAAACAACCAACATAATTAACAACCCAGTACATCAAAGCGCATACATGCAGATTGCTCCATCATTAACGAAAGTATTCTATTACGTACTGCATTAAAGCAAATTGAGTGCAGAAAATAGTACTTTGCGATAAGAGTAACGCTCTTCCCGGTTCTTAAAGAACGTTTATACCTGAGAATATTAGACAGAGGCTTCAGCTCCCCTATGAAATGGCTCATTATGAGGTCGTCGCTATTGGTGGCAAAGGCAGTCTGCAAATAAATAATGTAGTTTTACCTTGTATGCGAGACGTACGAATACAAGAATGTCCGTGAAAGCTATTGTTTTACCAAATGTCACCAAGAAACTTCCAATCATTCCTTCGAAGTTCAGCGTGCTAAAGAGATAGAAGATTTAGATCTGGCTGACCCTAATTTCAACAAGTCCTCTCAAATACATTTTAGGAAATGATTGTGAGCACGTTATATATATTTATAGTATTAAAAAGGCATATGCGGAAACACTAGTCGTCTCTGAAGACTTCTGGGAAGATGAAGAGATCTTTGCTGCTGCAGTAGCGTCAGAGGAAGATGTGTTCTGTGAGGAAGTCTACACTTATTATTATTATTGTTATTATTATTATTATTATTATTATTATTTTTATTATTATTATTATTATTATTATTATTATTATTATTATTATTATTATTATTATTATTATTATAATTGTTATTATTATTTTTATTAATATTATTATTATTATTATTGTTGTTGTTATTTTATTAGTAATATTAATATATACTTTGCATATTAGAATTTCATGTAATGTTCACAACATATTATAATTTACTCTGTTTAACAATATTTTATGAAAATAAATTTTTTTTCTAAATAGATTAACAGTGAGTTCATATTATATAAGTTAAGTCCCTTGTAGAAAAGTGATTTCTGCATTGTATTGGTATCTGCACGCTGAAGTCTAAAATCACGGGAATTTCCGAGATAATATGGCTGATTTGTTCAGTTAAACATTCTGGTGACCTATTTGTTTTAATCTTTTGAATGAAGAAAATTGTGTTTAGCCTCACGTTAAGCCATTTTAAAGAATCTAGAATAGTTCTTATTGGTGTATATCTATTAAATTTAAATATTGAGCGCATAGCATTGTTTTGTAATTTCTGCAATCTTGTTATATATTGATCTGAACAGCATGTGAATCTTATCGTTGATCGATATTATTATTATAATTATTATTATTATTATAATTATTATTATTATTATTATTATTGTTGTTGTTGTTATTTTATTAGTAATATTAATATATACTTTGAATATTAGAATTTCATGTAATGTTCACAATATATTATAATTTACTCTGTTTAACAATTTTTTATGAAAATAAATTTTTTTTCTAAATAGATTAACAGTGAGTTCATATTATATAAGTTAAGTCCCTTGTAGAAAAGTGATTTCTGCATTGTATTGGTATCTGCACGCTGAAGTCTAAAATCACGGGAATTTTTGAGATAATATGGCTGATTTGTTCAGTTAAATATTCTGGTGACCTATTTGTTCTAATCTTTTGAATGAAGAAATTTGTGTTTAGCCTCACGTTAAGCCATTTTAAAGAATATATATGTATATGTAATGTATATCTATTAAATTTAAATATTGAGCGCATAGCCTTGTTTTTATTTTCTTCAATCTTGTTATATGTTGATTTGAACAGTATGTGAATCTTATCGTTGATCCATATTATTATCATTATTAATATTATTATTATTATTATTATTATTATTATTATTATTATTATTATTATTATTATTATTATGCAATTGATTATAGCCAAATGATCGCGAATAGAGGAGAGCATTTGTATCGATTCCTGCAGCTACCTACAGCAAAACTCTCGAGGCCCGCCGGATAAAAATCGGTTGGACCTGGTGCAGGATTGGGCTAGCTGAAGATGTCAAGCGTTGTTATTGGTATTTCGCAACTGGCCATGTGCAATGGTAATGCCAGGGACCAGAAAAAAAAGGAAAAGAGATTTGCATCCGGTGCGGAGAAACTGTAAACGGTAATATTGGAACTGAATATGGAAATGAAAGTGGACATAGCCATCATAAGCGAACCGTACGGATAAATTTTGAACGGATACTGAATTGAGGACGAAACGGCAACGGTGGCATATGGCTACCATTGTTGCCCAGACTCCATCGCAGCGGTCACGGCAAAGGATAATGTTTTGTATGGGTACAGCTCGACGATATTACGGCTATCAGTTGCTATCTTACGCCAAGTGATGCCATAGGTGGAAATTCATCGTAGCCGGTGACTTCAACGCGAAGGCAATAGAATGGGGCATGCCTTCAACGAACTCCAGAGGTAAAAGGATTCTTGATATGGCGGCAAGAACTGCCCTCATCGTTGCAACTGTTGGGAATACCCCAACATTTAGACGCCCGGGCTGCGATGGGACCATACCCGATATAACACTTTTATCGGAGGGCATCCTAAGCAGGATCCTGAGCCAATACATCTCCTATACCTTGGAAACCGCGGGTGCAAGGAACATTGGACGACAAAGAACGCATGCGTGTAAGTAGAACGTAGGAAGACTGAACAAGATTTGGATAACTGAAGAAATAAACCGCAGACTGGGTGCCGAAAACATAACCGGAAGTGCCGCGACGATAATAAATCGTGTTATGAACAAGATTCGACACTGCTGTAACAAAGCGATGCCAAGTGTTAAGGGAACTGGACCAAATAGAAGAGTAGTATACTGGTGCAACGAGGAAAAATATGCAAAACGTTTGACTATCATTACCTGGTTTTTGACACTTAGAGCTAAAACACTATTTTTTTTTGTTTTCAAACCAACCAATTTTTAAGTGATAAGTGATTATCGTAGTTTCCGATAACCCTAAAAGATTAGAGAACACTAACTGGTCAGAAAAATAACTTCGGAGTTTTTATAATAAAATAACTTTTTTCGAATTCTTGTTCACGATGCCTCATGAACGGATTTAAACCCGGTTTGCGGTAATCAACGATCGAAATCTAAGTTGGGGAAATCTATCGAAATGTAAGTTAGGGGAAGCTTTTATTTAGATTATTTTAAAAGAACCTAGAACGTAAACAAAAAGAGTTGGTTAGTTTGTGGAATCAATCAGTGAAGCAGCTACAAAGTTATTTAAAAACTCCTTTGATGTATATTTTTGTTTAATTTTTTCTGATCTATCTTTAAATTTACTAGTTCGAATTGATTCAAATTCAAAGGAAATCTAGGTTCAAGAATACTCGCTCATATAGATACAAATCTGAAAACGTGGATATCTGTTGCGAATTAGATTTTTTAAAACGTATAGGACAATTTGACAATTTTTCTAGCTGAAAGTCAAAAATTAAGACTCTCGGAGGTTGTATACGATATCTTTTCTTACAAATTACTGAAAGCCAGGGGAATACAATGCGTTCACTGCTCTGTAGCTCAGCTCTATTGATGGTAACACTTCCTTTAAAATAACTGAAATCGTGGATTGAGCTACACAAACATTGAAGTCATTTCCACTGCACTTTTAACAGCTTCCTTCAGCCAAAAAGCCGAAGGACAGCGCACAGCTTTAATATCGGTGGTATAGTCGCCATACGCACAGGTTCTTTAAGTGGTCTTTAATTCATCTAGAACATAAAAATTGCTTTTTTGTTTAGCCGAATATAGCTAATAAATTTATAAAAAAGATCACTTGTTTTAAAAGTTTGTTAATAATTTTGGACATTACTTACTTCGCACCGGGTAGTTCGAGAGGATATGAATCATTGCATATTTTTCTAGTAATACAAGGAATATTTATATTGTCGTCATGATTTTCATCTTCGTAAAATAAATCCACACTTAAATCCAATATTAATTTACTTTTTCTTTTACAAAAATTTGGTTTTAACTTATTATTGCATTTTCTTCTCTTCTATTTCCAAATTCAAGGTGTTAGCAACATGAAATTGAAATTTCATATCGGCAACACCATAATAATGACAACTAAAAAAGGTTTGGTTCCGCAATATCAAAAAATAGTTTGATTGAGTGAACTTTGGGTTAATTGGTAGACGACCAAACTGAGTTGAGTTGAGAACGGCAATAGGAGCATATATTAATATTCCCAAGTTTTAGGCAAACATAAGTAAATCTGCAAGCAATAATAAACACACAGTCGAAAAATTATATTAAATAAAATGAAATGAAAAATAAAAAGAGTACTACAAGACAAAGAAGACAATTACAATTAAAGTACATAATAGTACCATGATATGATTTAGAACCGCATATATATTTAATTGCGGCTTTTTTGTGGGTCTATTGTAAAAAAAAAAATATTATCTACAAATAATATTCCTTTCTATTATAAAGCTTCTAGCAAAAAAATAGACCAGGCTTTAGAAAAACCATAGAATTTGTATTGCAATGGTAAACAATATTTTCTTAGGAAAAAATTACACAAAAACGCAACAAAAAACAGAATTAAAGCATAAGGCCAATAATTCAGATAAATGGTTTGTAGATTCTCAGGAAGCATAAAAGATAATGAAAATTCATTTCTGAAAATAAAATTAAATTTATAGAATTAAAAGCGATTAATCCCTTCACTACTTAACATACAAATATAAGATTAAATCAAGAGTTTAGAATAGTAATAGATTAGTCCGTTAAGGGTACTCCTTAAAAGAAGATAACGTACCAAGCAGGTCTCCTTAAAAAATACTTGGAATCTTAAATAAGTTTTTCAAGATTCAGTTAGAGGCAATGCAATAAAGAAAGCACCCCCCTAAAGAAGTCGTTGGAAGTATATACTTTGTGTGTTGATTAAACCCTTTGTTGCACAAAGTCATATACCAAAAAGGAAAAAACGCAATCAAGATATTTGAAATTCTCATAGCCACAATCAGACAAAAAGTCCCGATTTATATTTTCAAAAAAAAAAAACCCACTCTCTTAATCGTATAATCTCAGTCTCTATCTCATAGTAAAAATTTTTTTAATCACAACCATGAACCCCAAACCCAATCAGTCGTCTTTAGACAAGTTATCGTTCACTTAATTTCAAGATATGTTCCTCTTCGATTTTGAAAATCTGCCCGACTTTTGTAACATTTCAGCAAAGCTGGATTCGAAGAGCAGACGGAATCAATCCTAGAGGTCAAACTCAAGGATTTGGAGGCAAGGTACAAGAAGATAGACACTTTAGAAGATTTCAGTCAACTATATCATCTCCGCAATAAAACTAGAGGCGAAGCTGGTGACATATTAAAAAGATATCCCCTTTTTCATGATAATCTCGAATTAGCATGCAATGCTTTGAAGGCCCGCTATGAGAATAAGCGTGTCCTCGTGGACAACCAAATAAGAATTTTGTTTGAATCCCCTGCAGCGACTAGTTAGGACAGCGAGTGTATTAGAAGGAATTAGTCGACTGTCAATGACTCATAAGCAAAGCTGGCAACCGTTGGTGTCCAAGTGGAAAGTTGGAATCCCGTTCTCGTAAGGTTAATCTCTACAAATTTGCAGAGGTTACCCTCGCCCTATGGGAATAGTCGCTCACATCACCTCGTGAGATCCTAAAGTGATCCCAAATGTTACAGTTCCTGATAACAGATATTAAATTAAATTTGATGGCTTATGCCTAACAAAGCCTCCCAAAGTGCAGCCATACATGACCCAAGAGAGTTTATCTGCATCAGGCACTCCAGAACATGCCCGAGGTGCAGAGTCTTTTCAGTCCAGCAAAGAATGGACTACGTATATAAAAATAATTACTGCAGCAATTGCCAAGGTCACGCCCATATAAAGGTTTATGTACTGCAAAATGACTTTTTTATATACTCTTTTATACATGGCAGGAAAAGCTCAAAACACGAACGACAATACTGAATACGCAAATAACAGAGAACGTGCCCAATGTAGCGTCTGTACGAAATTTTAAAACAAACAACATAATTAACAACCCAGTACATCAAAGCGCATACATGCAGATTGCTCCATCATTAACGAAAGTATTCTATTACGTACTGCATTAAAGCAAATTGAGTGCAGAAAATAGTACTTTGCGATAAGAGTAACGCTCTTCCCGGTTCTTAAAGAACGTTTATACCTGAGAATATTAGACAGAGGCTTCAGCTCCCCTATGAAATGGCTCATTATGAGGTCGTCGCTATTGGTGGCAAAGGCAGTCTGCAAATAAATAATGTAGTTTTACCTTGTATGCGAGACGTACGAATACAAGAATGTCCGTGAAAGCTATTGTTTTACCAAATGTCACCAAGAAACTTCCAATCATTCCTTCGAAGTTCAGCGTGCTAAAGAGATAGAAGATTTAGATCTGGCTGACCCTAATTTCAACAAGTCCTCTCAAATACATTTTAGGAAATGATTGTGAGCACGTTATATATATTTATAGTATTAAAAAGGCATATGCGGAAACACTAGTCGTCTCTGAAGACTTCTGGGAAGATGAAGAGATCTTTGCTGCTGCAGTAGCGTCAGAGGAAGATGTGTTCTGTGAGGAAGTCTACACTTATTATTATTATTGTTATTATTATTATTATTATTATTATTATTATTATTATTATTATTATTATTATTATTATAATTGTTATTATTATTTTTATTAATATTATTATTATTATTATTGTTGTTGTTATTTTATTAGTAATATTAATATATACTTTGCATATTAGAATTTCATGTAATGTTCACAACATATTATAATTTACTCTGTTTAACAATATTTTATGAAAATAAATTTTTTTTCTAAATAGATTAACAGTGAGTTCATATTATATAAGTTAAGTCCCTTGTAGAAAAGTGATTTCTGCATTGTATTGGTATCTGCACGCTGAAGTCTAAAATCACGGGAATTTCTGAGATAATATGGCTGATTTGTTCAGTTAAACATTCTGGTGACCTATTTGTTTTAATCTTTTGAATGAAGAAAATTGTGTTTAGCCTCACGTTAAGCCATTTTAAAGAATCTAGAATAGTTCTTATTGGTGTATATCTATTAAATTTAAATATTGAGCGCATAGCATTGTTTTGTAATTTCTGCAATCTTGTTATATATTGATCTGAACAGCATGTGAATCTTATCGTTGATCGATATTATTATTATTATAATTATTATTATTATTATAATTATTATTATTATTATTATTATTATTATTATTATTATTATTATTATTATTATTATTATTGTTGTTGTTGTTATTTTATTAGTAATATTAATATATACTTTGAATATTAGAATTTCATGTAATGTTCACAATATATTATAATTTACTCTGTTTAACAATTTTTTATGAAAATAAATTTTTTTTCTAAATAGATTAACAGTGAGTTCATATTATATAAGTTAAGTCCCTTGTAGAAAAGTGATTTCTGCATTGTATTGGTATCTGCACGCTGAAGTCTAAAATCACGGGAATTTCTGAGATAATATGGCTGATTTGTTCAGTTAAATATTCTGGTGACCTATTTGTTCTAATCTTTTGAATGAAGAAATTTGTGTTTAGCCTTACGTTAAGCCATTTTAAAGAATATATATGTATATATAATGTATATCTATTAAATTTAAATATTGAGCGCATAGCCTTGTTTTTATTTTCTTCAATCTTGTTATATGTTGATTTGAACAGTATGTGAATCTTATCGTTGATCCATATTATTATCATTATTAATATTATTATTATTATTATTATTATTATTATGCAATTGATTATAGCCAAATGATCGCGAATAGAGGAGAGCATTTGTATCGATTCCTGCAGCTACCTACAGCAAAATTCTCGAGGCCCGCCGGATAAAAATCGGTTGGACCTGGTGCAGGATTGGGCTAGCTGAAGATGTCAAGCGTTGTTATTGGTATTTCGCAACTGGCCATGTGCAATGGTAATGCCAGGGACCAGAAAAAAAAGGAAAAGAGATTTGCATCCGGTGCGGAGAAACTGTAAACGGTAATATTGGAACTGAATATGGAAATGAAAGTGGACATAGCCATCATAAGCGAACCGTACGGATAAATTTTGAACGGATACTGAATTGAGGACGAAACGGCAACGGTGGCATATGGCTACCATTGATGCCCAGACTCCATCGCAGCGGTCACGGCAAAGGATAATGTTTTGTATGGGTACAGCTCGACGATATTACGGCTATCAGTTGCTATCTTACGCCAAGTGATGCCATAGGTGGAAATTCATCGTAGCCGGTGACTTCAACGCGAAGGCAATAGAATGGGGCATGCCTTCAACGAACTCCAGAGGTAAAAGGATTCTTGATATGGCGGCAAGAACTGCCCTCATCGTTGCAAATGTTGGGAATACCCCAACATTTAGACGCCCGGGCTGCGATGCGACCATACCCGATATAACACTTTTATCGGAGGGCATCCTAAGCAGGATCCTGAGCCAATACATCTCCTATACCTTGGAAACCGCGGGTGCAAGGAACATTGGACGACAAAGAACGCATGCGTGTAAGTAGAACGTAGGAAGACTGAACAAGATTTGGATAACTGAAGAAATAAACCGCAGACTGGGTGCCGAAAACATAACCGGAAGTGCCGCGACGATAATAAATCGTGTTATGAACAAGATTCGACACTGCTGTAACAAAGCGATGCCAAGTGTTAAGGGAACTGGACCAAATAGAAGAGTAGTATACTGGTGCAACGAGGAAAAATATGCAAAACGTTTGACTATCATTACCTGGTTTTTGACACTTAGAGCTAAAACACTATTTTTTGTTTGTTTTCAAACCAACCAATTTTTATGTGATAAGTGATTATCGTAGTTTCCGATAACCATAAAAGATTAGAGAACACTAACTGGTCAGAAAAATAACTTCGGAGTTTTTATAATAAAATAACTTTTTTCGAATTCTTGTTCACGATGCCTCATGAACGGATTTAAACCCGGTTTGCGGTAATCAACGATCGAAATCTAAGTTGGGGAAATCTATCGAAATGTAAGTTAGGGGAAGCTTTTATTTAGATTATTTTAAAAGAACCTAGAACGTAAACAAAAAGAGTTGGTTAGTTTGTGGAATCAATCAGTGAAGCAGCTACAAAGTTATTTAAAAACTCCTTTGATGTATATTTTTGTTTAATTTTTTCTGATCTATCTTTAAATTTACTAGTTCGAATTGATTCAAATTCAAAGGAAATCTAGGTTCAAGAATACTCGCTCATATAGATACAAATCTGAAAACGTGGATATCTGTTGCGAATTAGATTTTTTAAAACGTATAGGACAATTTGACAATTTTTCTAGCTGAAAGTCAAAAATTAAGACTCTCGGAGGTTGTATACGATATCTTTTCTTACAAATTACTGAAAGCCAGGGGAATACAATGCGTTCACTGCTCTGTAGCTCAGCTCTATTGATGGTAACACTTCCTTTAAAATAAGTGAAATCGTGGATTGAGCTACACAAACATTGAAGTCATTTCCACTGCACTTTTAACAGCTTCCTTCAGCCAAAAAGCCGAAGGACAGCGCACAGCTTTAATATCGGTGGTATAGTCGCCATACGCACAGGTTCTTTAAGTGGTCTTTAATTCATCTAGAACATAAAAATTGCTTTTTTGTTTAGCCGAATATAGCTAATAAATTTATAAAAAAGATCACTTGTTTTAAATGTTTGTTAATAATTTTGGACATTACTTACTTCGCACCGGGTAGTTCGAGAGGATATGAATCATTGCATATTTTTCTAGTTATACAAGGAATATTTATATTGTCGTCATGATTTTCATCTTCGTAAAATAAATCCACACTTAAATCCAATATTAATTTACTTTTTCTTTTACAAAAATTTGGTTTTAACTTATTATTGCATTTTCTTCTCTTCTATTTCCAAATTCAAGGTGTTAGCAACATGAAATTGAAATTTCATATCGGCAACACCATAATAATGACAACTAAAAAAGGTTTGGTTCCGCAATATCAAAAAATAGTTTGATTGAGTGAACTTTGGGTTAATTGGTAGACGACCAAACTGAGTTGAGTTGAGAACGGCAATAGGAGCATATATTAATATTCCCAAGTTTTAGGCAAACATAAGTAAATCTGCAAGCAATAATAAACACACAGTCGAAAAATTATATTAAATAAAATGAAATGAAAAATAAAAAGAGTACTACAAGACAAAGAAGACAATTACAATTAAAGTACATAATAGTACCATGATATGATTTAGAACCGCATATATATTTAATTGCGGCTTTTTTGTGGGTCTATTGTAAAAAAAAAATATTATCTACAAATAATATTCCTTTCTATTATAAAGCTTCTAGCAAAAAAATAGACCAGGCTTTAGAAAAACCATAGAATTTGTATTGCAATGGTAAACAATATTTTCTTAGGAAAAAATTACACAAAAACGCAACAAAAAACAGAATTAAAGCATAAGGCCAATAATTCAGATAAATGGTTTGTAGATTCTCAGGAAGCATAAAAGATAATGAAAATTCATTTCTGAAAATAAAATTAAATTTATAGAATTAAAAGCGATTAATCCCTTCACTACTTAACATACAAATATAAGATTAAATCAAGAGTTTAGAATAGTAATAGATTAGTCCGTTAAGGGTACTCCTTAAAAGAAGATAACGTACCAAGCAGGTCTCCTGCAAAAAATACTTGGAATCTTAAATAAGTTTTTCAAGATTCAGTTAGAGGCAATGCAATAAAGAAAGCACCCCCCTAAAGAAGTCGTTGGAAGTATATACTTTGTGTGTTGATTAAACCCTTTGTTGCACAAAGTCATATACCAAAAAGGAAAAAACGCAATCAAGATATTTGAAATTCTCATAGCCACAATCAGACAAAAAGTCCCGAGTTATATTTTCAAAAAAAAAAAAAACCCACTCTCTTAATCGTATAATCTCAGTCTCTATCTCATAGTAAAAATTTTTTTAATCACAACCATGAACCCCAAACCTAATCAGTCGTCTTTATACAAGTTATCGTTCACTTAATTTCAAGATATGTTCCTCTTCGATTTTGAAAATCTGCCCGACTTTTGTAACATTTCAGCAAAGCTGGATTCGAAGAGCAGACGGAATCAATCCTAGAGGTCAAACTCAAGGATTTGGAGGCAAGGTACAAGAAGATAGACACTTTAGAAGATTTCAGTCAACTATATCATCTCCGCAATAAAACTAGAGGCGAAGCTGGTGACATATTAAAAAGATATCCCCTTTTTCATGATAATCTCGAATTAGCATGCAATGCTTTGAAGGCCCGCTATGAGAATAAGCGTGTCCTCGTGGACAACCAAATAAGAATTTTGTTTGAATCCCCTGCAGCGACTAGTTAGGACAGCGAGTGTATTAGAAGGAATTAGTCGACTGTCAATGACTCATAAGCAAAGCTGGCAACCGTTGGTGTCCAAGTGGAAAGTTGGAATCCCGTTCTCGTAAGGTTAATCTCTACAAATTTGCAGAGGTTACCCTCGCCCTATGGGAACAGTCGCTCACATCACCTCGTGAGATCCTAAAGTGATCCCAAATGTTACAGTTCCTGATAACAGATATTAAACTTGAGAACGCGTTACAAGCATCAAAAGATTAAAGGATGGCTTATGCCTAACAAAGCCTCCCAAAGTGCAGCCATACATGACCCAAGAGAGTTTATCTGCATCAGGCACTCCAGAACATGCCCGAGGTGCAGAGTCTTTTCAGTCCAGCAAAGAATGGACTACGTATATAAAAATAATTACTGCAGCAATTGCCAAGGTCACGCCCATATAAAGGTTTATGTACTGCAAAATGACTTTTTTATATACTCTTTTATACATGGCAGGAAAAGCTCAAAACACGAACGACAATACTGAATACGCAAATAACAGAGAACGTGCCCAATGTAGCGTCTGTACGAAATTTTAAAACAAACAACATAATTAACAACCCAGTACATCAAAGCGCATACATGCAGATTGCTCCATCATTAACGAAAGTATTCTATTACGTACTGCATTAAAGCAAATTGAGTACAGAAAATAGTACTTTGCGATAAGAGTAACGCTCTTCCCGGTTCTTAAAGAACGTTTATACCTGAGAATATTAGACAGAGGCTTCAGCTCCCCTATGAAATGGCTCATTATGAGGTCGTCGCTATTGGTGGCAAAGGCAGTCTGCAAATAAATAATGTAGTTTTACCTTGTATGCGAGACGTACGAATACAAGAATGTCCGTGAAAGCTATTGTTTTACCAAATGTCACCAAGAAACTTCCAATCATTCCTTCGAAGTTCAGCGTGCTAAAGAGATAGAAGATTTAGATCTGGCTGACCCTAATTTCAACAAGTCCTCTCAAATACATTTTAGGAAATGATTGTGAGCACGTTATATATATTTATAGTATTAAAAAGGCATATGCGGAAACACTAGTCGTCTCTGAAGACTTCTGGGAAGATGAAGAGATCTTTGCTGCTGCAGTAGCGTCAGAGGAAGATGTGTTCTGTGAGGAAGTCTACACTTATTATTATTATTGTTATTATTATTATTATTATTATTATTATTATTATTATTATTATTATTATTATTGTTATTATTATTATTATTATTATTATTATAATTATTATTATTATTTTTATTAATATTATTATTATTATTATTGTTGTTGTTATTTTATTAGTAATATTAATATATACTTTGCATATTAGAATTTCATGTAATGTTCACAACATATTATAATTTACTCTGTTTAACAATATTTTATGAAAATAAATTTTTTTTCTAAATAGATTAACAGTGAGTTCATATTATATAAGTTAAGTCCCTTGTAGAAAAGTGATTTTTGCATTGTATTGGTATCTGCACGCTGAAGTCTAAAATAACGGGAATTTCTGAGATAATATGGCTGATTTGTTCAGTTAAACATTCTGGTGACCTATTTGTTTTAATCTTTTGAATGAAGAAAATTGTGTTTAGCCTCACGTTAAGCCATTTTAAAGAATCTAGAATAGTTCTTATTGGTGTATATCTATTAAATTTAAATATTGAGCGCATAGCATTGTTTTGTAATTTCTGCAATCTTGTTATATATTGATCTGAACAGCATGTGAATCTTATCGTTGATCGATATTATTATTATTATAATTATTATTATTATTATAATTATTATTATTATTATTATTATTATTGTTGTTGTTGTTATTTTATTAGTAATATTAATATATACTTTGAATATTAGAATTTCATGTAATGTTCACAATATATTATAATTTACTCTGTTTAACAATTTTTTATGAAAATAAATTTTTTTTCTAAATAGATTAACAGTGAGTTCATATTATATAAGTTAAGTCCCTTGTAGAAAAGTGATTTCTGCATTGTATTGGTATCTGCACGCTGAAGTCTAAAATCACGGGAATTTCTGAGATAATATGGCTGATTTGTTCAGTTAAATATTCTGGTGACCTATTTGTTCTAATCTTTTGAATGAAGAAAATTGTGTTTAGCCTCACGTTAAGCCATTTTAAAGAATCTAGAATAGTTCTTATTGGTGTATATCTATTAAATTTAAATATTGAGCGCATAGCCTTGTTTTTATTTTCTTCAATCTTGTTATATGTTGATTTGAACAGTATGTGAATCTTATCGTTGATCCATATTATTATCATTATTAATATTATTATTATTATTATTATTATTATTATTATTATTATTATGCAATTGATTATAGCCAAATGATCGCGAATAGAGGAGAGCATTTGTATCGATTCCTGCAGCTACCTACAGCTAAATTCTCGAGGCCCGCCGGATAAAAATCGGTTGGACCTGGTGCAGGATTGGGCTAGCTGAAGATGTCAAGCGTTGTTATTGGTATTTCGCAACTGGCCATGTGCAATGGTAATGCCAGGGACCAGAAAAAAAAGGAAAAGAGATTTGCATCCGGTGCGGAGAAACTGTAAACGGTAATATTGGAACTGAATATGGAAATGAAAGTGGACATAGCCATCATAAGCGAACCGTACGGATAAATTTTGAACGGATACTGGATTGAGGACGAAATGGCAACGGTGGCATATGGCTACCATTGATGCCTAGACTCCATCGCAGCGGTCACGGCAAAGGATAATGTTTTGTATGGGTACAGCTCGACGATATTACGGCTATCAGTTGCTATCTTACGCCAAGTGATGCCATAGGTGGAAATTCATCGTAGCCGGTGACTTCAACGCTAAGGCAATAGAATGGGGCATGCCTTCAACGAACTCCAGAGGTAAAAGGATTCTTGATATGGCGGCAAGAACTGCCCTCATCGTTGCAAATGTTGGGAATACCCCAACATTTAGACGCCCGGGCTGCGATGGGACCATACCCGATATAACACTTTTATCGGAGGGCATCCTAAGCAGGATCCTGAGCCAATACATCTCCTATACCTTGGAAACCGCGGGTGCAAGGAACATTGGACGACAAAGAACGCATGCGTGTAAGTAGAAGGTAGGAAGACTGAACAAGATTTGGATAACTGAAAAAATAAACCGCAGACTGGGTGCCGAAAACATAACCGGAAGTGCCGCGACGATAATAAATCGTGTTATGAACAAGATTCGACACTGCTGTAACAAAGCGATGCCAAGTGTTAAGGGAACTGGACCAAATAGAAAAGTAGTATACTGGTGCAACGAGGAAAAATATGCAAAACGTTTGACTATCATTACCTGGTTTTTGACACTTAGAGCTAAAACACTATTTTTTTTTGTTTTTAAACCAACCAATTTTTATGTGATAAGTGATTATCGTAGTTTCCGATAACCATAAAAGATTAGAGAACACTAACTGGTCAGAAAAATAACTTCGGAGTTTTTATAATAAAATAACTTTTTTCGAATTCTTGTTCACGATGCCTCATGAACGGATTTAAACCCGGTTTGCGGTAATCAACGATCGAAATCTAAGTTGGGGAAATCTATCGAAATGTAAGTTAGGGGAAGCTTTTATTTAGATTATTTTAAAAGAACCTAGAACGTAAACAAAAAGAGTTGGTTAGTTTGTGGAATCAATCAGTGAAGCAGCTACAAAGTTATTTAAAAACTCCTTTGATGTATATTTTTGTTTAATTTTTTCTGATCTATCTTTAAATTTACTAGTTCGAATTGATTCAAATTCAAAGGAAATCTAGGTTCAAGAATACTCGCTCATATAGATACAAATCTGAAAACGTGGATATCTGTTGCGAATTAGATTTTTTAAAACGTATAAGACAATTTGACAATTTTTCTAGCTGAAAGTCAAAAATTAAGACTCTCGGAGGTTGTATACGATATCTTTTCTTACAAATTACTGAAAGCCAGGGGAATACAATGCGTTCACTGCTCTGTAGCTCAGCTCTATTGATGGTAACACTTCCTTTAAAATAAGTGAAATCGTGGATTGAGCTACACAAACATTGAAGTCATTTCCACTGCACTTTTAACAGCTTCCTTCAGCCAAAAAGCCGAAGGACAGCGCACAGCTTTAATATCGGTGGTATAGTCGCCATACGCACAGGTTCTTTAAGTGGTCTTTAATTCATCTAGAACATAAAAATTGCTTTTTTGTTTAGCCGAATATAGCTAATAAATTTATAAAAAAGATCACTTGTTTTAAATGTTTGTTAATAATTTTGGACATTACTTACTTCGCACCGGGTAGTTCGAGAGGATATGAATCATTGCATATTTTTCTAGTTATACAAGGAATATTTATATTGTCGTCATGATTTTCATCTTCGTAAAATAAATCCACACTTAAATCCAATATTAATTTACTTTTTCTTTTACAAAAATTTGGTTTTAACTTATTATTGCATTTTCTTCTCTTCTATTTCCAAATTCAAGATGTTAGCAACATGAAATTGAAATTTCATATCGGCAACACCATAATAATGACAACTAAAAAAGGTTTGGTTCCGCAATATCAAAAAATAGTTTGATTGAGTGAACTTTGGGTTAATTGGTAGACGACCAAACTGAGTTGAGTTGAGAACGGCAATAGGAGCATATATTAATATTCCCAAGTTTTAGGCAAACATAAGTAAATCTGCAAGCAATAATAAACACACAGTCGAAAAATTATATTAAATAAAATGAAATGAAAAATAAAAAGAGTACTACAAGACAAAGAAGACAATTACAATTAAAGTACATAAAGTACCATGATATGATTTAGAACCGCATATATATTTAATTGCGGCTTTTTTGTGGGTCTATTGTAAAAAAAAAAATATTATCTACAAATAATATTCCTTTCTATTATAAAGCTTCTAGCAAAAAAATAGACCAGGCTTTAGAAAAACCATAGAATTTGTATTGCAATGGTAAACAATATTTTCTTAGGAAAAAATTACACAAAAATGCAACAAAAAACAGAATTAAAGCATAAGGCCAATAATTCAGATAAATAGTTTATAGATTCTCAGGAAGCATAAAAGATAATGAAAATTCATTTCTGAAAATAAAATTAAATTTATAGAATTAAAAGCGATTAATCCCTTCACTACTTAACATACAAATATAAGATTAAATCAAGAGTTTAGAATAGTAATAGATTAGTCCGTTAAGGGTACTCCTTAAAAGAAGATAACGTACCAAGCAGGTCTCCTGCAAAAAATACTTGGAATCTTAAATAAGTTTTTCAAGATTCAGTTAGAGGCAATGCAATAAAGAAAGCACCCCCCTAAAGAAGTCGTTGGAAGTATATACTTTGTGTGTTGACTAAACCCTTTGTTGCACAAAGTCATATACCAAAAAGGAAAAAACGCAATCAAGATATTTGAAATTCTCATAGCCACAATCAGACAAAAAGTCCCGAGTTATATTTTCAAAAAAAAAAAACCCACTCTCTTAATCGTATAATCTCAGTCTCTATCTCATAGTAAAAATTTTTTTAATCACAACCATGAACCCCAAACCCAATCAGTCGTCTTTAGACAAGTTATCGTTCACTTAATTTCAAGATATGTTCCTCTTCGATTTTGAAAATCTGCCCGACTTTTGTAACATTTCAGCAAAGCTGGATTCGAAGAGCAGACGGAATCAATCCTAGAGGTCAAACTCAAGGATTTGGAGGCAAGGTACAAGAAGATAGACACTTTAGAAGATTTCAGTGAACTATATCATCTCCGCAATAAAACTAGAGGCGAAGCTGGTGACATATTAAAAAGATATCCCCTTTTTCATGATAATCTCGAATTAGCATGCAATGCTTTGAAGGCCCGCCATGAGAATAAGCGTGTCCTCGTGGACAACAAAATAAGAATTTTGTTTGAATCCCCTGCAGCGACTAGTTAGGACAGCGAGTGTATTAGAAGGAATTAGTCGACTGTCAATGACTCATAAGCAAAGCTGGCAACCGTTGGTGTCCAAGTGGAAAGTTGGAATCCCGTTCTCGTAAGGTTAATCTCTACAAATTTGCAGAGGTTACCCTCGCCCTATGGGAACAGTCGCTCACATCACCTCGTGAGATCCTAAAGTGATCCCAAATGTTACAGTTTCTGATAACAGATATTAAACTTGAGAACGCGTTACAAGCATCAAAAGATTAAAGGATGGCTTATGCCTAACAAAGCCTCCCAAAGTGCAGCCATACATGACCCAAGAGAGTTTATCTGCATCAGGCACTCCAGAACATGCCCGAGGTGCAGAGTATTTTCAGTCCAGCAAAGAATGGACTACGTATATAAAAATAATTACTGCAGCAATTGCCTAGGTCACGCCCATATAAAGGTTTATGTACTGCAAAATGACTTTTTTATATACTCTTTTATACATGGCAGGAAAAGCTCAAAACACGAACGACAATACTGAATACGCAAATAACAGAGAACGTGCCCAATGTAGCGTCTGTACGAAATTTTAAAACAAACAACATGATTAACAACCCAGTACATCAAAGCGCATACATGCAGATTGCTCCATCATTAACGAAAGTATTCTATTACGTACTGCATTAAAGCAAATTGAGTGCAGAAAATAGTACTTTGCGATAAGAGTAACGCTCTTCCCGGTTCTTAAAGAACGTTTATACCTGAGAATATTAGACAGAGGCTTCAGCTCCCCTATGAAATGGCTCATTATGAGGTCGTCGCTATTGGTGGCAAAGGCAGTCTGCAAATAAATAATGTAGTTTTACCTTGTATGCGAGACGTACGAATACAAGAATGTCCGTGAAAGCTATTGTTTTACCAAATGTCACCAAGAAACTTCCAATCATTCCCTCGAAGTTCAGCATGCTAAAGAGATAGAAGATTTAGATCTGGCTGACCCTAATTTCAACAAGTCCTCTCAAATACATTTTAGGAAATGATTGTGAGCACGTTATATATATTTATAGTATTAAAAAGGCATATGCGGAAACACTAGTCGTCTCTGAAGACTTCTGGGAAGATGAAGAGATCTTTGCTGCTGCAGTAGCGTCAGAGGAAGATGTGTTCTGTGAGGAAGTCTACACTTATTATTATTATTGTTATTATTATTATTATTATTTTTATTATTATTATTATTATTATTATTATTATTATTATTATTGTTATTATTATTATTATTATTATTATTATTATTATTATTATTTTTATTAATATTATTATTATTATTGTTATTATTGTTGTTGTTATCTTATTAGTAATATTAATATATACTTTGCATATTAGAATTTCACGTAATGTTCACAACATATTATAATTTACTCTGTTTAACAATATTTTATGAAAATAAATTTTTTTTCTAAATAGATTAACAGTGAGTTCATATTATATAAGTTAAGTCCCTTGTAGAAAAGTGATTTCTGCATTGTATTGGTATCTGCACGCTGAAGTCTAAAATCACGGGAATTTCTGAGATAATATGGCTGATTTGTTCAGTTAAACATTCTGGTGACCTATTTGTTTTAATCTTTTGAATGAAGAAAATTGTGTTTAGCCTCACGTTAAGCCATTTTAAAGAATCTAGAATAGTTCTTATTGGTGTATATCTATTAAATTTAAATATTGAGCGCATAGCATTGTTTTGTAATTTCTGCATCTTGTTATATGTTGATCTGAACAGCATGTGAATCTTATCGTTGATCGATATTATTATTATTATTATAATTATTATTATTATTATAATTATTATTATTATTATTATTATTATTATTATTATTATTATTATTATTATTATTATTATGCAATTGATTATAGGCAAATGATCGCGAATAGAGGAGAGCATTTATACGATTCCCGCAGCTACCTACAGCAAAATTCTCGAGGCCCGCCGGATAAAAATCGGTTGGACATGGTGCAGGATTGGGCTAGCTGAAGATGTCAAGCGTTGTTATTGGTATTTCGCAACTGGCCATGTGCAATGGTAATGCCAGGGACCAGAAAAAAAAGGAAAAGAGATTTGCATCCGGTGCGGAGAAACTGTAAACGGTAATATTGCAACTGAATATGGAAATGAAAGTGGACATTGCCATCATAAGCGAACCGTACGGATAAATTTTGAACGGATACTGGATTGAGGACGAAACGGCAACGGTGGCATATGGCTACCATTGATGCCCAGACTCCATCGCAGCGGTCACGGCAAAGGATAATGTTTTGTATGGGTACAGCTCGACGATATTACGGCTATCAGTTGCTATCTTACGCCAAGTGATGCCATAGGTGGAAATTCATCGTAGCCGGCGACTTCAACGCGAAGGCAATAGAATGGGGCATGCCTTCAACGAACTCCAGAGGCAAAAGGATTCTTGATATGGCGGCAAGAACTGCCCTCATCGTTGCAAATGTTGGGAATACCCCAACATTTAGACGCCCGGGCTGCGATGGGACCATACCCGATATAACGCTTTTATCGGAAGGCATCCTAAGCAGGATCCTGAGCCAATACATCTCCTATACCTTGGAAACCGCGGGTGCAAGGAACATTGGACGACAAAGAACGCATGCGTGTAAGTAGAACGTAGGAAAACTGAATAAGATTTGGATAACTGAAGAAATAAACCGCAGACTGGGTGCCGAAAACATAACCGGAAGTGCCGCGACGATAATAAATCGTGTTATGAACAAGATTCGACACTGCTGTAACAAAGCGATGCCAAGTGTTAAGGGAACTGGACCAAATAGAAGAGTAGTATACTGGTGCAACGAGGAAATTACTGAGCTAAGGGCTATTTGCCTATGGTGCAGGCGCCGCTATACAAGAGAAAAACGACATGGAACTGCGAACGCGGAGGAGCAATCGTATAAAAATGCTCAAACTGCTCTTTGGAAAACCATTCCGGACAACAAGCGCAGGTTATGGGAGGAATTAAGAGCCGACATCAACCAAACCCACTGGGGCTGAGCTATAAAGTTGTTATGCGGAAACTGGGCAAAAGGGGCCCTCTGACGGAAATGGATGAGGAAACAAAAATTTGTGAAAATTCTTTTCCTAACCCACAAAATTCACTGTGAAGAGACCTTCGGCGGCGATGATCAAGTCACCGAATTTACAATAGAAGAACTGCAAATCGCAGCGTCAAGCCTTAAAAATATTAAAGCTCACGGCCCTGGTGGAGTACCAGCGGAAGTAATGAAAAAAATCGCGAGCAAACGCCCTGAGATACTTTTCAGAATGTATAATAGCTGCCTGAGAGAGGGTACGTTTCCTAGAGTGTGGAAAAGGCAACGGCTGGTACTGATAGTCAAGGGCAAAGGGGATACAACGTCGTCATCTTCGTATAGGCCCCTGTGCATGCTCGAAACGGCAGGAAAGCTTTACGAGAAGCTGATAAGGCCATGCCTGCAAAGGAGTCTCCAATTAAATGGAATGCTCCGGAATGTCGACTATAGGAGCCCTACGGGAAGTAACCAACACCGTTTATACTTCACAACGAAGGAACCACTACAGCAGGCCAGTAGACCTGTTAGCAACACTGGACATTAACAACGCCTTTGACAGCCTGAGATGGTTTGAAGTCATGCATGCCTTGGGCCAGAAATTCGGCATACCGCAGTATCTTAGAAGGGTAATAAATGCTTATCTACAACACAAGCAATGGAATACAAAAAGTCAACGTTACGTCGGGGGTGGCACAAGGCTCCATATTAGGCACGGACTTATGCAACATTACGTACGACGAGATACTGCGCATCGAAATGCCACCAGATGCATTTCTATTTGGTTATGCGGACGACATAGTGGCACTCATTACGGCAAGGGACGTGTGTGAAGCAGAACACAGACTAGGCAAGTGATAATTAGAGCCAGGATATGGTTAAACGAGCACGGATTACAGCTGGCGATGGAGAAAACGGAGCTTCTGCTGCTTACTACACGCCAAATACCAACAGCGATGAACATGAGGATAGACTGACTGCGCAGAGGACAGCCGCACTTCGGGTGTCGTCCGAATATCGTACGATATCAGGGCCCGCGGTGTTGGTAATAGCTGATCCCCATAGATCTATTGGCACTGGAGCGTATGCGAATATGGGAGATGAAATCGAGCCATCCCGGGCCATCAGAAAATGTGAGAGAGTGTACTATTCTCGAGTAGAATACACAGTGTAATATGGCAACGTGTGGAAGATGGACTGCAAGGCTTATCCCGGACATTAGCAGATGGATAAACAGGCAATGCGGCGAGCTAAATTTTATCTAACTCAACTGCTATCTATCAACTTGATGGAATCAATTATCACTGATCAGACCCATTGGAACGCCGTGGCTAACTACTGCGAACGAGTGCTACGGGCGAAGAAGATAGATCTGGATGATGTGATGGATCTGGAGAGGGCTACCTTTGCCAATGCGTTACCTGGACGCAGGACAGCGGAGAATAAGGCCTAATGCCGAAAATAGAACCATCCCGAAATAATGCTGACGCGGTTAAGGGGTGGATTGTTCCCAGACAAGGAAAGAGGGCGGGTTTTTGGTCGGTATGTCAATTGGTGAGTCCGACATATCACGATTGGTGACGACCATCGTGAAGGCATAAAGCTTTTTCCCACCTTATCCGCAAAAAATTATTAGTATTATTATTATTATTATTATTATTATTATTATTTATAATTATTATATTCAAATTGTTTTATGTATGTATATATATATATATATATATATATATATATATATATATATAAATATATATATATATATATATATATATATATATATAAATATATATATATATATATATATATATATATCTGATATTTACTTTGTTTAAAAGAGTTTAATTTTATATACATTCGAAAATTTGTGCGGTTTATTGTGTAGAAAGGGAAAACGTTTCCAGTTTAGGTAGGATGAGCTCAAGCTAGGTAGGCTGGTTAGGCGTCCCATTCGTTGTTTTTTTATTTTAAAGTAAATCTGAAAAGAAAGAAAAGGAAAAGTGAAAAAAAATTTTTTTTTTATTATTGTTCCTGTTAGTGCGATGTGTTAGGTGGTAATAAGGCGAAGTAGCGCTACCAACAATCTGGCCACTCGCAAGAAAGACTTACTGCGAACTTACCACCAGCATCTGTTGAATAACACCACACACCACTGGTATCACAACGGTGATACCAGAAATCCACACATATGCTAAATAACACCACTAATAGAGAGTTTTCTCGCGAAACAGTAATAGGTGTTCATGTTAATTTCCATAATTTTAGTTTTGTTTTCGTTAAGTTTTAATTTATTAATTTTAAGCCAATTACTTATATTTAAATATCACTTTTTAGATTTTCGTAACACGTTAGTTCTGATGTTGCTTAGGAAAAAAATTAATGTATGTATCATCTTCATACTGCACAATTCGCATTTATCTAATATATTTATCTAATATATTTTTGTATTAATATATGTCTATTTATAGTTTCAAATGCTCTTTTGAAGTCTAGGAATATTGCTAGTATTTTGTTTTCTTTCTGTTTAAACTTCTATCTATTTATAACGTAACTAGTTTACTGCTGTTTCACATGAATAGTTTTACTCTAAAAGTTGATTGGTATTTAGAAAGAATCTTGTGATGTTCCATATATTGTTCCAATTGATTTTTAACTACCATTTCTATAATCTTTTCTAATGTCGTCATGGTGTTAGTTGTCCTAAACACAGCTTGTTATATTATTAATTTTTTCAATTGGAAATACCATTGACTCTTTCGAGTTGTTGGGAAATACGCCTGTTTGTAATGATTTATTTACTATGCTTAATACTACTATATTCCCACTTATATTCCAATTGTCTAGTATTAACTTACTTGATATTTTTTTATAGTCATGTTTTTTCTATATGTTTTTAACAATATATTTAAGATCTTTTAGATTTATTGTACGAAGCCTAAATTTATAATTTATCGAAAGAATTCTATATTGCACGTTATCTATGTAGCTTCGTATGTCTTTAATACTATCTATGAAATACTTATTGAAATTTTCAGCTATTTGTAATTTATCTTTGTACTCTGCATTTTTAAATCGCACAGTTTTAATCACAGATTTAGGTTTTTTAAGACTAGTAGTTTAATTTTTTTCCACATTTCTCTTTGGGTTTTAGCATTATTTATGTTATTTTGAATGTATATACTTCTTTCTTTCTCAATCTTTGATCTATAGATATTTCTTATTATTTTATTTTGCAGATATTGCAGCTTAGCATTTAAAAGTTTTTTGTCGTTTTAAGATTCTGAGTTCTTTCATTTATCCTTTTTGTTATAGTAAAGTTTCTGATTGTGGTTTCTATTGATTGTTCAAATAAGTTTACATAATTGTTTAAATCATTAATTCTTTGGTTTACATTGTTAATTTCATTATTTTCTAATATCGCACTTAGTTCATTGTTAAATCTATTTTTATTGTATTTAAAGATGCTTACTTCTCTAGAGCTATTCAATTTCTTAACGCTCTCACATTCTATCAGAATTTCAATACAAGTATGGGCAGATATTTGATTATTTGAATTGTTTTTGGCCGAGATTTTTGGATTATTTGTTATTATGTAGTCAATTGTTGTTTTTGAATTTTCAGTTATTCTTGTATAATCGTTCAAAACTTGTTTAAGTCCATTATCGTAAATAATTGTCTCTAACTTGCTAGAATAAAAATCCTTCTTCCAATCTATATTAAAGTCTCCAGCTATTATTATATCGCAGTTAGTTTCACTTATATCATCTATAATATTATGAAATATATCACAGAATTCTGGTAAATGATATTTTCTCCAGCTTTGCTTTATATTGCTAATCCAAAAGTTTTAATCTTTTTCAGTATCTTTAATTTTGCTTACTTTTCAATGTTTTTAAAAAAAAGAAATTATTCCGCCAGTCCTAGTGGAGTTGGACAAAGCATAGTAATGGTCGTATTGTTCTAGATCTATTTCACTCTCATCTATTTCCGCTGTTTGATGTGTTTCCCTCAGTATGATGAACTCAGGTTGTTCCTGTGTTGCTATTACTTCCAATTGATTTAAGTTATTGATTAACCCTTGAATATTTGTGTAAATTCCTCTTATATGCTGTAGTTGTTATATTGTTAAACCTATTCGTCGTTTTTTTAGACCCAATTTATTTTGATAGACCGGGCACTCCCTGCTGTTTGTTACTTGATTGTCATTTAGATTTAAATTAATCCTTTGATTTTCCTTTTTACAATTTACACACTTATTTATTTGGTACTTATTACATTTCTTACTCCTATGGTTGCCATGGCATTTTAAACATACATTATAATTTTTACATTCGGAAGATTTGTGGTTGAATCCTTGAAAAACATTAACATTGAATTACATTAAAACATTGAATTATATTTGTACCGTCAAATACCTTACATCTATCCCATCCAATATTAAGTTTTTCAATAGCTAAAGCCTTGGAGTATGTTTCTTTGTCTTTTTTCAGTTTTGCAACAACTATTGTTCCGTTATTTCGTTTGATTTCGAATATTTTTATCACTTCAAGATGACTATCTTTCATGATTTCTTTTTGTTCTTGTTTCACTTTGTATTATTAATGTACCATTCTTTCTGTTTTCAACATTCGTTATTTTAAAATCAACTGGGTCTAATTTTTTAGTTAAGTCAGCTTTTACTTTTTCTACACTTTGTTTCTCTCTAGGTATAACTATTAGGGGAAATTTTTTTTAGTAAATCTGGCATCACCGTATTTGATTTTAAGGATTGTGCATACATATGACATTTTTGATGTTTTCCCGTTTTCTACTATTATTATTTTCTTTATTTCATATCATAGTTTATCATTGTTCTTTTCAATTGGTTCACATGTTGTTTCTGTCTTCCTTTGCTCAATATCATATATGTTTCCATAAAATTTTTTAAGCTCTACATTTTTATCACATAATTTCTGAATATTGTACATTTTTTTAAATTTTTCATCATATCTTTTTTCAATTGATTGCATTAAGTTTTAGTTTCGTGTTCATTTTTTCTAAGCGCATTTTCAAATTCATGTTTGTATTCCAACAGTGTTTGTTTGTTTTTTTTTTCAACAATACTTTGTATTTCCCTTAATTCAAGGTCTATATTCTGAATATAAAGCATACAATCATTGCATATGAATCTTACAAAATTGTCTTCATCAATAATCTTTGCCGAGTATTGGTTTATTCCTGCACATTTCCCTGTAAACTGATATATATGTTTTCGCAGATACCATTACATCTAATTCCACTTCCACCTCTTGTGGCTGGTTTACATTTACTACATTCAGCCATATTTGATTTATAATATAAATCCGATGTATTTAGTTTATTGTTTCAGTTTTGTTTAACTTTTTATGTGGTTTTTACAAAAAGAATAACGTATATTCTTTCTAACATTAATCAATATATTTTTATTACTTTATTATTATTTTTGATTCTAAAACACATCTAATGATGAATAACTGTCAATATTATTTGTACATGTAAATCTCTTATGCCCAATAAATCAGTGGTTATTTAAGTGTAATTTAACTTTAAATGCCATTTACATACCAAATTTCGTTTTTCACTGCAAACTTAAATAAGACTTAAATGCCCCTCATTGGCCATTTAAATCGAGCACAGAAACTTATGACTTTGACTTTTTCCTCTTTTAGCAAAAAGAAACCATTGTGTTGTTGATATAAATATGCTAAAAAATTTTGAAAAGTTGCGTAAATAAAGTTAATTACCAATATAATAAAGTCGAAAATCAATAAAAATAATATTTATTGTACAAATTGACTCTTAACACAATTGAAAAACTTAAAATAATTTCATGCACAACATTTGAAATACTTTCAATCATAATCAACCCACCTGTTTTCTGAACAATGTTGACTTTTGTTAACATCTTTCATGGTGCTACATTTTTCGCATAAGTCAATTGAATTATTTAAGAAGTACTTAAGTATGACTGTAAAACTGAAAGCGTATTTAAGAATACTTTAAATATTCATCAAAATTAATTAAATCTATATTCCAATAGCCACTGATTTATTGGGCATTATCATCTAAATAACTTAATGTTAGTTTACTTTTATATTGTAATATATTTTGATTAACTTTATATATATATATATATATATATATATAGAATCATAATAACGGGTTATCCATTTCGTGGTTTCAAAAGTATAGGACATCTGTCAAATTAATTTGTTAAACCATATTTTTTTCTTTTCAGTTGAAAGTCTGACATTGACGAAAATGGATCGCTTAACTATCACACAACGCATAAAAATTATCAAAACATACTACAAAAATGGTGATTCTGCAACAGCCACATATCGTGCTTTAAGAGGAGATTATGGTTTACATAATCGTATAACTACGCAAGCAATTGGCAAAATTGTGAAGAAATTTGAAGAGACTGGAGCGCTTACAAATAATGTAAGGCCTGTGCATCATCGTTTCGGTCGTTCCGCTGAAAATATCGCTGCTGCAAGTGAAGACCCGAATGTGTCGATTCCTCCAATTTGGATCGTTATGGTCATATGATAACCGACTTTTTTTTGCCTGCTATTAAAGAATACAATATGAAGTTTCAACAAGACGGTGCCACATGCCACACAACTCGAGCGAATATGGCTTTATTGCAAGAGACATTTCCTGGCCGCGTAATTTCTCGTCGTGGCGACATCAACTGGCCACCAAGATCATGCGATTTGACACCATTACACTTTTTTTTGTGGGGCTACGCGAAAGACCGTGTTTATGCAGATAAACCTCTAACTCTTGAGCACTTAAAAACCAACATTCGTCAAGTTATGGCTGAGATACCGCGCAATATGTGTCAAAAAGTGGTCGAAAGTTACCTCAAAAGAATCAATGCTTGCAACACTTCGCATGGTGGTCATTTAAATGATACAGTATTTCACACATAATGTCAACGTTCAAACTTAATAATAAAAAAGAAATATCACGAAAAAAATATTTTATATGTGTTATATTTACGTTTACTTTTCAAACCGCAAAATGGATAACCCTTTATAAAATTTTTTCTAGTAAACATTTTCTAAAATCAGGAATACTTAATCTAGCTATCAAACTTCTTCTTAGCACCTTTATTTTTTTTTTATTTCACTATCTACTTTATCTATTTTTATTGAATTTATTTTGGCTCGTAGACCAATGAATTCCTTCATAATTTTACCATTACATTTATCTTTCATCATACCTAAACCTTTTTGTTTACTAAGGGAAACTTAAAAACAATATCTTGAGCATATGAAGATGTATCGAAATGTAATCTTAATTTATTTCGAATATCATCATATAGATCATTTGTTTTAACATCGTATATGAAGGAGTCAGTATCCACATAATTCAAGTGAATATCTTCACGATATTTAGGTTTAATTTAATCGTAATAAAAGCTGTACATTTTCAATTTCGATACAATTTACAATTTAGATTGTTGTAGAACGTTTTAATATTACTCATTTCTATGGCAGTCATTTCTTCATGAATTTTAAGAGAACTATGGAAATTAGGTTTAGATATGAGGCCCTAACCTCTTACCTCTACTCTCCCATTCAAAACTAATTTTAAATTTTTTCTTTTGTCTACATTTTCTACAGTTTTACTTGAAAAAGTTTTGTTCAAATATATTTTTAGCTATTTTCCTATGATGATTATTGAAGTCAATATACTTTTTTAACCAATCCAACTGATTAAATTGAAGTATTCTATGTAATTAAATAAATTTAAAATAAGAAAAACACCTGTTTTCTTTTCATATTTCATGATGCTACTACATTTTTCGCATAAGTTAATTGAAGTATTTAAATCTGACTGTAAAACTGAAAGCGTATTAAGACTTTGAATATTCATCAAAAATAACTAAATCTATATTTCAATAGCCACTGATTTATTGGGCGTTATCACCTAAATAACTTAATGTTGGTTTACTTTTATGTTGTGTATATATTTGATTATACCTTAGATATATATATACATACATAGAATCAAAATATAACTTTTCTTCTAGTAAACATTTTCTAAAATCAGTAATACTATTGTTCTATGATTATTTAAGTCAATATACTTTTTTAACCGATGCAACTGATTAACTTGAAGTATTCTATGTATTTTAAATTAAATTTAAACCGTTTTGAAGACTTTGCTGAAAATTTCTATAGTGCATTTATATTTTGTTCTATAATTCAAATCTGTAATTACTTTTGATTGTTTCATGGTATCAAATTTTTTTGTTTTCCGCAAAAAATGGAAAATCATTATGACAGTCGTGTAATGTTGTTGGTTACTCCAAATTTACTTCAAGTATATATCGCATTGGACTATGTTCTTTTGTATTATTTATATTAAAATTTTAAAAATTTTCTAACCATTTAAAATTTTTAGAGGGATTTATATATATAAAAATAAGTTACATTGTGTTAAGGCAGAATTAGTTTGTACGTGCTGTTCTGTTCTGAATCAGCTGGTTTGTTTCTGTTCAATTGAAAATCTGTGTGTGTAGTTTGTTGTTCCTTTTTCGTCTGTTCTGTTGCGGGCAAATCTGTAGAAAATAGAATTCAACGTTAAGTGACAGCCAACAGCGCATGTGTATTAATATTTTGTGGTGTCATATTCATATACACTTTTTTCGTTGAGATTCAAAATTTTTTAAGTTTATATATTTTTATCAAATAAAAAACAATGGAAGATGAAAAGCTCATAGTTTTAGTGGAAGAGAATGACATTTTATAACATAAATTCAACAAGTTATACAGATTGCCAGAAAAGAAGCGGGCCCGTATGGTCACAAATTTCAAAGGAAATGTGCTTACCAGGTAAGTTTCAACAAAACATTTAAGTGATTATTTTACAATGAAGAATACAAATTTTTAGAGGAAACTTGCATAAAGAGATTTAGTTCACTTAGGGATAGGTTTGCGAAAGAAAAGAAGAACGAAAAAGGTTGCGTCTGGTAGTGGCGCAACGTTTAAACACCGTTGGCATTTGATGAGCCAGTTGGAGTTTTTGACACCTCATATAACCCCGCGTCCGTAAGTGTTTATTTAAAAATATTTAATTATTTAGTTTCTATTTATATATACATATGTATGTATGTAGATGTAGAAACATACATATTTGCAAACATCTAATATTTTCATTCAATTAATTTTATCTCAGAGTGCGTTAAACGACAAATATTGCTTATGAAAATGAATCCGCATCGAAAGACAACAGTTTCCAAGGACTTCAACCTTTGACACCTGAGTCGCAAATAACATCAACAAGTTTTTTGGATATTGAATTCCGAGAGTTAGAAACTCAAGAGCCGTTGTTGCTGAACACATCAACACCTGTAATTAAGAAAACGGTTCCTGAACCATCAAAAGTGAGGAAAAACAAAAAGCAACTTGATGATACTGATAAATTGTTTGAGGAAGCATTAGAAACTTTTAAAAAGTTTTGTAAGTCAAAGGAAGAAAAAATGAAAGAAAAAGAAAATAATACTATTACTTCTTTTGGAAAAATGGTTTGTGCTACACTTAACACACTTAGCGAAACCAAACAAACAACTGTCATGAATGCGATTACGAAGCTGCTTATGCAAGTGAAACTACAACCGGAATGAAAAAAATATTAATTTTAATTCTTTTTATATTAATTTTAATTCTTTTTATGTATTTATTTGTGTTACATATAACAAACCACTGAACTGATTTATTATTTATTATTTAAGTTATCAACAAAAATTGAATTTGTATGTTTACTAAGTCATTATTACTTAAGAAATTTTTAATATTCATATAGAGCTATGTGTGTACATACTTGCATGTTAAACAAAATTTTTAAAGTTAATTATTTTATATAAATCCACGAATATATAGTTTATTTTATTTCATTATTATTTTATTTCATTTCTATTAAATATAATATGTTACATGAAGTTTAAAAAATAGATGTTTTATTTAGAAAAATCTCAATTTAAACACAAGGTAAGAAAATATTTTTCAAATAATGAATCTTCTTAAAATTTAAATCAGTTATTTTATTTAGCTTCTATTTACTTTAACGGAAGTCAAACATTCAGGTTTCGTAACGATCTCTTTGAAAAGGTAAGGTAAATTCCGATAGATTTTGAGAATAATTTTTAAGCCAGTCTCAAAGAATTGACTTCTAAAAATCATACGAGAAGATAAAATATAAACAATATAATAAAACAAAGTTTATCAAAATGAATGCAAAAAAAATTTGATAATTCAGAAATAAATAGGTTTTGTTTCTAAATCGTTTTTCTTCACATACCTGTTTAAACTGATTTCTGATTATCAATTTGTCCTTCATTAGAGAAATATTCAGCCAAACGATTTCTTAACTGAACAGCGTGCTCAGTAGTTCTTCGCATATGAGTCCACATAGATCTTAGTGGTCGCTCTCCATTACTTCGTACCTCGTTTCTCCTTCATGTAATACTGAATCTGCGTTTTCACTGTCTACAAAATTGCTCGGGCAATACCAGCGTTGTGAGTCATTCAGCATTATAAAATTGTGCAACGCAACAATTCTTTCGCAGTTATCAGGAGAACACTCTAGAGTTGTGAAAAGTATTGTCCAACGAGCCGATAAAATGCCAAATGCGTTCTCTATTACTCTTCGAGCCCGAGATAAACGATAATTGAAAACTGTTTTTTGTCTATCAATGTTTGTACCTGGATAAGGGCACATTAAAAGCTGCATCTGCTACAAAAAAATGTGGAAATGGTACTGATGATGACGGTAGGAGCTTTTCGGGTGGCACAAGAATTGTGTAATCTAACACTGACTGTCCAAAATCACTTGTACGAAAAATGCCTTAAAGAAAGATAATTTTACTAAAACGTTTACTTATTGTCATATACTTGTATGAAGCATTGTATTTATTTACCTCCATCACTTTGGCTGCCATAGCTTCCTAAACTATCAGCTATAAAAGTATAATTTGCATCACAAACACCCATTAAAACAACGCTAAAAAATTGTTTATAATTAAAAAACATGGACCTTGAATTTGGAGGGCATTTCAAGGCTACATGTTTTCCATCTATAGCTCCCACACAATTTGGAATATTCCACATCCTCTGAAAATCATTTTCAATATCAACATATTGTGCAGTGGTGGGTTCACTCACGTAAATAGGAGACAGCAATCGCCACAGTACATCACATACATACCTCTAGAATAATATTTTTAACTGTGGTTTTTCCCAATTTATGATTCCAAGCAATAGATTGAATTGAACATGCGTGCGCTAAATATCTATATTCATACGTAACGAGAAATTTAAAGATAAGCTTTTAAATGTAAAATACACATATATAAAAAATTTTAAATTATTTGCTTACAGGAGTGTTATTGAGAGTCTCTCCTCGGGACTTATACGTTGGCCAGGCTTTCTTAGCGAGCCTTTTATTAATGACAGCAAAAGCTCGTAAACATCCTTTGTCATTCGGGTATGCAGGAAAAAATGTTCGGCATCCGTATCCTTAATTCTTTTAAAAACTTTCTGGTAATATCCTGATGATAACCAGTCTTTGTTAGCAGGTCTCGCGTACCATCTCCGTTGACGACGCTTGTTCCGACACTTTATTTTTTGATACATTTTACAAATATTTATAAAATGCATTCCTACAACTACATCGTCCACATCCGAAAATTCAGAGTCAGAATTACGCAAAATATTAATTTTTAAACTATTATTTTATTTATTTATTTCACAATTTTTCAAAATTTCAATTTATTTCTTTTGATTGCCTTTTGCTTTTTAAAAACAGCTGATTCCATTAACAGAACAAGTAATTACAAAATATTTTCTACAGAACTTCACGGCACAGAACAGTAACAGAAAGTAAAAAATAATGAAGCCTATAGTAATTGATGTTCTCCGGAATGCGTGAACCGATTTTGTTTCTGCAAAATTTATATGAAAAGTGACGTCAATACCAAGGTTTATATGTAAATACAGTTTCCGTATGTGTATTGGTTTATGAATTATAGCCATTTTAGTGAACACTGCAATCATTTCGAAATATTTGAGTTAATATTTTGAAAAACTGAGATACAATTCGTTTTTAAGTTCATTACAATTAAATTTTGGTCAAACCATTAAATTAATTTATGTACTTAGCTTTTCTAAATAACAACTTCGGAGATCTATGAAATAAATTACATATAAATACAACACTAAAAACATAAGTATTTAAATAGATTATGCATAGCCCTTGCCATATGCATGAGTACGCGCAGGATGCAATAACTTATGTGCGTCATTACGGTCGACCAGATTTATTTATAACATTTACATGTAATCCGCAATGGAGTGACATTAAAGATAATATATTCGCTGGCCAAATTCCTACCGACCGCCATCATATCACACCCGTGTTTTTAAGCAGAAAATGAAAGCGCTTATGGGTTTCAGCGTAAAATCTAAAGTGTTTGGTGAAGTGAAGTTCTGGATATATTCTATGGAGTGGCAAAAGCGTGGTTTGCCACACGCTCACATTTCAATATGGTTGGTGAATAAAATCACATCGCATGAAGTTGACAATGTTATATGTTCTGAAATTCCAGATCAAATAAGTGATCCTGAATTATATGATGTTGTTGTGCAAAATATGATACACAGTCCATGCACAGCCCACGTCATATGCTTGAGTACGCGAATAAGAAATTGTTGAAGCTTTGGAAAGAACAATGAAAGATCTCCGAGATAACTCTGAGTTTTTTGGTGGTGCGTTGATTTTATTACCAGGCGACTTTAGGCAAACATTTCCCGTCATTCCTAGATCGGCAGCTGCCGATGAAATTAACGCTTGCTTAAAGTCTTCATATTTATGGAGATTTGATAAAATATCGAAACTCACTATCAACGTTCGTGTTCAGTTGCAGAGTAATCCATCTGCTGATAAGTTCTCTAAGCAATTGCCAAAAATTGGGAACGGTGCAATGCGTATTGATGACACTGTATTGATAACATTGCCAAATGATTTTTGCCGTTTCGTACAGTCAAAAGAGGAATTTATTGAATGTATTTCCACTTACATAACACAACAATATACATGCCATGCATGGTTGAGTGCCAGAGTAATTTTAGCGGCAAAGAACAGAGATATTACTGAATTAAATATGGCTATACAATAAAAGATTCCTGGCGAAGTGATGTTGTACAAGTCTGTCGATACTGTTACCAATGAAGAAGATGTTTTGAATTATCAAATATAATTTTAGAATTCGTTGGACTACCAGAATTGCTTCCGCATAATCTCCAAGAGAAAATTGGAGCCACTATTATTATGCTTCGTAATATCAATCAACCCCGTTTGTGTAATGGTACAAGACTTGCTAATAAAAGGTTGATGGCTTATGTAATTGAAGCTACTATTTTAACTGGAAAATTAAAAGGCGAAGATGTATTCATTCCACGTATCCCAATGATTCCGTCCGATATACCATTTGAATTTAAACGACTTCAGTGTCCTGTTCGCCTTGCGTTTGCAATTACCATTAATAAGGCGCAAGGCCAATCTTTAGAAATTTGTGGACTGAATTTAGTGTATACAGTTTTCCCACATGGACAGTTCTATGTAGCCTGTTCGCGCGTTGGTAAACTATCGGTTTCGTATATTTACACCGAAAATGGAAAAAAAACAAATGTTGTTTACTACAGAGCATTACAATAAAAGCAGCTTATCAATGATTTAAATGAATTCGAATTAATTTTTTTATTTTCTTTTTTGCACTACGAAGTGTGCAGGGGTTTCGTTAGTTATATAATATATATATATATATATATAATAAATGGATTATATCCATTTATTTTTTGCGACATTGTGTAACCATACAAATTATTAACATCTAAATAAATAAGATAATTTGATTCTTTAGTAGAACCATAATTACTAACGTATTTATTATTAGCAACTGATCGTCGTTTACTAAATTGTACAATATCACCCCTAATATCCCGCAAAACGAAATTATAGATATTAATATCTGTTAACAATTCAAGTTCTACTTCTGTAGTATAATACTGACAGGGATCTAAATTATAAATAATTTTACAAACTTTTCTAAAACTTTCAATCATATCACAAAGTCATAAAACATCTACTTTTATATATAAAAGTAGATAGTCTATAACAGATTTACACTGAAATGTATTCCAAACTTTTTCAGCATGTTAATAATCATCCACACTGCACGACTCATTCGTAAGCTTATTAAAGAAAACTGAACGTGGTGGTTATTGTAATTCTTGAAGACAATTAACAGAAACTAAATAATTGTAAGAAAAAACACCTTTACGTTTATTTAATTGAACTCGGCAATATTTTGATAATTTGATTTTACATTTTTTAGATCTTCTTCTGATAAATATCCTGCTAGCTTTTCTAAACTAGACGACATAAATCGAAATGAGTCTAGAAAACGTAATTCAATTGAATGGTTATCACTTACCGAAATTCTCTTTAATATGGATACGTATAGTTCTTTATTTAGAGAACTTTCGTCTATTGAAGGAGTTATATATATATATATATATATATATATATATATATATATATATTTATATATCTATATATATATATATATATATATATATATATATATATATATATTTATATATATATATATATATATATATATATATATATATATATATTTATATATGTATATATATATATATATATATATATATATACATATATATATATATATATATATATATATATATCACCTTCAATAGACGAAAGTTCTCTTACAAATATATAACAATCATATGCCGAAAGGTTGTGGAAAAGTATAGAGATGATATTAGCAATTTGATATTCTAGACATATATTATAAGCAGGTCCTCTATATTGTTAACTGACAATGATCCGCTACTCTTTCGTCAAAAGATAAATTATTTATTGAATTTCGTATATTAACCGACTCTAAAACAAATTCAAAGTCGGCATACACTACAAAAGGCACATTCATTTGCTTTTAAAAATTTTTAAAACTAAACTTACATTCATCTAAACTAGGCATCTTAATCACCTTCTTATTACACTCTTGTTTATGGGTTTCTAAATTTTGCTTGCTGTGAAAGTGTATCAAGCAGATGTTGCATACATATATTTGGTTAGTATGTTTTGTCAGTTGACTTTTTATTAATCTGTAAGAAATAAAGAATATATATTTATTTAATTTTTATTGCTTTATATCACTATAAATACTGTAACCTACCTTGACATATATTTGATCCATACATAGTGAAATCGTTCTCCTTGTTCCAATAGCAATAAATTGAAGTAGTTTTTGTTCTCGGCTTTAGTAAAGAAATATGGTCCAACTATATTATCACCTTCTAGACCAAAATCATTTACACTTATTTCAGAGTTATTGATTTCATTATCTTTTATTTTACTAACGGATAGCTGGAAATTTTTACATGTGAAATTTAAAAATATATTATTTTGCAGAATGATGGTATCATCATGTATGTTTTCAAAGTTATATGATGAACATCTATCTGTTAAGAACTCTTTGCTGTTTGTAAATTGTAAATTACATGTTGCACACTTTAATGATAATGATGAAGGACCATCGTGATGTAATCTGACATGAGATTAGAGATGAATTTAAATCGTAGACTTTTCCGCAAAATGTACAAATAAAACCAGCCATTTTTTGGTGTTTCTTTTGACATGTTGTATTGAATGTGAAATACATATTATAATTTTATTAAAACTAGCTTTAAAATATACATACGTACAAAGCTTTCGTCTGTAATATCTTTGCATTGTATAAATTTACCTTTCGTACAAGTGGTGCAACTATTTTTATACCTCCATAATCGTATACTGATACTAGTGTGTCAGCAATACTGTTTTGTTTTCAATTTGACAGTATCAGCTGTGTTGCTTTTCTTTATTTGTAAGTTTAAAATAACGTTTTTTAAATATATTTAATTAACTTCGACCTTATTTTTTTTAAATGTCTTCTAAGAAAGACAATATGAGGAAAATTATATTAAATTTTGATTTACGTCTTTAAATAACTATAATGAGATGGTACCATAGTGTGATTTGTTTTGAAACCTTTTACAATAAATACATGAAGCATTCGAAAATGGAAAGACATCTCTTTACAAAACACCCAGAATTCAAGGGCAACAACTTTTTTATTTCTTTTAGTTTTGTTTTTAATGGTTCTTTACATTTTGTTTGTTATGAACTATGTTTATTTTTGTTATTAAAGACTGTTTATTTTTGTTATTAAGGACTGTTTCTTTTTTACTTAACAAAAAGGTTCTACCTGACCTAATAATCCCCTAAAGTTTTCTTATAAAAAGTATTTTTCTGGTTAAGTAGGTATACATATGTACATATATTTATATTTGGTAGGAAAATTTGGTTGGGTCGCGACTTTTTGGAAATATCTCAAGGGCCCGCGAAGCAATAGCTCGTGGGAACCACTGTTTTAGAGAGTAAATTAACATTTATTTCCTTATTTATTAAGAAAAAAAGTTTATTGTTACTAACAAGTTAACAAATAATGCGATAAAGAAAAACAAAAAAAACATTTCATTGGTAAATTATAAAATAGTATAAAATTACAATAAATAATCTTAAAACCTACTTCAAATTTCATTTCTTGTTGTAAAAAGAGAGTTGTTGAAAAAAATGGCAATTATTTTGCGACATTAGCTTTATGTCAATTATTTGTGGATCACCCGTTATTATTTCAGATCTTATGGATTTATAATATCTGATTTCTTAAAAGTCTTTGAAAAAACTGTGTTCTATGTAGTGAACCTTGTAAGGGGACGGATACACTTTGGCATTTTTTATTATATGAATAAAATCTGTTGGGACAAAAAGTTCCTTATCCCTTTTCTTTCTTTCGATCAGAGAGTGGATGGAATCGTGAGTGGCGTACGCACAATAACTTTAAAAAATTTCTAAGCGATTTCTTAAGGCGATCAACTGCAAGCTGACGTGTTATTTCTATTTTGAGCGGCAGAGGTCACATAACAAAACGTGTCCACGTTTCCGACATTAAAAATAGTGAACTGACACACTGTTAGTTTCAAGTATATAGCTCCGGCAGGAATTTGCGGCAATAATTGGATGGCATGAGCATATTTATTTTATGATTTTTAGCCCTTAGCCTCTTCTTTACGAGCTTAATTTTTTCTCAAAAATATGTTTGTAGAGGCTCTGCAATAATGGCTTTCCATTTTTGGCAGGCTCAAAACGAAGCCTTTAGCACTTCTTGTTTTCTTCTTTCAAAAAGAATACCGTATAAAGTTAACGGAAAGAACCCGATTCCTTCCACTCCTTAAGACCAAAAGTGTTAAGAAACATCTTCTTACAAACGGGAACTATTTTGTTTCCAATTTCTAGATTTCAATGAAAAGCACAATAACGTCTTTGTGTTTCCCTTTGGGCTCGACGATGTCTCAAATCTTTTTTTTTAACTAACCTACTAATTAAAACTTTCCGTTGTGTCTAGAAAGCTTGATTCCAAAACGAGTAAAATATTTGTTTTCGGTAAGTTTGCCGCAGTCTTTTCCTAAATTCCGGTTACCACATCCTAGTTTCAAAACTCTTTTCTTACGTTTGATTTTTCCACGAACCTTGCCATCATTTGCAAATCCAACAAGTAAACCTTATATTCCGAATCAAAGTGATCTGAATAGCTTCTTCGTGAATTAGAGCTCTCAAAAAACAAGTCTGAGCTTCTTGCATCAAAATTGAAACAATGTAATTTGGTGCAAAAGGACGTGAAAGCCTCGTACTTTCGAAATAGATAACAAGGCTTTTTGAGTTATTTCAGCAAAGAAGAAGATTTGGTATTTTGTGATCGCCACGTACATAACAAAATAAGTTTGGAGATTTGTTACAAATCCTCTACATTTTGTATTACGAAAGCTTTTGTGTATTCTTTAATTGCTTTATTTTTTTGCACAATAAAATATATATTTACTGTTGCCGATTTTAACCGCACGATATTAACCCATTATTGGCCGCTACCCTAAAACGTGGGAATTTTTTGAATCCCTTGCAGGAGGGTGTTATTATGACCCCAATGAAGAATATTTTTAGCAAAATTTTCCCTCCCGATATATAGGTTTGTTTACATGGACTGGTCGAAAAATCGACCAATGGCCTATAACAGTAAAAAAAAAAATTATTTGATATTTTTGAAGGAAAAAATATTGCCTTAGGCTTAAAACAGTTTGTATGTAAGTATATATTGCACTTTTTGCATGTAAAAATGGTATGTTTCTTACACAATTTGCAGTGCCGATATTTATTTTCAACGCTTCTTATAATTGAGTGTACTGTTCGTTGACTTGGGGTTGGTTGGGGTTGTTTAGCTCACTGTCGTATTTTAAAAGCTGTGTTGTGACTTCAGAACGAAAATCAATTTGTGAAAGGGGTTTTGTCTTTTTGCCAACATGCAGTGCATCTTCCACGCGTTGACCATTGCGTTACCAAGCGCATTAGTCCATATTGGCCACCACCATTTCTTTCCCTTTATACAGATACGATAATTGGCCACGGCATTTTCATGAAGGTCGACACCACCCATACCATGATTATACTCCTGAATTGCTTTTGGCTGTGGAATAGTAATAGCTTTTTTTTGCTTACGGCAATAACGTTTAGCATTAGCCATTGGTTCGACTGTTGAGTTATTGGTAATTACGTTGACAACAGAATTGTCATTCCAGCGCACCAACAATATTTCCTGTTCACTATCTAGCAACTAGTCAAATTCTCCGCGATTGCTTTTTTTTAGATTCTTTAACGGAGCTTTCGCCGTTCGATTTTCGCGTATAGTGCCCGTAGCATAAAATTTGAAAAGAAATTGTAAAAAAAAACTATGTGACAATCGGGATCAGGTACGTTTGCCAGTAAGTCCAAAACAGTTTGAGCCCCAAGACCAATGTCTTTATCGTGTGGCGTGGCTGAATCACCATAAAAAATACTGTAGAATAAATATCCACTTTCGGAGCACATGCACCATGATTTAAATCCAAAACGAATTGGTTTACCCTTAATGAAAATTTTGCACGAGTGTCGCCCAAAATACTGAATCATCTGCTCATCAATTGATACAATATGGCTAAAAATTCCAAACTGCATAAAATTTTTATTGAGAGCATCAACTAGTGGGCGAACTTTGGCAAATCAATCTGTTTTGTCTAAGCGGCTATTATCTGATAGATGCAAATACCTTTTAATTGTTCTGAACCGATTGCGGCTCATGGCTTGCTTTACCATTGGAACTCCCATGTCGGGCTTCGTAGACTAATAATGGTCTATATGTGGTAAGGTATGATACCCCGACAAGTATAAAATTCCAATAAACCTACGTAGTTCAATAGGTGTAATACTGGCTGTAGCATTGTTCTGATTTCCATATATATTTGAAAAATTTGTGATATCCAGTATTATGGAATTATCAAAATATAAAGAAAAAATTTCAAATGGAGATTTAGAGCCTATAAAAAATATATAAATGACTGAGTAAATACAAGAATCCAAAAGAAACAAAGCGGACCAATTACTCCACTTTAATAGCTTCAATTTCTTCCATTTTAATAGCTTCATTATTGGTTGGCTTTGTCGTGTAGCTAAAGTTTCTTGGCTTTCGCCACATAGGTATAGCAAAATCCGATTTTTTTGTAATGCTTCCCCTTTTCATACCTTTGTTACGTGAGTTGGATGTTGACGGCTCTTCAATTGTAGTTTCAAACACATCACCCAATTTCTGTATATTGCCTTCATCTAGAGAATATTGTAATTCTACACTACCAGCAATTTCTTTCATGAGGTCATCATTGTTGTCATTTATATTAATTTTATCGTCATCCAAATCTTCTTCATCAGTTAGAGATCCTATAGTTGCTGGTGGAATGTAAACGATATCTACATCTTTGGCTGTCGTTATAGCTTGGTCTTCCTCGTTATCTGAGTCTAGCTCATTTAAAATATTAATTATTTCAGACACATTTACTGCCTTATAAATCGGCATTGTAAAATATTGTAAAATTAGTGTTCAGCACAACTCTTTGCATTCACCTTCGTACACTTACTGACATTTTAACACAAATATTTCTATAACTAAAGTAAAACAAAATAATCTGGGGTTCCCCTGACTAAAATACGCGATATATTACTTAGCAATAGAAAACTACAGGGCGACACACAGAAAAACTTCAAAGGAAGTATTGTCAGATTTATTATGAAAATAACAGTTTTGAAACTCAAAACAATTTTTAAATTCTATGGTAGGGCCTCCGGCCACTGGTCGATTTTTCGACCACGAAAGATTGTTTGCATTTAAGAATGAGAAAATGTGTCATATGCAAATTGATTTTCGTCGATTCTTATAGTACAGGACTTAGGCTCTTAAAATAATGAAAAATAAGAAACAAAAATTACAATTATTAGATATAATTTTTAATTGGAAAAAAGTGCTAAAAATATGGTTTTTAAAATCCTCTTACCAAAATTTTTGTCAAATACTTTAGAAAATCATTTCACTACAGATATTTTAAAAATTAGTTCAGATTATATTTTTGTGAAAACAGATCAAAAAAATTATAGTAGACTTTTGAGATATGCTCTCAAAAAGTTACTGGTCGAAAAATCGACCAGTGGCATATAATGGGTTAAATTAAAACTGACTCACTTATTGTCTATCAATTTCCACATATAGAATCATCATTATAATTATAAATTTTAAGAACCATGCAAAATACCGTTGGACTTTAGTTCCATTACCTGCTCTTCTAACGAAATGTCATACATATGTAAGGTTGGTTGCATTACAATATGGGTACCTGCGGTAAATTGAAAATTAGATCTAAATTTTTTAACCAATGTTTTTGGTTATTAGCTTTTTTTATTTCTAAGATCTATAACTCTCAGACAATTGTGCAAAATATTGAATATTTGCTTTATATTTCTTAAATTCCATTTTTAAACGAAAAAAATTACGAATTTTGCAGGGAAAAAAAATTTGTTCTTGATTAATTTTTTAATAATTCCAAAACGATAAGAGATAAAGAAAACGTGCATTTGACTAATATATGTATATATATATATTTAATAAATACAATTTTGTTCCACATCTTTTGCTGTTTTACTTTTTAAAATCAGATGACTCGTTCTCGAGTTAGGTTGAAATATGCCTACGTACCTGTCTAATTTAAGGGGGGAAAATTGCCACTCCCATAATAAAGTCTCGATCTGGTGGAAAAAACCCGAAAACGGTTTCGAGTTTAGCACATCAAAATCCGTATAATACACATAGTTTTATGCAAAGGAGGGTTTGGCTGCTAAGCAGTGTAATACGTGAATTAAAGAATATTAGTTGATAAAACTGTTAAACGTGTTTTTATGTGTCACAGTAATTTTTATAATTAAAACTGTTTTACAAGTCTCTTTGCAAAAAAGCAAAATACTATACGCATAAAAATATTATATATTGTTTTGCAGAAAAAACTGTTATTGTGTTTTTTTAACAACTTGTAATATGAGTCTTTTCGGTAAACACCATATTGATATAGCTCCTCTATATGGACGAAATAAGCTCAATTTCATTAGAATAATGGGATTTCAATGAACGTTGCTGTATTTGCTATACAGTGCAAAAACGAATGGTTTTTACAGAAGTTATTCATTTATCAGCACCAAAAATGTATCGATTATGTTCCAGATATCTTGTTCATCACAAAAACAAAAAATAATGGGTGAGACCCCGAAATTTCTAACTTTAAATACAAATATATATATATATATATATATATATATATATACATATATATATATATATATATATATATATATACATATATATATATATATATATATATATACATATATATATATATATATATATATATATATATATATATATATATATGTATATATATATATATACATATATATATATATATATATATATATATATATACATATATATATATATATATATATATATATATATATATATATATATATATTCAAAGTAAATGCCATTTTGTATGGCGCTTACGAGGTTTTAAAAGTTACTAGCTTTGAGACTATCGCCCCTGTAAAAATGCTCTGATTGACTTGAAATGTTTCTTACATTTTCTCTATCTATAGAACAAAAAAAATTGTGCGTGAGACTTTAATATTTCCAACAATTAATATAAAGACACAATATTTTCAATGCAAATGTCCTTTTGGTCAAGGTGAGATTGAAGATAGGTAGCAAAGGTTATTCTCTACTAGAATCTTCAAAAAAGTCAATTTGGGAAAAATAGCGCTTACGTGGTTTTAGAACAAATGCGACGAATACCCTAAAATAGTAGACAAACGTCAAAACAAAAGCTGGTTAATATTACAACTAAGCAGCTGAACTCAGACCAACCCTAAAATCATTAAAATTTAAGAATATTTAAGGCTTTATTCTAAGTGGGAAATTCAAACCTACATCTTAATTTCTAGCTTAACTATATATATATTCAAAGCCTTATACAGAGGAACTAAACTAAAGTAATTAAGTTTAACTGTATGCCTAGCGGCATTGACTGTAAATACCGCTAGGATTACGCAGACAAGCACTTTAGAAACTAGTTAATATAATAACAAGACACACAGAGTTAAGGAGTCCATAATGGGTATCGTAGGTCATACAACATGCAGGGCCTGCCAGGAGGATGACGAGACACTTGAGCACTACTTGTGCCACTGTCCAGCGTTTAGTCAAATCAGGAGACAAACACTTAATCAAGATTTTGTACCGGAAATGGAAGCTCTCAGATGCTCTAATTGGAGAGACTTAAGAAAACTAAATCTGTTTAGTACACCACACAATATATCGAAAGGGTAACACAAAGAAGAACAATTTAATTACTTGAAAACTTGCATCTATTGAAAAGGTTCATAAGTTGAAATTCTGTTGGTAATACAAAGAAGAAAAATAGGTTTTTATACTAAACCCTGCAAGGTAAGTCTGCATTTTTATAACTTGCATATACAATCAATTCAACTAAAGGTAATAAAGTAGAACCCAAAGTAAATTTAATTACTTGCATCTATTGAGATGAAGAACAAGTGCACATATTTACTTAAAAAGGTTCGTAAGTTGAAATTCTGGTGGTGCAAAGTTTTTCACTTTTTAATAAACTTTATTAATATCAATACAAAAATAGATATGATTACATTGAAATCCTTAGCAAAGGATTTCGATAATTATATCAAATCCGATTTAAGAGATATTAAAGAGGATTATAAAAAAAATTTCACATATTGACAAATATTTGGATCAGATTAGGGAGTCCGCTGATTTTAATGACCCAAAACTGGCAAAAATCAATGATAGTCCATTAAGAGATTTAAAAAGGTGGACAAAACCCTTAACTTCTCAAAATAAAAACAAATTACACCACGCAAGGATTCAGTATTCCTTAATGTTCCCTCTTGTCATAAGCCAATTGTTCAAACATTTATAAATTCTCCTTCAGAAATTCCTCTAGAACTAATTTGACTATAATACCTTCACATTCATCCCTCGTATTAATGTAGAAATATGCAAACATACTAAAGTGCATATATCTTCCAAAAAAAAAGGAATAAATTGCGACAACCTTGAATGGCAGCTCAGGTTTCATTAGTGCATTTAACTTTAACTGCACATTACTGTTTATTATGTTAGTTTAATTGAAAAACATATTATTGCTTATTTTACTAATTTAGTTCATATACCGTTGTACTTTACCTTGACTTGCACTATCAAATGACAGTTGGTCATTTTGGTTTATTTTATTTTTGATTACATTTTTTGCAAGTTCAACCTTAAGTTTTATACTTTATTAAATATTTTTGCAAAGTTAGCAATAAGTTAGTATATAAGAAAGAAATTTTAATAAAACAAAGCTCAATTATGTTTTGAAAGCAACTCGAATTGTTTATCAAATTTTATTGTATCCATCTAAACGCAACCAAGTTCAAGTGCTTGAGTTGTACCAACTCAATTCTTCTTGGTGAATCGCCTTTAAGTTAATCAAAACAAGTTAAACAAATTAGTTTAATCTTATTCGGTATAAGCGCTAAATAAAACACCAATGTTCAGTGCTGACTTCAGGAATTCGACTTCATTCAGGTAAATTTTCAAGGCCATAAATGGCAAGTGGAGTGGAAAAACAAACTATTAATGAGGAAAGAGCTGCAAAGAAAGAAAAATTGTTGCACGCCTTAGATGTAGATACGGATAGTTAGGATCTTATTTTTGTATATTTTCGCTCGACAAAACCACCCACAGATATCAGAAGAAAGTTTTAGAAAACACTTGCTGAGTGTGCTGAAATGCCATCATGAACTGATCTACATTTATTTTTAAGTGACAAAAATATTTTCCATAAAAGAGGAAAAACATTTTACAATGTACCAATTCAAATAAATATGACCACCCAAAAACAAAACCTCACAGAGAATAAAGTTTGTCAACTTCAATCTAGAACACATAATACTCTGCTGCACAAATCCAACTCAAAAAAAAAACGCACAATGTTATTGCAATCAACCATCAACATCTCCAAATACAACACAATCTTTCTCAATACATGCCCAATCAAGCAAACCCATATTAGGTGACAGAGCGAAACAGTTAATCTGAAAATGAAATTTATGAGTTTGAATATTCAAGAATATTCAATTGTCGTAAAAAGTCTTTCAAAGAATTTTGCAAATGAATCTAAACCCTATATCCGCAAAAAAGTTGAAAACTATTCAACTAGCTGATACACAGTTTTATTAACGCAGACCAATTGATTTTCTAATTGTCAATGATTTTTACCCACAGATTTTAAAATTTGGTGTTAATTGTACAAAAAACCGTGCATTCTTAACTAAATTGGTTTATAAAAACATATTTATATTGTCTCTTTTACATATCTTGATGATTCGTGTGAGATATATTAGAGGAGGAGTAAAGCAATGCACTCAAGGTAATAATCACCATCTCATTAAGAACAATTTTCTTAACACATTAGTAGCTCAAGAAACTGAGTTAGGATGGATTTTGACTGGAACCACATAAAATCACATAGAACCCAAGAGAAGAATTTACTGAAGAAATTACAATTATATTTTGATAGTGTTTTACAATAAGGTATTGGCTTAGGTCATATGAAACCCGTTCAGAATAACCCAAATACGTCTTCAAACAGCCAATACTATTTACCCCATTTTGGAGTTGTTAAACTAGATCGCGTTACAACAAAAGCGAGAGTTCTTTTGAATACGTTTAGTAATTATTAAGCAGTTTACACGAAAACAAATTACTTGATGTCGTTTTGCTAACGTTACCTTATGCAAACAATACATTGCATTGGGAATAAGATGGAATGCTAAAGAAGACACATTGATAGGAAATCAGTATAGACAAAGCGAACGGTTTATCACCTCTTTAACCCAGCTGGTTGGCTAGCGTCAATTATTATTTCTGCTAAGATTATTATGTAGCAAATATGGCAAGCTAATACAGCTTAGGATATATGTCTAACGCACAAATTTTTAGAGTTCTACGATTATATTGATCAAATCCGTAATCTGAGATGGATTAGTTTACGCCTTCAGCTAAAATTAAGTTTCATGGCTTTTCATATGTTTTAAAAAAGGCATACTCATCTGTATTATATTCGCGTATAGTACCCATAGACAGACCCAGCACCTCAACCCTATTGCTTGCTAACACTAGAGTTGCGCAAATATAGGTTGTGTCTTTACCAAAATTGGAAGTTTGTGGTGCGGCTTTGTTTGCTAATACTACATACAGTTAAAAAAAAATACGGACACATGAACCCTATTTTTTAACAAATTCCTCAATTCTTTTAGCATGGCTGAGCAAGCCACCCAACTCTTGGAAAACATTTGTGGCAAACAGACTTACTACAATTCAGGATACTGTAGGCGTTGACATCTCGAATCATGTTGCCTCAAACTAAACCCCTGCTGGTGATTCTAGGCGAGGATGTAACACTGAAGAATTGAAGAAAAATTATAGTGGAACGGATCCATCTGGCTAAAAGAATCCCCTTCGAATTGGCTAAAAACACAAAAAGAATTGGAGAATCAAGTCGGCGCTAAGATTGTCCAATCTTTTCCCACTTTGGCTAACACTAATAAAACTTTAAAAAATAAAGCTGATATTTACTCAGACATTTTGGAAAATATATTATCGAAAGATTGAAGGATATTAATCTTATGTTCATTGATAGAACATCATATACTCGAAACCAGACAAGTCAAAGTGAAAGAATTATGGTGAATAGAAATAATATTCCATCTATTAAAGAAAGAATTTAAATATTGATAACCCACCTGTTAGCGCCACAGTCTAATCGCTACAATGTATCACTAATTATCGATAATGGTTATTGTAATTCAGATATTACCTATCGATTAACTGTCATTTGCGAATAAGTATTTGTAATTTTTATTTTATATTTCCACGCGGTATTTTTAATAGGTATATTTTAAGCCGTATAAAAGGCCATTTTCAGAAGAAAATCAGGTTACTGTGTTTTAAGTCATTGAAAAGTATAGCTCTTGTTGTTCATACGAAAAAGTTAGTATTTTTTTAATATATCGCTCTAAAGTGCATAATTATAACTCAAAGCCTTTGTTCATGCACGCGAGTAGCCATAATTAAATAGACAAGAGTGTGTTCGGTCTCCCGTTTTGTAATAATTTTATTCTGCCTTTGACTTTGTCAATCCCTTTATCTTTGGTCAGTTGCTTAAATCTTTAGACAGTAAACGGTTGAACAATAAGCGCAAGTTAAAGTTTTAATGAAAGAAAACATTTTTACATAAGAAATTGTAATTATACACAGACGTGAAATAAAAGTTAGTTTATTAAATTAATTGTTTGTATATAATATGAAATCAATATAAAAGGTAGACTGGATTTAGTGAATAAAGTGAAAAAGTTCATTGGTTTTATTAACGATAGAAAGAACAAAAATATACTGAAATAAACTACCGAAGCCATTTTATATAGAAACAGAATTCTGATAATTATATGGACGAGAGTACAATTCGTTTATTTGGTGTTGTATTATTTATGGTACTAACGTCGCCTTTGGCTTTTATTATTACATATACAAAGTGTTGACACTTGCGTGTGTTTAAATATTCATATGCCGACATCGGTATTTGCAACATATTATTTGCTACAGTGTCAATAATCGACATCTCCCCTTCCACCCCTCCGTTTTCTGGTCCTTCGAGCCGGATCAAAATTACATATTTGGACCCATTACATATTTGGGATTACTCAAGCAACCACCCTCTGGATAACTACTATTAGGAATTTGTACGTAAGTCTAAACATTTTTTATCTACCCCCATACTCTTGTCTTACCTACATACACTCGTCGTATATACAAACCAATTTCCACCGTTATAAAATTCTTTTTGTTGTTGCTGTACTCAACAAGAAATGATTTCTAAAACAACGAGATCCACAAATAACATTGGTTGAAAATAAATAGACTGTTTTGTATGCTTTTTAACCTTGTTTCGCCCTTCGGCATTGTCTCAGAGTACTTGTCTTAACTCGTAATCCATCCACGTTCCACAACATTATAATTCTCTCAACATACCACATTTGATCTCTCGGCAGCTTTGATCATACTGAGTGACTTTTTTTTAACTTGTATGCATGTTCATGGAATAATCATTCCATACTTTACAAAGAAGATAGAGGAATAAATAAAAGACATATACTCTCCTACGAGTTTATGTACATATGTATGTATGTATGTCGAATATATTTGCAAGTACTAAACAAACGATTCAAAAGTGAACAAAAAGAAGAAATATATGTAACATTATTTTGAATATTCTTTGTCAAACAAACACATGCTTGCGTTGACTGCTACCTAATGTTTAAAACGAGGTGCATCGGAAAAGTTTTTTCGTAAAAATTTTTTTTTTAATTTTTTCTCATTTGAAATAAAAAACCCCCTTTATGCGAATCATTTTGCTCGCTGCTTATACGTAGTTGTCCCTAACTCAGTTATTAAACTTTTAATTCTCTTCGGGAAAATTATCTTCCTTGTCATCTACACGTCGTTCTTCGTTATATAATAACCCAACATGTTAGCACTCACAGCTTTAATTCGGTCTTCTGACTGCATAGTCGAATTTCAAATCTACGTGACTCAAAGTGATCAGGCAGAAGACTCAATTCATACTATGGAAGTCTATAAGAGTGAAATGACGCGTCTCTGGTCTGGCTTTCGAGCGAGCTATGATAACGCCCTAGATAAATTTGACGAGATGGGTACGGATGTAGATATGGAAACACTTAAAGGGCGCTTCTCTTCCACATTCAAGGCCCACGTTGACGTACTGTCTGAAATCAATAAAGTCATAGACAATCTTTGTCCAAAGCGGAGTCCAGCCGGTACCTCCTCAGATGTGCAATTAGACCAAACAGCCCATATCCCTTTACCCCCGTGCGACACCGAAATCTTTGACGGAAATTACAAGTCATGGCCCACGTTCCGTGACATGTTTACAGCCCTGTACGGAACCAACAAACACTTATCACCAGTGGAAAAGATGTGTCACCTGCTCAAGAAGACTCAGGGAGAAGCACGTGAACTCCTTAAAACATGCTCTATCACAAATGATGGCTGCGAAATGGCCTGGCAGAATCTGGTAAATCGCTTTGAGCATAAAAGAGTATTAATTAATGCACAACTTAATCCGACGCCTACAACGTACAATTAACGATTGCGTCACGAATTTAAGTCTGCTCCAGGTCGATACGAATAACTGGGACCCAATTTTTGTCTATATATGCCCAACATGCTTACCAGATGTAACGCTCACTCTTTGGGAGCACTCCTTGCCCCATACCACAAATCTGCCCACATGAAAAGAAATGGATGCTTTCCTGACCTCAAGATTCCAAACTCTGGAATCTGTAGCAGACATTCGTTCCACTTTTGCCGTTCCACATTCTTCAAACCAAAATAAAAACCCCTCTTCTAAGAAAACGAATCTGCCGCCAGAAAGGAAAGTTCATAGTTCCAACAATAATGTGTCAAATGAAAAGCCAGGGAAATGCCTTCTTCGCCCTAACTTCCACCCCCTAAAACTTTGCCCATCGTTTATCAGCATGTCAATTGACTAACGCTTTGCTGTAGTTAAACAGCAGAAACGATGCACCAACTGCCTCGGAACCTCCCATGACTTTAAAATGCAAGAGCTGTTTCGTTTGCAATGCGTGTAAAAAAAAATATCACTCCTTACTCCACCGCTTGGAGTCTAATTCATCCCTAACTCAACGGACCACTGTACCGCCCGATCATAATCATACTCCCGTTGCTTCTATCCCTATCACTAACGTGAATCAAGCTCTTATAAATACATACCCTCAGTCAATAGATTCACTCCCCTCTACTTTAAAAGGAGCAACAGAGCGAAGGCTACAATCGTTTTCGACCCAATTGCATTTTACTGCACCCTCTATTGTCCTCGGTACTGCTCTCGTCGATGTTTATATGAATGATGTTAAATGTACCGTTCGCGCTTTCATTGATTCGGCATCCGAAGCCACGTTCGTTTTAAAAAACCTACAAATAAAACTAAACCTTAGAACCCGCTCCTCTCAGGCGGAAGTTCGTATACTAAATGATTCCTTAACTGCAACATGTACTCAAACATGCCATATACAAATTGGTTCCCCGATCGATAGCTCATTTGAGATGTACGCAAATGCCTTTGTCGTCAAAAAACTGACAAGCCAATTACCTTATTACCCCGTATTTGCCCTCAGACAGGATAATTTCTCACACCTCCAGATGGCCAATACCTACCGTCAAACCTGCTCAGAGATCGATTTACTCTTCGGAGGTGACGTATATCCGAAAATAATCCAGGAGGATCTCCAATGGAATAACAGCCAGTCCTTGGTCGCACAGAAAAACGTATTTGGATGGATCATTACTGGCAGAGTTAAAACTAACACGTACATACCGCAGGTACTTTCATTTTTCAACGAGATCGAATTTTCTCACCAACTACAACGTTTTAGGGAACTTGAAGATATCCCAAAGAAGCCAAAATGCCCCCAGAGGATACATATTGCGAGCAACTTACCAAGCGACAACCTTTAAGGGTCATGATGGACAATTAGTCGTTTCACTCCCGTTCAAACAAGAATATCCTGAGAATATAGTCCTCTCACAGTTTTTACAAAATGAATCGAAACTAGCAAAAAACCCCCTACTTAAATCAGAGTACTACCGTGTAATCACTGAGTACTCTGACTTGGGCCAAATGACAAAAGTAACCCTGGTGTTAGCGGTACGTACTCCTTACCCCACCATGCGGTTTTCAAACCCGACAACACCACCACGAAACTACGTGTGGTATTTAATGCATCGAGTCCATCATCCAACGGAACAAGCCTTAATGATCTTCTCCACCCCAGTCCTATTTTACAGTCTGATCTAACAAGTCTCGTTTTGCGATGGCGACTTTTTAGATATGTATTTAATGCGGACATTGAGAAAATGTACCGCCAAATCCTCGTGAATCCATCTCACACCCCTTTCCAACGAACTATTTTCTGTAGCTCCCCCAATGAACAACCTCATGACTACGAGTTAAACACAGTCACATTTGAAGTGAACTCTGCCCCCTACCTGGCGATCAGGACCCCATTGGAACTGGCTAAGAACTGTGAATCCACTTACCCCCACGTTTCTAAGATTCTTAATAATTACATATATGTCGACGACGTTCTGGCAGGAGCTCACACAATATCATCAGCCTTGAAGTCACGAAATGATCTTACAACAGTGCTGAAATCCGCTGGATTTCAGTTGCACAAATGGACAGCAAATAACGACCATTTGTTGAGAGATATCCTCCCGCACCACTTACTAGATGGCGAGTTCTTGAAACTTTCAGACTCCAGCATTACCAAAACCCTAGGACTAAGATGGAATGCGGGAAATGACCACTTCTATTTTAAACTAAAATCCCAGCCTGATCGTGATATGACAACGAAAAGATCAGTCTTATCTGAAATAGCAAAATTATTTGACCCCGCCGGTTGGCACTTTCCGAAAATCGTAGTAGCAAAAATGATTATGCAACAGATATGGAAGGACGAAGGCCGATTCTCTCATTTCTCAATGAGAGAATCGGCCACGATCTCAATTCGTGGCCGATTATGTCCATATAGAAAATGTCAGAATCCCCCGTTTCGTCGATTTTGAAACCTTGTACTCTGTTGAGCTACATGGCTTTTGTGACGCCTCAGAAAAGGCTTATGCAGCAACACCGTTCTGAGTGCGAATGTTTTGTTTCCTCCCATTTATTGGTCGCAAAAACCAAAGTAGCCTCCGTTAAATTCATATCGCTACCCCGTAAAGAACTCTGCGGTGCAGAACTTATGGCCACTATGATTGATTCTGTTCAAGCCCAACTCAACCTTAAAAATTAAAAACTCTTCCTGTGGACTGATTCCACTATCGTCCTGGCATGGCTGCAAAAACCGCTTAATAAATGGAAAACCTTCGTGGATAACAGAGTGGCGTGTATTATCGAAAAAGTAGGTAATGACTCGTGGTATCATGTCGATTCAAAAAGTAATCTCGCAGATCTGGCATCTCGTGGTCTCACAGTGGCGCAACTTCCGTCAAGCGACTTATGGTGGCACGGCCCGCCGTGGCTGAAACGTCCTCGGTCTGAATGGCCCTTGCGGACTTCAAACTTCTGCATTGATGAAGAAGCTAAACCAATTCGCGTGCATGTAAATCTGAATGCAAATGAAGATATTCTGAAGGACTTCTCAAATCTCCCTAAGGCATTACGACCTATTTGCCATATTTTGCGGTTTTATTACCGCATAAGGAACAAAGTTGTGCTTAACACTGATGCTATGGAACTTACTTCAAATAAAATCAATTTTGCTAAATTATGTTTGATAATCGCAAGCCAGAAATTCTACTGGAATTTCTTGAAGCCATGGACTATAATCAGCTGACTGAAAGTCTACCACTGTCCAGAAAAAGCCCTCTTCTAACCTTTAATCCCTTCATTGACTCTGACGGAATAATGCGGATTAATGACCGACTATCTAAATCCCCTACGCTTAGCTATGATGAACGTTTCCCCATCCTATTGCCTTATCATGCTCGTTTCACGAGATTATTCCTCGCCTATCTTCATCGATACCAAAATGCCCTATTATATCGACTTATGAGAAACCACTACTTTGTTCCAAAACTCAAAATATTGATAAAAACTATATTATCTGAATATCTGATATGCGTTAAACAAAAGCGTAAGCTTAGCCAGCAAATCATGGCTGCCTTACCCACGGAACGTGTTAGTCTACCTCGACCCTTCTATGATACTGGAATGGATTTTGCCAGATCTTATGATCTGAAATCTTACGCCGGCCACGGCTAACGAGTCACTAAGGGCTACGTCTTTGTCTTCATTTGTTTTTCTACAAAAGCAATCCACCTGGAAGCTACCGGAGAAATTTGAACGCCGGCATTTTTGGCAGCATTCGCACGTTTTTTCTCCCGACAAGGCACCCCCCGCGCCATGTACTCAGCCAATGGCACTGCGTTTGTTGGCGCCTCTAATATCCTGCACAGCGATAAATCCCGTTTCTTATCTCTTGTGCGAAAAGACATTCTGGCTCAAAATACTTTTGCTCCCCTCGAATGGCACTTCCTACCCCTAGGTGCACCTCACATGGGCAGCCTCTGGGAAGCCGGGTTAAAAAGTTTCAAATCTCACTTCAAGAAACTGTGCCATAGTCAGCACCAAGCTGGAACGAATTGAAGCGTGTTTGAACTCAAGGCCTCTGAGCCCTATGAATGACGACCCAACTACTTTATGCGCCTTAACCCCGGGTCATTTCCTCATTGCCGCTCTTATCCCCTGCAGACCCAGACTTGTCTAGTTATTCGTTGAACTATGTTAACCGTAGGCAAAAATTAAAAAGACTCCACCATCACTTAGCTCTCCGATGGGAAGAGGAGTATCTAACGGAACTCCATAAACGTAATAAATGGAGATACCCCCAGCGAGATTATACCGTCAGGCGAAAGTGCCTGAAATTCAAAGGACTCAACGTTTCTGAAAGATTGAAGATAGTATAGCGTTTTAACTACTGCGAAAATTGTCTGGCACATTCGCACCGTCTGTTAAAATCTCGCAGCACGGGACGTTGTAAGGAATGCGGTGCTAAGCATCACACGTTGCCACGAGCATCTTCGTGCACCCACCAGAGCCTTATCTAGAATAGGTACTGCTACCGTAATACCTACCGTAATCATCCAACTGCGTTTTGAAAATACCTGGGGCCGAGTACGAGGCCTCCTCAACCCTAGTGTGGAATACAGCTCTGTAGTAGCATTCCTCATTGAACGGTATAAAATACCAACGGATATTCTGCATGAAAGAAAGTGGTGAACTATGTCATTCAGCTCGCGATTCGAAGAAGGGCCAATTTTTTCGCTCACTGCTGAAGTTACGAAAGATTTCCCAACATTACAATCGATAAAGAGACTTGACCATAGAGTTGCAGAACCCTACAACAACTTACGGTCAGCTGATATACCGATTTCTATTCAAGCCGAGATATCAACATCATTTTAGGAGCCGTTATTTATCCACAGATCATCCATTACCTCATTTGGCATTTAAGAATCAGAAGAAATTGCTAATTATACTATAGCAAGGGGGGATGTTCATGCACGCGAGTAGCCATAATTAAATAAACAAGAGTGTGTTCGCTCTCCCGTTTTGTAATAATTTTTGACTTTGTCAATCCCTTTATCTTTGGTCAGTTGCTTAAATCTTTAGACAGTAAGCGGTTGAACAATAAGTGCAAGTTAAGGTTTTAATGAAAGAAAACATTTTTACATAAGAAATTGTTATTATACACAGACGGGAAATAAAATTTGGTTTATTAAATTACTTGTTTGTATATAATATGAAATCAATATAAAAGGTAGACTGGAATTAGTGAATAAAGTGAAAAAATTCATTGGTTTTATTAACGATAGAAAGAACAGAAATATACTGAAATAATCTACCGAAGCCATTTTATACAGAAACAGAATTCTGAGAATTATATAGACGAGAGTACAATTCGTTTATTTGGTGTTGTATTATTAATGGTACTAACGCGACTTTGGCTTTTATTATTACATATACAAAGTGTTTATTTGACAATTTCGTGTGTTTAAATATTCATATGTCGACATCGGTATTTGCAACATATTATTTGCTACAGTGTCAAGGCCGCTTCACCGAACAATAATCGACATCTCCCCTTTCACCTCTCCAGCCTTCATGTAAATTTCAGGAATTTTAACGTTAAAGCATAAGAAAAATATGATTAAATTTTCTACAAAATTTTGTGTTTTACGTTTACAGTCTGCATTTGGGTACCCGGAGCTTCGGACCTTCTCCCAATACCGTGATTACATCCTAATTGGATCAAAACGAAGAACTCCATTTCGCTGAAATTACTGTAAGTCCTAATAAGAATGGATCCCAATTCTTCTTCCCTACAGGGTCAACTACCAAACCACCACCAAGTAAATGAATCTACAATAAATTCTTCAGGAAATTGTAATAAATGCAACAAACCTACCAACAATATTAATGTCATCAAGTGCGTCAAATGGAGCTTGATATTTCATTTGGTTTGTACAAACATCGATAATAACCAACAAAGTCCCTCTCGGCTTTGTAAAAATTGTTCTAACCAAACACAAAAGATAGCTGGTTCCGCTGCCTCTATTCGTAGCCGTTCATCAGCTCCATCACTTTCCCATAGGCACGCTTTAGAACTCCAACGCCTGCAAGAAGAGACTCAACTCGAAAGAGAGTTCATCCGAAAGAAATATCAAATTCTCGAACGAGCAGAGGATGACTGTAGACGCACGAACAACTAACAACTATGTCCATGAGTGGTTGGACAACCAACTTAATCCTCTCCCACCTAACCCAATTCAACAGCCTCCTACTTCCAAACCAGACACAATAAATGAAAGCGCCATCAATGACGAACCACGACCAGCAGCTAATGATGCGCCCTTTTCTACAATTCCCCACTCAACTGTATCAACGAACTTACCAAACTCCTCTAATTTAATAACCGCATGCCCAAACGTAAGTACAAATCTCGTTTACACACTAGCAATACAGAATTTATTTACAACTATGGTTTTCAACAAAGATTTAACACCTTTTATTAATAACGCGAGCAATTATTTACATTCTACTACAGCTAATGTACATAATATTTCAAAGACCACCTCGTGTTGGTAACAATGATCCAATGCCATCCGTCTGCTCAACGTCTACCGCACAGCAAGCAAATTAATTTTACGGATATGGATCCCACGTTTTAATTGCATGCTGCATTAACGAAATATCGAATAAAAATTATACCAAATATAATTTGAAAAAAAAAAAACGACCATAAGCTTGATTAATATTATAATATATAT